>LPNX011086025.1:290264-394407 GCA_001517045.1 Pseudotsuga menziesii | reverse complement strand
CCCCCCCCAAGCCAATGTCATCACAAAGGATGAAGGCAGTGCTCAAACAGGGAGATATAGAGTGGTCAACCGAATGTTTTGTCACTTTTCAGAAACCTCCAGATAACAACACACAACATCCAACAGATATACAGGCATTATTACAGAAGCATGAGAGAGTATTCTGAGATCATCCACCAAGTCGACTGCCCGACAGAGGGTTCGAGCATATCATTGAGTTAAAGGATGGAATGTAGGCAGTTATAACTTATCACCACTCCATACAGGCATCCCAAAAGGTACAAAGATGAGATAGAAAAAAACAATAAAAGAATTATTGGAGTTAGGTTACATACGACCAATTTCTAGCCCATTTGCATCATCAATTGTATTGGTAAAAAAAAAGATGGCACATTACAGATGTGTATCGATTACAGGGCTCTCAAGAAGAAAACTATCAAGAATAGGTACCCCATTCCTAGAATTTATGAGTTGATGGATGAATCATAGGGGGAAAAATACTTCTCAAAAATTGGCCTCCGATCAAGGTATCATCATATTCGAGTAAGGGATCAAGATATTGCAAAAACAAATTTTTGTTGCCGCTTTGGTCATTATGAATTCTTAGTCATGCCTTTTGGGCTCACAAATGCACCGGCAACTTTTCAATCTTGCATGAACCACACCTTCAAGGCTCAGTTGCGTAAGTTTTTACTTGTGTTATTTGATGACATTTTAATATACAGTGAAACTTGGGAAGAACATTTGAGACACCTAGATGAAATACTAGGAATTCTAGAAGAACGATCCCTATATGCCAAAATGTCTAAATGTGAGTTTGGAATGCAAGAAATGTTATATCTAGGGCATTTTAATATACAGTAAAACTTGGGAAGAACATTTGAGAACCTAGATGAAGTACTAGGAATTCTAAAAAAACAATCCCTATATGCCAAAATGTCTAAATGTGAGTTTGGAATGCAATAAATGTTATATCTAGGGCATATAATAAGCACCAATGGAGTACATGTTCATATGGAAAAAATTAGAGCTATTTTGGATTGGCCTACACCAAAAAATGTAACATAATTGAAGGGATTTTTGGGGCTTTGCACTAAATACAGGAGGTATGTTAAAGGCTTTTCACAATTAACAGTACCCCTCATAGATCTTACAAAGAAAGGGGCATTCAGCTGGACAGAAGGGGCACAACAGACATTTGAAAAGATGAAAAATATTATAAGCTCATATCTCATTTTGGCATTACCTGACTACACCCAGCCATTTTTAGTAGAGTGTGATGCTTCAAGGGAAGGAATAGGGGCAGTAATGATACAGAACCACCACCTGATCACCTTTGAACACAAAAACTTAAAGATTATGAACGTCACTACTCTACTCTATATATCACAAGGAAATGCTAGCAATCTTACACGCCTTAACAAAATTCAGGCAATATTTTGTAGGAAGCAGGTTTAAAATTAAGACAGATCGCAACAGCCTCAAATACTTCTTAGAACAAAAAGAGTTAAATGAAAGGCAACAAAAATGGGTCAACAAGGTCCAAGCTAATGACTTTGGGATCAAATATGTTAAAGGGAAGAACAATGTTGTAGTAGATGCATTATTTAGATGGCCAATGTCTTTATCACTCATGAGTATATCTATAGACTTGAGGTCTCATCTCTTGGTTGAATATTCAAAAAAAAATTGACGGACAAAATACAATATGACAGATACAGGGAGATCGATGACATCATTTACTACAAGACTCAGGATCTACCTAGTCCCCGAATCAACTTTAAAGAAAAAGGTTTTACAGGTTTCACATGATTCACATTTATCAAGACATCATGGTTTCCTGAAAACTTATAGACAGATTAGAGAGAGATTCTCAAGGAAAGGCCTCAAGGATGATGTAATGCAACATGTTCGAGAGTGCAGTACTTGCCAGCAAAATAAAGTTGAACACACTCATTTGGCAGAGTAACTTTGAAGCAGTAAAAGCTTCTTTAACGTTCGTAAATTCTCTAAAATGCCCACAAGTAATTGGTAGCCCACATTCTGATAAGTAATAATAAATAAATTGATGAGAGATAAGATGATGAATTATAATTGAGGGCCTGTTATTTATATTTTGGCGGAATACCCTTTCATTAATAGTCATGTCTTTTTGTAAAAACATTATTAATTATTATTGTTATTATTATTATTATTATTATTATTATATATATATATATATATATATATATATATGTTGACGTTTATTATTATTATTACTATTTTATTATTGTTTGTTGTTATTATTTAAGTTTGTTACATTGCCTTCCTCTTAAGGGAAGCTTTGTCATCAAAGCTTCATTGACAACAACGTCTGATTTTGCTTAAACTGTCATCTCTGGATCCTTTGTGACACTTGATGAGATAAGACGATACGAGTTACGGATTCCTTGGGAGAATTGTCGCATTGTATCTGATGTGGTCCATCCCAGGTCTATTTTGATGGGACCTCTAAGATTGTTTCGGGAAACGGGTTGTCTCAATTGTTGTTTAGTATGTCGAGTTGTTTGCTTGTCAACATAACTCTTTTGTGAATGCTCATTTTGACCCTGTCGTTGGTCAAAATGATGATTATAATTGGGATGTCTGTAAGGCGTATGTGTTGTTTGTTTTTTTTCCTTTTGAACTACAGCGAGCACTGCCTTCACTTCCTCAACTTGACTTTGTTTTTCGGAGAGTCTAGATGATTCTTTCTAGATTTACGCTAGTTTGTTCTCTAGTAGATTGTTTTTACTATGAATCTTCTCGAACCTTTTGTCTTGCGACTTTTTGTCCTCTTTTAACTTCTCGATTTGTTTCTCTAGTTCTTGATTAAGATTCCTTAGGCGCTAGTTTTCTTCTTGATTTTCTAGAACTCTTCCTTCGAGGTCTTCATTGGATTGTTCCTTCTTACGACTATGTTTCAGTTTTTTAATCTTCGTAATTAATATTTTATTATGATTTCTTAATCTATATATTTCTTCAGTACTACTTGTTAATGTGTTATTGACTTTCGTAATTTCCAACTCGTGCGATTTTTTTGAGTCGTCCTTTTTCTGCTGGAGTTCCTCAATCTATTGCTGAAGGCGAAAATTCTCTGCTTCTTGGCATTTTACTTTTGTCTGAATTTGTGTGATTTTGCCATCTTTGTCCTTGATGATTTTGTTTAACCATTTTATTTATTCTTTATTCTCGACTGCATCTTTCATGATTTTTTGGTTTTCTAGATTCCGATTGGTATATTTTTTACTCATTAATTCCTTAGAAAAATCCAACCTCATCGTGTCAAATACTTTGTGAATTGCTACTTGTAGTTGGGACTGCAATTCTAATTTAGATTTCACCATAATTCCTGACTTCTGGTGTTTTTTAACGATAGTTGGTTTTCCTTTTGACTGACTTCTTCTCTTCTTCAATTTTGTCTTGTTTTTCTTTACTCTTTAATAATTGTACTTAATACAATTATTAAGTAATTATTATTATAATAATAATAATAATAATAAAATTTAAGGATGAAATAATTAAATTTCTTCCCCTAAAGACTTCTTGTAGATTGGGTGGTTGGGAGGAATGATTGTTACTTTTCCCACCTAAGTTCAGTATTATCTTCCCCACCTAAGTTCAAATCTCACTTGCTTCTTAGCAGTAATTTTTGTGCACTTTTATATTCAAACCCAAACCCACTTATTAAGAAACCATGTGTGGTTTCACTTTTACCTTCTTTTTTTATCTTTTTTTTTAGTTTTTCTTTCTTTTTCTTTTTTTGTTTTTCCTCCTTTTAGTTTTTTTTTTGTTTTTACTTTTTTTTCACTTTTATTTTTATTTATTATTTTTTTAAGGACACGGTCCTATTTTTTAGGGAAACCCTAGAAACTAGTAACAGTAAAAGCTTCTTTAACGTTAGTAAATTCTCTAAAATGCCCAATAAATTGATGATAGATAAGATAATGAATTACAATTGAGGGTCCGTTATTTATATTTCGGCAGAATACCCTTTCATTAATAGTCATGTCTTTTTGTAAAGACATTATTAATTATTATTATTTATTATTATTTGTGTGTGTGTGTGTGTGTGTGTGTATGTTGATCTTTATTATTATTATTACTATTTTATTATTGTTTGTTGTTATTATTATGATATATATATATATATATATATATATATATATATATATTATGTTATGTTATATTTATGTATTTCTTGTTGTTATTATTTAGGTATGTAACATACTTCGGCCATTACACATACCCAAGCAGAAATGGGAAAGCATCTCGATGGATTTCATTAAAGGTTTGCCCAAGGTACAAGGACGAGATTGCTTGTACGTGATAGTAGACAGGCTGACAAAATTTGCTCATTTCTTAGTCGTTCATTCTAATTATTCTGCATCACAAGTAGTAGAGTTGTTTTTCCGAGAGGTTTTCAAACTACACGGACTACCTAAGACTATTGTCAGTGACCGAGACAATAAATTCACCAGTGCCTTTCTAGCAGGAGCTTTTCATATTATTAGAGACGGAATTAGCTACTAGCACAAGTTATCATAAGTTATCATCCCCAGAGTGACGGACAGACAAAAATAGTCAACAAATGGATTGAGTATTTAAGAAATTATGTAGCAAAGCAACAGAGGGCATGGTTTAAATGGCTACATCTGGGGGACTACTACTATAATACCACACACCATATGTCTATTGGGATGACTCATTTATGGGCTCTATATGGCTATGAGGCGCTAAACCTTGCAAATATAGTCTTCGAAGATAGCAAAGCACCTAAGGAAAAAGATTGGATACAGTACAGTCAATATATTGTCAAGGTATTAAGAGAGAATTTACAGACAGCACAAAACCAACAAAAATTGTACGTAAACAGACACAAAGACGAGCGTAGTTTTGAGGTAGAAGACTTGGTATACTTGTGGCTACAACCTTATAGACAATCTTCACTCAAGAAAAAATGGGTAGAGAAACGGAAGCCTCACTTCTATGGTCCTTACAAAGCAGTCAGAAAGGTTAGGGAGGTGGCTTATGAACTTGAGCTTCGTGAGGAAAGTAAAATCCATAATGTATTTTGTGTATTAAATCTCAAGAAAATAGTGGAAATGTTAGGATTATAATCCTCCCTTGTCCAATTTCGTCAATTATGTCTAAATCAGGAGTATGTTTAAATCTGGAGTCCTTTCAATCTATTTTTAGTCACTAGCACCATTGGGTCCACTTGGCCTAATTGGGGCACATGTACCAATGACTAAACTGTGGGGAACACTAATTGAGGCCAACTATTACTAATTGCACTTTCATGCATCAGTTTAGGAGCCTCCTAGATCAATCCCTACAAATTAGGAGCCACTAGGAGTGCCGATAACAACCTCCATCAATTGAGTTCAGTTGGTGACTAGTAAACTTAGTTAGGAGTCAGTTACATTCAGTTCTACTCAGTTAGCACTAGGATTGCATGGTTGCATGCAGGTGAGGCGCATTTACTCACCTACCTCAATCAGTTAGACTAGTCAACACTAAATTAGACACTTGAGTTTGGATTTTGAACTCCAATAATGATTTAGACAAGGTCAGTTAACCATTCAGCCAAGTAGAGTCCAATTAATTCGAATTTCCTCACATGGATTCGAATTGCATGAGGCTATTTAGCCATTGTACTTCATTGTAATTAATTATCTAATTACTTTTGATTAATGAAATCATTCACAATTGCAAGCCATTTTTGCATTGTTTCATTCTTCAATTTATGAGTAAATTGTATGATCTATCTTGTGAGTTGTGTGTTGGTCCACAGATCTATGTGCTCAATTTAATATGGTATCAGAGCCTCGGCAGGACAAGGCACTTCTCCTACTATAGATCCATACTTGGATAATAAAAAAATTGAGCAAATTTGCTCCTTCCAGTACTGCACCAGAAGCGGAGAATTTACCACTTAATATCCCAAGTAAAGGAATTGTTGATCAAGCTTGCTTTGTCAACTATGCTAGGTGTGATGAAAATTCCAAAAGTGCAGATTGTCGACCTTATTTTGTCTGTTTGATTGTGTGATTTACAGGTTCATCAGTCTTCTTCACTACATTTGCTACAAGCAGCTCAGTCTCCTTCACTACATTCGCTACAGCAGCTCAGTCTCTTCCATTGCATTCCAAATGGCCCCTCCAATGGAGCTTCTCACTCCTTTCAACTACCACCAATGGAAGGAGGACATGGAGATGCAACTACGCTCCAAAAGACTCTTTAGACCCACAATGGAGACAGAGGCAGAGCCAATTCATTATGTTGACAAATAAAAGTACTGGAATAGGCTTGATGAAGCATACGGATGCTTGTGCTTCTCAATCTCTCGAGATCTTCTCTTGCACATCAATGGATTGAAGATTCCCAAGCAGGTTTGGGATAAGCTTGCTTCCTTATTTGACAAGAAGGATGATCTGAGGATCTATCAGCGGGAGAATGAGTTGATTTCTCTTCATCCAGCCAATTTCAAAACACTAAATGACTTCTTCACCAAATTCAAGCATCTAGTGTTCTAGTTGAAGTTGTGCAAGGTTGAGAAGGAGGAAGATCAACTCATCCTTTCCATTCTCTCAAAACTTGGTGCAAACTATTCAATCTTTGTATCAACATTTCATTCTATGAAGCTCACTACTCCAAACTAGAAGATGCCTACTCTTAACTCCTTCATTGAATCTCTCACTCAGGAGATGACAAGTTGATCCAAATGGAGATCATTCAATCTTCCAGAGATCAAGCACCGGTTGCAGGAGGACCTAAGATAGCGCGTGATAAAGGGAAGCAAAAGGATGAGTCTCTTGTGGAGAAAGAGCAGTCAAATGAGCCTTCGGGTTCGAAGAGAAGCAAGAAGAATGGCAAAGGAAAGACCCTCTGTTCTTATTGTGGAAGGGGCTTTCATCCAGAAAGCTCCTATATGAGAAGAACAATTGATGAGATGGCTCTTCTTCTGAAGAAACATAACATTATTGTACCTGCTAGCGCAAGGAAGGATGACCATAGAGAAGAAACTGAAGAACATGAAGAGACATGCCATGCACTGAAGGCTAGGTGCTCAACAGCACATGCCTTCCTCGTTGATTCTGGAACTTCCAATCATATGGTTGCATCCAGAGAATCATTCTCTTCCTTGCAATCTTTTGATGGTCCTAGTATTCAAATGGGCAATAACAGTAAAATTTAAGCCAAAAGGAAGGGTTCTGTCAAACTTGAACATGGAAAGTTCAAAGGTGTGCTTTATGTGCCCTCCTTAGCTGCAAATCTGTTATCTGTATACCAGATGACCCATACTGGCTCTCCAAAGCAAGTGATGTTTGGTCCTGACTCAGTGGAGATCACAGATATCTCTATTGGGAACATCATAGCGAAGGGTGCTGCAAATCATGCCTCCAAGGCATATGAGTTCTCACACTTCATGCCATTTCCAAAACCAGTGCACTCTCAGCAGCCACTTGCAAGGGAAGGTATGAACATTCCATCTACTTCTTTTCCAGTTTCCACTTGTATTGCAGAACCAGTTGTATCAGTTTATGAGATTGAAATTCAGGGTGATTCAGATCCAGATCCAGTCCCTACTCCTAAGCAGGAAGCTAGGAAGATGATTGAAAATCCATCTGACACTCAGAAGGCAAAGACGTGTGCATTATGTCATGCAATCTCACCTCCTTCAAAGAGATGCAACAAACTCCCTGTGAGATGCTACATGGCAAGGGCTGATCAGTCACACTACATTCAGAAGAATATAGAATCATACACCTCTTCATCCAAAAAGAGACAAAGGTTGCATTCCTCCTTCCTTCCATCATCATTTTGGGAGAAGATGGAGAAGTCTACATGCCAGACCCCAAGATACCTCTGCACAAAACATCATGCATGTTGCTTCGCTACATCACAGATATTGCAGCAACATATTTTCAAGTTTTTCAAACTTGAATCATGATTCTACCTGCTTAGTTAGAGGGGGGGGTTTTCTCCCATGTGGTTTTTTCCCCAACGCCTTGTGTTAAGCAGTTACTTTACTTGTTGTAATGGGTGACCTATGGTCTTAGTTACTAGGGCCCACAAATTGTCCAAGCTAGCATTCAGGGGGGGTGTTAGGATTATTAACCTCCCTTATCCAATTTGGTCAATTATGTCTAAATCTGGAGAGCTTTCAATCTATTTTTAGTCACTAGCACCATTGGGTCCACTTGGCCTAATCGGGGCACATGTACCAGTTACTAAAGTGTGGGGAACACTAATTGAGGCCAACTGCCACTGATTGCACTTTCATGCATCAATTTAGGAGCCTCCTAGATCAATCCCTACAAATTAGGATCCACTGGGAGTGCCGATACTAACCTCCATCAGTTGAGTTCGGTTGGTGACTAGTCAAGCTCAGTTAGGAGCCAGTTACATTCAGTTTTAGTTCCTTACATTTAGTTCTACTCAATTAGCGCTAGGATTGCATGGTTGCATGTAGGTGAGGCGCATTTACTCACCTACCTCAGTCAATTAGACTAGTCAACACTGAATTAGACACTTGAGTTTGGATTTTGAACTCCGATAATTTAGACAAGGTAAGTTAACCATTCAGCCGAGTAGAGTCCAATCAATTTGAATTTCCTCACATGGATTCGAATTGCATGAGGCTATTTAGCCATTCTACTCCATTGTAATTAATTATCTAATTACTTTTGATTAATGAAAGCATTCACAGTTGCAAGCCATTTTTGCATTGTTTCATTCTTCAGTTGTTGAGTAAATTGTATGATCTATCTTGTGAGTTGTGTGTTGGTCCACAGATCTATGTGCTCAATTTAATAGGGGAAACACATCACTTCATCCACGGAGTTACCTCTTTTAGATGATGAAGGACTCCTAGTGCTTATTCCAGAAAAGATTCTATAGGTTCGAGAAATAAAACTCAAAAACATGGTAATTCATTAATACTTGGTACAATGGAAAGAGTTACATATTGAAGATGCCACATAAGAATGAGAACAGGTATTGCGGCATCCTGGTTTACAAATGCTTGAGGACAAGCAATTTCAAGCGGGAAGGACAGTAATGTCATCTTCTAACTTAGCATCTGAGGCACTCATTAACCTATTTAATTCCCATAGGTTCAAGTGAATATCAATGAAAAAAGGAATTGACTAAGGACTATTAATACCGAAAGCAGAAAAGAATATTTCTTCAGTGTTATTAGGTCATCAGTATATTAAAGAAGGCCATCGAAGCAGATATCAAAAAGCATGCGGAGCATGCGGGCCTTATTTCACCTTGCATGTGACATTGGGCAATTAGATTGCATGCATGCAAAAGTTAAGTCATGCAAACCCTAAAAGCTATAAAAGAAGACAAGTCGAACCAAAAAGGTATATATTGTTATTATTCACTTTTGAGTTTGGTTTCAAGAGCAGCAGCAAGTTGGAGTTGAAGGGGTGAGTCTTCAGCTAGCAAGTGTTTTCGGCAGTGAAATCTATCTGCCCTAATCACTTACCGGAAGAATCTGCCCTCCTTCAGAGAGACACAATTCCTTCCGCATGTCACTCCCATTCCCTTCGGCAGGACCACACCACTACATCTGGTGATTATCAAGACTCGGGAAGGTTACAAGCTAAAACGTGAGAAAGGAAGGACGCCCTCTTGACAGGGTAGATCAATTTGCTAGGGTCCTTAAGGGGCTCCAACCCTCTGCATGTGTCCATCAAATCAGGTGGGGAACCCATACTACATCACCTGGAAAGTTCTAGCACCATCCGACAAATATTGAAGCTGCTATCATGGAAACTATCATCAAAGAAAGACGTTTTCCCCTTGCATGGGCATCAAACTGAGCAATCAGCACGTTTCGGGAGTTATAGTGGATGCATGGCACGCATGTCGCTTGTATACTGAACAACTATCACAGCTATGACTATTGGTATGTATCTACCGTCTCACTAAAGCTTATTTCATACTTTATCTCAGTATTTGTCATATTTTGGGGTTTGGACACGTAATCTATTATTGCATGCAAACAATTTTTTATGTCGTCCATACCTGAAACCCGTAAACATACAAACAATCATCTTAACCTATCAGTATAAAGGCAAAATATCAGTTGGGATATTACACAATAGGCAGGCAATTATTGCAGTGTGACAATTTTTGTTTCAGCATTCTTTTGATAATTGTGGGCAATATTATCATCCCATAGTTTGGCATACATGTATACAAGCATATTGCCAACAACAATATCAGACTCAAATCCACAAGTTCTTATTGCAGAACCATGGATCTACTTACCTTGTTCTACAGACAATAAATGGCCACACACAGGTAGAACACTAACCATGGTGATTGAGTTGGGTTTTATTCTCTGGACATGCATTTCATTGAAATGTCAAGGTTTCATGATGGTGGTCATTCTAGGAATAAGCAGCAATGATTGCATTCCATGACTCAACATCTGGTTCAGGGATTCTTTCAAATATTTTGTGGTCAATGATAACATTCCCACATTTGGCATACATGTTTACAAACCCATTGATGACAAAAACATCAAATTCAAATTCACTTCATATTGCGGAACCACAAATCTGCTTACCTTGTTCCAGAGCCAGTCAATGGCCACACATAGGCAGTTCACTGACCATGGTGATTGAGGTGGATTTTATTAAGGGGTGGACATTCTGGGAATAAATAGTATTGCAGTCCATGACACAACCTCTCGTTTAGGTATTCTTTCAAACACTTGGCATGCATTCTCTGAACTCCCGCATTTGGAATACAGTGACATGTTCCTCCACCTCTATGCCAAGGTCTCTTCAAAACCAACATAGACTGATATAAAGACTCCTATCAAGACCTGATCCCCAGCTATACATCTCAAAAAAGAAAGTCCTCCAGAATATACATGTATATAATAGAAATTTTTCTAGACAAAATATTAACAGTGTATCTATGCATGATAACTAGTGCAGAAAAGACTTATTTTTACCTCTGATGCACAAAAAAAAACCATGTCAATATCAGTATGCAAATATGTCTTGAAACTGCCAAAGATCATACACTAGGTCAAATAACAAAATGTACCCCAAGAATTTAAATTGCTAAAATCGTTCCCTCTTTTAATCTTAAATAACTTGCTGATGTCATAAATTTAAAACATTTGAAATCAATAAAATACAATGGCTCAAACCCTCTAGTTCTTCAGTTTCCGAAAGATCCATTCTTGGGAAGTTCTAGACAGGATTTGAAGTTAGCTCCTAAGCACCAATCTGCTGCTTTTGATGCCATGCAATAACATTTTCATATGGCAAGTTCCCACCAAATATATCAAGGGCACTACCCACCGTTGCATCAACAGATCCGGCACCTGCTTCTCTAATACTATCCAGGTCTGCAAGAGTTGTTGCACCACCAGCATATGTAACCGGAATAGGGGACCACCTGCCAAGAAGACTGACAAGTTCTTCATCAATTCCTAGCTGTTTTCCTTCCACATCAACTCCATGTACTAAGTATTCATCAGCATACATTGAAAGAATCTCTAATGTCTCCTCATTTATTGCTATGTCACTGAACTTCTGCCACCTGTCTGTCACGATAATATACTTTCCATCCTTTTTTCTACAACTGAGATCCAAAACCAGCTTTGCTTTCCCAATAACCCGCACCAAATCCTTGAGCCTTTCCATGTCCACTTTACCATCGTTAAATACATAAGAGGTAACTATCACATGACTTGCTCCAGAATCCAGATATTTGCAAGCATTCACTGGATTAACCCCACCTCCAACTTGTAGACCTCCAGGATATGCATGCAAAGCTTCAACAGTTGCAGATATGCTTGCAGCATCTGCACCAAGCATTATTACATGACCACCTAGAAGTCCAGCCCTTTTATACATGTTTGCAAATTCAGCGGGTGACTTCTCAGATTCAAAATTAGTCATCAATGTTGAACTTTCTCCATTTAAATCATGTAATGTGGATCCAACAATCTGTTTTACTTTTCCCTTATGTATGTCAATGCAAGGTCTGAAACGTACTGCGCACCTAGCTGGCTCACGTGAGGCTTCAATATTCGTGGATAATCCATGGGAAGTGAGCAACTGCTGCTTCTTCTTGTTCAAGTTGAAGCAAGCATTGCTTTTGTTAAAGCCAGAACTCAGAGTAATATGTGGATGGAAATGTGTCAGCCAGGAAACGGGACTGCCAACAGCCATTTGCTGCCTGCATCAATATCATTAATGTGACAGGTTCCTGGTTGAGAGGCTCAAAATATAGAGTTTAACGCTTGTACTTAGCTAGAGAACTTTGGTTTGGGTTTTTTCACCTGGCTATCTGCCAAAAACATAAATATGTGACATCTGTAACTATCAATTGCTATAAAATCACTTGAATGGTTTAGAAGAGTACTTACTTATTGTAGCGATTGTCTTGAATTTTCTCATCACTGAAATTATTACAAATTACATAGAACTTTGAAATCATTTTTGACAAGGCATATAAAACGCATAGGAATCATTACAAGCATAACATTTCAGTACTCTTTAATATATGGAACAACAAGAACATAGAAGACAAATTTTTACTACAAAACCAAATTATGTTTCTATTTCCCTATGTATTAATAGGGTTATGATTGCATCTTGAAGAAAAATATGCATCAAAAGTCATGGGCGGATACAGTTCTCGCCTGCAAGGTCTTCAGTGAGACTGAAGAAATAAGACAAACCCTTGATCAAACAATGTTCAGTAGCTATGATTCATGAACAGCTCCATGATAGGTTACAATAAATGGCTGGTATTGAAAATTTGGAGTTGTCAAACCATATTCTCTACAAGAATAGTAGAAAATTTGAGAGGCATGCTCAAGAAAAATTTTATGAGATTCATGAAGATGTTGAGGATGTTTAGAATCTTTTTTTAAATCATTCCTCTTATGAGATTCATGAAGATGTTGAGGATGTTTGGAATCTTTTTTTAAATCAGGTAGTGACAACATGTCAAGATGATTGTTGTTGTTCAATAAAGGAATTTTAATAGAGCATTTCGCCCTTTTTTCAATAGTAAGCAAATTAGTAAAATACAATATGATACGATGTGTAAATATACAATAACGCATGCTGTCACAAGACTCACAACATATATTGCATTCCCTGAACATCACATTTTTCTTCGAAATTATTTATGTTTGCAACATAAACTTTTATATTTAATTTCATTTGTAAGGACTTGCATTTTGCCATAGATTATTGTCGACGGTTATATATTAATGATTTGGAGCATATTCTTCATGTTTAATGACTTGCATTTTCCCTAGATTAGTGAGGACAATTTCATATTAACAATTTCAGGCATATTCTTCATGTTTAAGGACTTGCATAATGCCCTAGATTAGTGAAGACAGTTTCATATTATTATGTTATCAACACTGCCTCCATACACCAATGTCGTCCAACTCCCACTAAGGCACCATTAAAAAATGATGACATTCAATGATCTGCAAGGCTGGCAACATGATTCAGACATTTCCAGAGTCAAGGTATTGCCTTCGCTATGACTACACCTAGAAAGCGGGAAGGT
This sequence comes from Pseudotsuga menziesii, assembly GCA_001517045.1. Classification (NCBI taxonomy): domain Eukaryota; kingdom Viridiplantae; phylum Streptophyta; class Pinopsida; order Pinales; family Pinaceae; genus Pseudotsuga; species Pseudotsuga menziesii. The sequence goes on along the minus strand of LPNX011086025.1, from coordinate 380,811 downwards.
CTTTTTTTTTCCATGGGAAAAAGAGCACAGCTCAAAATTTTGTATTAAAATTCTGAACCATATTGTTCAATTTGGCTAAAATAACCATACAATTATGCTTCATCCATCAGTCAAGATGCTGACTTTCTGGTTAATTACAATTTTAGAGTGAAAACCATCACAAAAACTAGTGACATATATGATATATCAAAAAATTATACAGTGCATGTATTCTTTGTCACTTGCTGTGACATATATGATATATCAAAAAATTATACAGTGCATGTATTCTTTGTCACTTGCTGTAACACTACATATAGCCCATGATAAAGATCAATCAAAAAAATGTGATATGATGTAAGAGATGATAACTTATATAGCATTCATATGAAGATACCATCGAGCCCCCACAGGCTGTAGATTAGAAGATAAGAGGTCCAGGATCCAGTTCCTTGATAATGTCTTTTTCAACTTCCCATACCTTTCCCGTGCCTTCCTCAAGCAAGAGCCCCGTTTTGGATAACTGATCAGCAAGGTCATTACGCTATCTATAGATATGGTGTGAGGATATTTCACGGATTCAAGAGTATGATCTAGAGATTAAACCCATCAAAATTGTAAAAGGACAGGGACTGGCACAACTTCTAACAGAGAAAGAGGTTTCAGTGAATTGTGTGGAAGAAAACCATGGCAACACAAATATAGCACATGAATGGTATAAGGACATCAGATATTATTTAAAAAATCTAACTTGTCCTGATTATCTGGTCAGCCATCAACGGAGGGCTCTGAGGCTAAAAGCATCAAAGTATATTCCAACGCAAGACGGTTTAGATGGAAGAATCTTGATGGAATCATTCTCAAATGTGTAAATCTGGAAGAATCTAAAGTCATTATAAGAGAGATGCATGTTGGGTTGTGTGATGAGCATTATGGGCCTAGAACAACTGCTGCTAAAATTATGTGTGTGGGGTATTATTGGCCTACATTATTTAAAGATGTTCATTATTTTGTTAGGTCATGTCAAGATTGTTAGATTTTTATCATTCAAGCTAGCATTATGATCTTAGGATCTTTAACTGAGAGAATAACATGCACAGCAATAAACACAAGAGACAAGAGACACAAAGAATTTTCCTCGAGGAAACCATAAAGGAGAAAACCCTGCAACTTCCTCAGAGATAGAATCAGCACCAAAAGTAAAACCCGAAAACATAAAGATGATCTCCCGACAGCAGCTGTCTCTCTCTTGTCCCAGCAACTTCTCCTCTCACTCATGCGCCCCAATGAGTGAGTGTGTGTGTGATAAATAGAGAGGCTCACTCTCTATTTATATTCTTTCGTTCACTTGAAACCTACTCCAACATGTCGGCCTCACTTAACAATTACTTACTAGAGCCGACATCTCTAGGAGTGTCTAATGACCCTAGTGCCCCACAACTTGTGGGGACTTTGCCTCCTCTAACCAACAAGGAGGGTTATCCTTAACACAACGGTGGGGACTATTGCCCCGACTTACAATGACTCACCTAGGGTCGACTTCTCTAAGATAGTCTAATAACCCTAGGGCCCCACAACTGCGGGGACTTTAACCAGTCTAATAACCCTAGGGCCCCACAACTGCGGGGACTTTAACCCTTGACCAATAGGAGGGTTACCCACAATGACTTGACATGACTTGTTTACATTATAGAAACTTCCCGGAACAAACATCGGGGTATGACATGACTCAAATACATTACATACAAATCCCGGAATAAACATCAAGGTACAACACATAAGATATACGGATGAATACATTCCGAAGTTATAATTACATCAACACTCCCTCTTAACTAGGAAGGTATTCTCTTGACACAATTTATCAGTACAAGTCTTCTTCTCTGTATCATCTAGATCGTCATCGAGTCCTCATCATCTTCACCTTCAAGTCATCTCCATCTTCAAGTCATCTTCATCATCAGATCTGGATCATCACTGGATCTTGATCAGCATCACTGGATCTGGATCATCACTCGATCTGGATCATCATCACTAGATCTGTATCATCACTCGATCTGGATCATCTCTGCTGGATCATCATCACGGGTGCAATCTCTTGATTCTTCTCGTCACAGGAAGTTCTACAGAGCCAGCCCTTTTTCATGCTAGTTGTAGGCCTAGCCTCCATCTAGGTCTTCTTCCAACACTTATATCTGACCCTAAGTCAGAATGGCCCGCCCAACACTTACATCTGATCATGTAGGAACCAATCCTATAATCATATCAGAAAGACACGCCCAACACTCACATCTAACCATGTGGGAACACCTCCCACAACCCTGTCAGAAAGGCCCAGCACTCACATCCGTCAACCAATGTCAGAAAGGCTTCAGCACTTACACTCGGCCATGCGAGGAACCAATCCTCCATGCCGAAAGGATCTGCACTTACATCTGACAACCAATGTCAAAAAGGCTCAGCACTTATATTCGACCATGCAAGGAACCAATCCTTCATGTCAAAAGGGCTCTGCACTTACATCCGACAACTAATGTCAGAAGAGCGTGCACTCACATCTAATCTGGTAGGAACCAATCCTACAGTCATATTAGAATGGCCCCCAGTCCCAGACTGGGCTACCTGGTAACTGACCAGAGGCCTCCATTCCAAGAATGGCAACAGCCCTTATATCTAATCAAGTGGGAACCAATCCCTCAATCACATCAGAATGGCCATGCGCTCACATCTAATCATGTAAGACTACATCTTACAGTCGTATCAGAAAGGCCCTCAGTCCTAGACCGAGTATTCCTAGTAACTGACCAAGCACCTCCATTCCAAGAATGGCATTCAACACTTATATCTGATCATGTAGGAACCAATCCTACAGTCACATCAGAATGGCTCAGCACTCACATCTGACATGGAAGGAACCAATCCTCTCACCATGACAGAATGGCTCAACCCTTACATCTGACCATGGAAGGAACCAATCCTCTCACCATGTCAGAATGGCTCTAGGTCTCATCATTTCCCCTTGGAACGAACCTCGATCTGGAGAACACCAAGCTTCTCCCTGAAGTACACGAACTTCACCCTAGCCAATGGCTTTGTCAACACATCAGCTATCTGTTTGTCCGTCACAACATACTGGAGCTTCACTGCTCCTTTCTGCACCATATCCCTGATATAGTGATACTTGATCTCGATATGCTTCGACTTGTCATGGAACACTGGATTCTCTGACAACTTTACGCAACTCTGGCTGTCACAATGTATACAAGTAGCATCCATCTGGAGATCAAATAAATCAGACAGTAGCTTCCGCAGCCATACTGTCTCACAACTAGATGAACAAGCTGCGACATACTCTGCTTCAGCTGTACTCAGTGCCACACAGGATTGCTTCCTGCTAAACCAAGAGATCACACATGATCCCATACCGAAGCAACACCCTAAAGTGCACTGCCTGCTCAATCTGAATCAACATAACCTTCCAGGTTAATCTTTTGATTCGCCTCATACTTGAGCCCATAATCAACTGTACCCTTTGCAACCATCAAGTGAACATGTCTCAATGTGTTCACAGCAAAGCAAGTATCTGGTCTCGTATCCGTCAGGTACATCAAGGAACAAATCATCTGACAATACATCGTGGCATCAACTGTCTCTGATGAAGCATCACTCAATAGCTTCATGTTTGATGCCATAGGTGTGGTCATGGCCTTGCAGTCCATCATCTTGAACCTCTTCAGGATCTCTACTGCATACTTCCCTTGTCCACACCTCCATGCCTAGAAAATAGTGCATTGACACATAACAGGAGCATCACTGGTCTTCCACCTTCAACCTTGAAGCAAAGGTTGTAATCCACTTTACTCTTAGTAAAGCCTAGAGTCATCAGTAATCTATCCATTCTATTGTACCATGTCGAACCTTAGGATCTTCTACAGTCACTCCCTCTGAAGCATCATACTCCCTCTGTCTTCCGTACTCTATGCACTGAAACATTCTGTACTGGAGTGACACTGGATACCAAGATCCTCTATCTTGAAATTTTTCAAAAGTTCATCTCACACCCATCTGTGAGCTTGTCATCCTCTATCAACCTTGTAGCATAGGTTCAGATCTTCATCAAGCTCATCATGTATGTGTTATCCCATGGGTGTCTTCTGAACTCGTACAAGGCCTTCTTTCATTTGCACACATGATTCTGCCTGTCATGTGTCTCAACTCCCACTGGCTGCAAATGTCTCTTCGTAGTCTATGCCTTCTTTTCGTGAGAAGCCTCGTGCTACGAATCTTGCCTTGTATCCCACGATGTTTCCATCTACTGCATGATGGAACTATAAACTTTCCTTCATGTATTGATATTGCATTCTAGACATCATTCTTCTTGAACTGATCTTCCCTTTGTTCTTGGAAGGTTCTGCATCAATGACGTCGCTGCATTCGTCATATTATTTTTCATTTTGAAATGTCATCACTTGTTCTTCGAAACAAGTCTCGTCCTTCTTTTCTTGTAGGCAATTATGTATGCGATCTTTCCTACAAGTCAAATGCATTTGTATGGTTAGAAACATTTCATAAGGAATATTCATACTGACAAGTTCTTATGCATAAATATATGATCATGCAACTACTTTAGCCAATACAACATTCATCCACATATCACGGAAACTTTTCTAGATGCCTTCCATCTCTACCAGGACAACATTGAGATTGTGCACTAATCCAATATGTCAGCAAAGAGGTTTCATTCTAGATAAGTAGCAATGGAGAGTTGTATAGCACCATGAGCTACTTACCCATCACATGCATATTAGTAGTATACTGTCATTAATGCAAACATTCTATCATGCATAATACATTAACTGAATATAAACAAATGCACAACAAAAACAATATCATGAAATGACAACTGAATACTTATCTTTATTTGTTTCGTGGGTAGACTCCTTCTTGAGCCTTCACCTTCATTGTCTTCTTCATAGCATCGTTTCTTATCCAAATGCTTAACGTGGATAAGAGGTTCTTCAAGAGTTGAGTTCTTCATATTCCTCATCGCTTGAGGGATCTTCTTTGGATGGTGAGAGCTAGATCTTCAGTTGCTCCCATCTTCTTTTCTCTTATTATTAGTTAAGCTTCTTCTTGCGTGTGCTCTTCCCAGAGCCTGCTAAACGTAATCACTTCCTTCTAGCACACATTCTTTGAATGAATGAATCCCATGATCCTAGGAGACCATTCAAGGTGGCTATCACCACTTCTGCATTCTCCGCTTCTTCTTCTAGTACTACAAGTTGTTCTTTGATTTGAGAGACCCTCGTAAAGTATGACTGTATGGTCTCTGCATTCTGGATCTTCACATTCTTCAACTATTTTCTCAAAGTCATATTTTGATTTATGTTCTTCCCTTCAAATAGCTTGGTCAAGGAATCAAACACCTTCGGTGTCTTTAGGGAAGACACTTGTGGTATAAGGTGATCCATGATTGAATCAACAATGATCTTCTTGGCCTTGACCAAGTTCTTCTTGTGAAAGGCTTTTAGCCTCATCTCCCTCTGGAACTGGAACCTCCCTACTTGTGTAGGTGTCCAATTCATTTTCTTCAGGGAGATCATATGCTTCCATGCTTGAAAGTTGTCAACTTCACCAAGCTTATTATCAAGCTGATGTGATAGATCACTTTGAAATGAGAACCTCAAACGAGAATAGCAAAAGATTAGATCTTACTGATTTGAGGTGTCCGTCCTGGTTCCAGAGCTGGTTGATCTAGGGTTTGTCAAAGAAACCCTAATTTTCAAAACTTGGAATCTTTCAGATCTGATTGGATAGAAAGATAGATCTCTTCAAGTTGAGCTGTCCAATGTACTCCTTCTCTGAAAACAGTGGGGGGAAGCTCCCAGAACAGGAAGCCCTAGTTTTCCAATTTCTTCTGTAGAAATGCATGTTACTGTTTCTATGGTATCTCCGAAATCACTGCTCCTCTGTGTCTGAAACTTCGCACTAAGGTAGCCTCGCATGTCCTTGTTCCAACACCATAGGTTTCATCAGAATTGGTTTCACCAATTGGGACTTATGATCATTTTCCCAAGGAGACCTGTTACAGGACTGTCCAAAACAGCGAAGTTGTACGGACTTCCACATGTCGCTGTTTCATCTTCTGGGTCTAAACTTCAGACCACAGAAAGTACAGTCCGTGCCCTTTCTGGAACATCTTCAGGAATTTCATTTGGACCTTTTTAGCCCAAGATATAGCAATTCTCCCCAAGTGTCTTTGTTTAGGGATGAATCCTGGAAGAGGCTAGAACCCTAACTTGGAGGGATCATATCTCCCAGAATATGGCAAATCTTAGGCTGAATTTTGGACACAGTGTAAATCAGGATTTTATCTTTGGCCTCTACAATTTTCAGCTCCTGAGCCTTCCCTAATCCCGAGATATAGCGAATGTACCAAAACTTACCAGTTTTAGTATTTTAGGGTTTTTCCAACTCGGGGTCAAACTAGGGTTTGACTTTCTTGGAGTTTCACCCAACCAAAAAACTTGATCCAGGTCTCTAAACTTCGATTTTGATGAGGAGAGCAATCCTATGCTGGGCTCACTCAAAAATTCCTCTTCTGTAAGAAGCCTTAATTTCCCGCATCGAAAACTGAAAATGCTCGGAATTGAATTCCGCTTCGATAGAAAAATGCGCCCTTCAATGGAGAATCAGCCTAGCATACTTTTGCTGATGGATTGTGGAGAGAGGCCCAAAAAATAAGAAGCCCTAGCTTCTACAGCTACACAATGTCTTCTTCTCAAGTTAACTCTGATACCATGTTAGATTTTTATCATTCAAGCTAGCATTATGATCTTAGGATCTTTAACTGAGAGAATAACATGCACAGCAATAAACACAAGAGACAAGAGACAAAGAATTTTCCTCAAGGAAACCATAAAGGAGAAAACCCCGCAACTTCCTTAGAGATAGAGATAGAATCAGCACCAAAAGTAAAACCCGAAAACATAAAGATGATCTCCCAACAGCAGCAATCTCTCTCTTGTCCCAGCAACTTCTCCTCTAACTCATGTGCCCCAATGAGTGAGTGTGTATGTGATAAATAGAGAGGCTCACTCTCTATTTATATTCTTTCGTTCACTTGAAATCTACTCCAACATGTCGACCTCACTTAACAATTACTTACTAGAGCCGACATCTTTAGGAGTGTCTAATAACCCTAGTGGCCTACAACTTGTGGGGACTTTGCCTCCTCCGACCAACAAGGAGGATTATCCTTAACACAATGGTGGGGACTATTGCCCCGAATTACAATGACTCACCTAGGGTCGACTTCTCTAGGATGGTCTAATAACCCTAGGGCCCCACAACTACAGGGACTTTAACCCTGAATCAATAGGAGGGTTACCCACAATGACTTGACATGACTTGTTTACATTATAGAAACTTCCCGGAATAAACATCGGGGTATGACATGACTCAAATACATTACAGACACATCCCAGAATAAACATCGGGGTACAATACATAAGATATACGGATGAATACATTCTGAAGTTACAATTACATCAACAAAGATTGCCAATTCTTTTCAAGGAAGCCGAGTCTACCTGTCTTGCCTTTGAACCGGATAATTGTTAAGGCTCCTTTTCAACAGTGGGGAAAGGATTTTGGTGGGGCTTTCGATCAAAACTCGAGTAACGGGTTCAAGTACATCTTAAGGTGCACTGATTATTTCACCCGTTGGGTCGAGGTTGTCCCAACAAAGAAAGCTACCGCCGAAGTCATAATTAAGCTCTTGGAGGAAAACATTATATCAAGGTACGGTTGTCCTTTAAAACTAACCACTGATAATGCCAAAGCTTTCAGCAATATAGAAATGAATAACTTTTGTTTCAATCATGGCATAGTTTTGTCACACTCTTCCAACTATTACCCACAAAGAAATGGTCTAGCTAAATCTAGCAACAAAAATTTGGTAAGACTTCTGAAAAGAATGGTGGGAGAAAACAAAAGAAGTTGGGATAACAAGTTGAAGTATGCCTTATGGGCAAATAGAACTATGATAAAAATGATTACTAGAAAATTCCCATATGAGCTAATATATGGCCAAGATTGCAGGTGTCCCATTAATCTGCCGATACCAGTATATGAGTTGTTACATCAGTGCATATCTGCCCAGGAAGCTATGCAAGCAAGGGTAGATAAGTTGGTAGAATTGGATGAAAGGAGAAGAGAAGCCTTTAACAAAACGGTAATTGAGCACGAAAGGATTAAGGGCACCTTCGACCAAATTACTCAAAATGAAGATTTCAAAGTTGGAGGTGTGGTACTCCTGTGGGATAAGAATAAAGAAAAGCCAAGAAATCATGGTAAGCTTGAGAAAATTTGGATGGGACCTTACAGAGTTAGTCAAATAGCAGGTAAAGGGTCATTTTGGTTAGAATCCCTAGATAGTGAGGAACTTGAATTACCAATTAATGGGAGATTGCTTAAACATTATTTTCCTCCATAAATTAGATCATCTTTTCACCATCTGCTAGAGTAGGTAGGATTGAATAAGCTATTTTGAGCAGTAGTTGAGTCTTTCTTTTTTGAGCGTTGCATGTGTCCCGAGTCTAATGAGTCTTTCTTTTGGGTTTTGCATAGTTTAGTTATGTAACTTAGAATAGAATTTATTTTCCAGCATGTTATTTCAAGCATTACTTTTGTTAGTTTATTTGATGCATATATTTTTCCCATACATGTTGCTCTGGTATTTCTTGCTTCCATGTGCGCAGAAACAAGTAACACCTGAAGAGGAAGCAAAAGTTTGAAGTGTTGGATCTTGTTGTTGTGATGGTGCTGTGGACCAAAGATTTATGAGGTTCTCAAGCACTCTCTTCATTAGAGCATGTGTCCCAATTGGAGCCAGATGTTATCACATATATGTTGCAGCTGGGCTACCATGATGCAGCATATAGATTAATCTCTTTATTTTTTCAAGCTACTCATTCACATGGGGTTTTAGCATGGATCTCTACAGCCTCATCCATTTCAGAGCCTTGATTAGTAGTGTTTCCTTGCCATGACTAAGATTTCCTTGCCCATTGAGAGGATTTCAGTGGTGACCTAGTTCATTTAATTAGAGCAACAGATCACATGTGGTACACAGTTATAGAGGGGCATATCAGATGGAGAAAGGTATATAGTGAGACAAGTATATTGTTCCTTGGTTTGTTTTTGCTCTGTGATATATATTAAACACGTAGGCTTGTTTTGTTAGGATGATCATGGTGACCTATGCTTATATTATATACTAGTGCTTAAAACTTGTGTTGAGATTGATCAAAGAATCCAATGTTGAACACTGTTGCTTATGCCATGCTTAACACAAATGTTAAACCTTAGTGTTATGTTGGTTCCATGTGTCACTTGCCCCCATCCATCTAGTTCATCCACTGTTTGAATTTTATCCCATGACTTAGATTGACTGAGACTTGTGAGATTGAAGATCTTTTCCCCATCTTGACCCTTATGCATGATAGACTCCATGTTTTCTAGTCTTTGGCTATGAAGTATGTGACTTGGCCAGTGTGGTTGGGTTCACCGGGAAGTTCTCCTCCAGTCCTCATAATAAGTACTCCTCCCAACAGTGTTGCTAAACACTAAAGCATCGAAACGCATAAACGTTATATCTAAATGATGCAAAGTATGAATATTGAAAAAAGTAGTCAGTGGCCAAAGAGTTGAGCACTCATTCTTTGTATAATGTAAGGCTCATTTTCCCTCCACAAGGGCAACAAGGCTAGGCAAACCTGTCGGGGCTATGGATGCTCTTTGGCAGCGGGGCTAAGCCTTGGACATTTACTGGAGCCCATAAGGCTTTCTAGGGCACCTGATTTTGTAGGTTGGCTACTATCTTATGTGAAAATAAAAAGTGTTTGAAAGAGGTCAATGGTCAAAAGATGACCACTCATTCCTTGTATAGTGTTCGACTCATTTGCCCCTAAAGGACAACAGGGTGAGACTAGCCTGCAAAGGTTGTGTCTTTGTTAGTACTGGAGCCTAGAAGGCTTTCCAGAGCACCTGCCTTTGAAGGTTGAACTTGACTGGTGATCCAAAGTAATGTAAAGGAAAACTTGCTAGAGTCTAAAGGAAACAAGCCCAAGTACTTTATCCATTTGTGAGACACCACCATGCCCTATTGTTATCTGTCATGCATATGTCATGTTGGTTGAGTGTATTGGTTATCATTCGAAGAGATCACATGATCAAAGTCAGTTATGAGTCGTTCCCCTTTACCTTATCCTTATTTTCCACCTTCACCCAGCACTAGCAAACTGTTTAAACTTTGTAAGCATGGCATACACAAGAGACTTCCGGAAGCTTCAATGATCCTTCAAAGGCACAGATATATCTTACTTATTATTATTATTATTTACTATCACCATGATTCTGAATAACATGACTAAGTTGGGTTTTAATATATACCATTGGAGCATTTCTTACCTTGGATACATGCAAGTTTATATTGGTTCAGCATCTCAACTATAGCTTGGGTACTTTGGCCTGGTCAACCCAATAGACCAAGTCAAACACAGTTCTCAAGGCAGTGACTCAAAAAACAACAATGCTTATATTTGCTCCAGACATGCCTAGGACCAATACTGCGGTTTCAGTTTTCAGATTTTGGCCTCATATTGCACATTCAGTGATTATTATCACTTTATTATTGGCCATATTTTATTATTATGATAGTGATTTTGGTTCTCCTATAGCATTACAGTGTTCCAAGGGGTATGAGTAGTCACTTATACCATTCTTCTATGTCTCCAGATCCTCCAATAGTGTCAGTTTGCAGGTTGAAGGAGGCGAACTTGAGGAAGACACATTGGTGGGGAGACTCACTCTGTTGTCGGCCCTCGATGTTGGTTATCAGGGAGTTGTTACTTCTTTATGATTTCTCGTCCCTGTACTTTCTTTATATTGCGACTCCCATTTATTTGTCATACTTATTGATTTCTTTGGTTCAGCAGGTAGAAGGGGGGCGCTAGGGTCATTGAGCAGAACTTCATTTCATCATAATCTCGCCCGGAACTCTCACTTGATAGAAAAGAGGACATTCTTCATCATCCAAGAGCTTATCTACAAGATTCACGTACGTTTCTCGAGTTAGTTCTCAGCATTTTAATTTTTCATGCATTGCACATCACTATTTTTACTGAAAAAACCACTATTAGAAAGTAGAAAAAATCACCGGACCAATTTGCACTGGGAATCTGCGAATTTGGCGATCTGGGTTTTGTTGGCCATCTCGAAAAAATCCCTCTCCCTCCTAAGCATTAGCATTGGACTCCATTTTCCCACCTCCAGGCACTAATCCTTAGGGAGAGAGCGCCCCTCTTTAACCTGGCAACTAGTTCCTTGTGTTTTCTTTTTTTGGTTTTGCTTGGATTTTGTCATACTGTTGAATCTTTCATCCAAGTGTGTTGAAGGCCGTAATTCTCCGATTAAACCTCACCTTGGGGAATTTCCATATTTTTGTTTAAATCCCCCAGGGTCTCGGGTTCGATCCATTAAACGAACACACTAACCCTAGATCTAAATATAAATCCATAAGTCACTAATTCATTTGGCTTGAGTAGTATTACTAGCATCCTTAACCACCAGTACTCAAGCATTCCTTAATTTGTGGCCTATTCCTTAAATCTAGTGTTCCAAGCACTCATCTTACGTATTCTCCATTAGGGTTTGATCTGGTTATTTTCATTAGGTCTGTCCTTTTAGAATAGGTCTAGGTCTCCCCCTTTGTCACTTGGGACTTCAGTGGCATAAAGCAAAGGATATCCCAATCGACGTGACAACCATCCATCATTTGGGGGTTGGGGTGTTCATAGGTCACAACTTTGGTTTCCTGTCCCCTCTACCATCCTGTATAGGATTACTCTACGGGGCAACTACAAGATCCGTGATAACAAGCGGGTCCATTTCAAGATGGTTAGAAGAGACATACTTTTGATGCACTACATTAACCCACGAACTATCACTTTTTAAGAAGCGCCAAATACCCTTTGCTGCAAGTGCTTTAGAGAAGCTGAGATGATGCTTGAGTCCCCATCCCCCACAGTACTTTGGCAGGGTTAGTCTGCTCCAAGAAACCCAATGATAAGGTTTGTCATCCAGGTTACTTCTCCACAGGAAACTAAAGCATAGTTTCCTTATATACTCATCAACTCCAGACGGGACTTGAGTCAATGTAACCCAAAACACAAATATACCTTCCATGACAGATTTAAGTAACACCAATCTTCCAGCCCTTCACAACCACTTATTACACCAGAGTTGTAATTTACCCTCAACTTTCCTAATGAGCCAAGCCCAATACTTGATGTTGTAATCATTTGGTTTCAAAGTGAAACCCAAATATTTTAAACCCCGATTAACGTTTAAGATCTCAAAGTCAAACTTTGAGTGTATCCATTCACCAACCTCTTGATCCAAATTCATAGTGGAGATAGTAGACTTATTAGAGTTGCAGATCATAAATGTGGCATCCGAGAAGAGTGTGAACATAGATTTAAATTTGAGGATCTCTCACCTGGTGCCATCATAAAATTATAGGATGGCATCAACAAACAGTAAATGTGGTATGTATACTGTACCACCAAAATGAAATCCTTTGAGATTTCCATTGTCTTTGGCATTCTTGATAATTATGCTAAAGCCTTCCATCACCAAAAGAAATAAGAGAGGAAAAAGTGGGCACCCTTTCCTAACTCCTCTGCTAGATTTGAAGCCATTTATAAGTACCACAAAGCTGACAGACAAAACACATCAAAGAATCCAATTCACCATATCAAGATGAAAACTAACCTATAAAAGAACTAGCCTGAGGAAAGTCCAGTTCACACGATCATATTCTTTAGATAAATCTTCCTTTATGACCGCAGTCGGAATATCTTTAATCTTTGTCGAGTGAAGCACTTCATGTGTTATACCAATGGCATCATGCATCTTCCTACCCTCAAAAAAAGTAAATTGCTCAGGAGTGATGGCTTTTGATAAGATACCTCTGATTCTATTTGCAATCACCTTGGCTATCAGCTTATAAACACAATTACATAAGGATATAGGCCTGACATCATCCATTCTCATCACCTTATCAGTTTTTGGAATTAAGGTAAGGAAGGTAGAATTGAAGGCATCCAGGACTCTGCCTTTTAATCTGAATTCCTTAATAATTGTAAGCAAATATTCACCAATAACCTTAAACGTACGTGAATAGAACTCAACAAGCCAACCATCTGGCCCGAAACTCTTGCCATGTTGCATGGATTTGATGGCCACCATAAGTTCATCACGGGAGATAGGAACATCAAGAGAGGTATTATTATGCTCATCGGTGACAAAGCTAGGGAAGTGTGCTATAATCTCCAGTAGGGAGGCCACATTGGCCCTCAAGTCCTCCTTGTATAGATTAGAAAATTGTTTTACACCAAGCCTGGTGATATCTTGAAAACCTGATACCATAATCCTATGCTCATCTTCAATATCCCAGATAGTGTTAATATTAATTATGTGCTTAATGAAGTTATGAAAAAATTTGGAATTGTTGTCTCCTTTTTGCAGCCAAATGGCTAGACTTTTGAGCCTAAGGGAGGCCTCCTCTTCCTGTAACAAATTCTTGCGGGTAGATTCAAGATCCCAATATGGTGTTTATGTTCAATAGATGAAAACGCTTCAAGAGATGAAGTGTAAAAAGAGTCCAAGTACTACTCGATCAAAATAAGTTTTTTTTTTCCTCAGATTTCGCTACCTATGGAATTGTAAGAGACCTTATTCTCTTAAGATTGTTTGGAAAACGTACAACTACATAGCAATGAGGGTCCGGTAGGTAAGGGATCCAATGAGTCTTGACTAGATTTTGAAACTCTCCATCCTGTAACCACATGACATTGAACTTGAAAGGGGAAGGAGGCTTGCAGAAGTCTCCTTTTGCTTCTAGGAAAACAGGATAATGGCTTGAATCTCCACCAACGTCAATCCATTCCTTTATACAAAAAGCAGATAGAATCATTCCTTCATTTAATAGAAACCGGTCCAATCTTTTAGCAATGTCCTATGTATCAATGCGCATATTTCTCCAAGATCGTTTAAGTTCGACCAGAGGCAGATCAAATAGAGAAACCTCTTCCAGCTTACTTGCAAAGAAATCTAAGTGTATCTTTAGTAGCCATATCACCCCAAGTCTCTGCCTCCCCTATGCAGAATTTTAGATCCCCAACAAGAATGAACCTTTCCTTCTTATGAAATCTTGCTTCAAACAAATTTGTCCAAAAAACCACTCAATGAGTGTGAGGGCCATATATATTTAAAATGGTGAAAGAGTAACCCTAATCTCTGTTAATAAGCACAACACCTAGACCAGAAGAAATCCCTCAGCATGACGAACAAGAGAGGGGCCTAGACTGCCAACCAAACCACATGATCTCCCCTCAGCATCGAGAGTAATGAAAACCCATCCTAGCAATAAAGACTTTAATATAGAAGTAGTAGAATCTCCAACTAACAACGTCTCCTGTAATAATAGAACATTCGGATTATATAATGTGACCATTCTCTGGAGGGCCAATCTTTTATGAGGTTGTTGTATCCCTCTGATGTTGAGAGATATGTATGACATTAAGTAACCTTAGAGATGGGGGTGTGTGCTAAGGCCCCCTTGATAGTCCGTTGTCTCCCACCATTAACATCCAAGGCTGCTTGTACTCTAGTTGTAGCCATGACAAATCTATGGCCCCTGAGCCTTCCTGTAGTCCTCGGACATCCTTATGCAAGCCCTTTGTAGGTCCAACACCCATGACAGACTTGGAACATGATCTAGGTCTGAAATGATACCTAGAGGGCTCTTCCAAGTTCATGGGTACAGAGTCTACTTTGGTCTCTATAGTACAAAACGAATCCATTATATCAACTGATATTCTTTGACATGAACAAGAAAAGGAGTCGCTAGCCAAACATCCCTTCTCAAGGGTAGGATAATCTTGCAATGGAGGGAGAGAAGATTGTATATTGTTTAGAGATGTGACATCCCTATCGGGAAACAAAGGAGACTCAAACGATATATCATGAACATGTCGATGGTGAGAAGAGATACCAAAAGATAATGTCTCGATAGAAAATGAAGACCCTTGTACTATGTTGTTGGAAGCGAGGAGCGAAAAGTAAAATTTTCAAAAGCTTCCATTTTGGGAGCGTTTTTTATATAATATATTTTGATGCATATATATTAAAAAAACATGTATTATGCCAAATTAGCTATAGAAAACATGAAAACATAGATATAACCATTTATTACACATATAACATCAATCATCTAGTAGCTATAACTTATAGCAATGTCATCAAATTATCAATCATCTAGTAGCTATAACTTATAGCAATGTCATCAAATTATCGATCATCGATCATCAACAACATCAACCTTCAAATTTCAACATAAAATATTTGCCATCAACAAACTCTAACAAATAACATCAACCATGAAATGAAATAAAGCATCATGATATCATATTCAATACCAAAGAGTTGTAAGATGCTCCAACACCTCTCTGCAAAAGAACCATTAACAACCTACAAAAGCACCCTCACCACCAATTTATGCAAATGTGGTAGTGGAGCCATACATGTTCCACCAATGAATAGGACTCAACCTATCTTGATCTTTGGTTGCATGCAGTGTACCAAAGACTCCATGTTCACTACTATATAGGCTCAATTCACTCCGTACTTGAGCATACTCCTCATCAGAGACCAACTTGTCTAATGCAAGCATATACCCATTTTGCACCTCTAGATCTTTGTGTGGTTTTTTCCTAACTCCACCACCAGGTGCAGGTTGGGCCAATCGAGATGGAGAATAATGTTTTGGGGTAAGGATATATGCAAGGGCGTGGAGTGGAACATTCAGATTATCCCACCTTTTGACCACATGTTTATGAATATGGTCATACAAGATTGCATCTCTTTGCTCAACAATGTCTTTGATTTGACCAAGCATGCTATCCATCTACTCATACACCACCCCAATCATTGGCTGATTTGTATCTGCAAAACGAATCATACTATAAACAATTTTTGTGAACTGTAGAACATACCTAACCTATGCCTAAAACTGACCATCAAGAACAATGTCCTCCACCTCTTGAAAGTCATGTCTATCAAATGCAATTGCAGCTCTGTCTTTCAATTCCTAGCATGACTCACTTGAGACCATACTAGCCAATGCCTCTCTTACCTTCAAAAGCCTTCTGAAGGAGAGGTAGTAGCTAGAAAATCTAGTCTTCGAAATCTTCAATAGCTCCAACCTAGAGTGATTGCGAAAAATGTGGTGGGCCATGCTATGATTGGTAATAAATTTTATCATTTTCTTACCTCTCTTGTACAAGGCACAAATCCATCGATAATTAAGATCCTTCATCTTAACAATATCATGCATCAAAAGGTTCAATATGTGAACCAAACACCCTGACCAAAATATGTTGGGATAGTTATCCTCAATGATTGCTCCTATTGCCTTACAATTAACAACATTATTAATGATGACTTGAATGACATCGTATGTCCCAATCTTTTGAATGGTTTCAAGTAAAGGTTGCGCAATATTAATACCAGTCTTGTAGCGATCTGAGTAGTGATGAGCTGAAAGGAAGACCACACCACTAGTAGACACACCAAGAATATTTATTAATGGCTTGCCTTTAACATTTGTCCACCCATCACATACAATTGATACCCCATAGTTGGACCAATCATTTGTAAACTTTCCAAAAGCAATATTGATTTTGGCTCTTTCCCTGTCAAGTCCCACAATTCTAGCTTTGTCATACCTAGGGTTCCTGTATCCTTTAGGGGCACCATTGATGGCTTGTACCATTTCATGCCAATAGGGTGAGAGAAGAACATTGAATGGCACACCACATGCATAAAGAAACCTATAAACAATTGAATCCACATCATCTCTACAACCTACGTCAAGAAAATCTGATAATGTTCTTTGCATAGGCGAGAATCCACTACTGTGGGGGGATGAGGGTCCCGATCGAGCCGACGATGATCCACTACCAAACATTCTATGTGACAATTCAAATTCAACCCTTGATCTCTTGGAATTGTTTACTCACCCCTTCTTCCATCCTGTATTTGTCTCTCTTTAGCTAGCACTTTGTCATAGGTTTTGACTCCAACAACCTTACCTTGATCACATGGCATAATCCCACACAAATGCTTTCTCACAGAAGTATATGAACCTGTGTAATTTTTAGTACAATGGGGACATATAAACTTTGTGGTTCCACCCCCTGTCCCTCCCCCAAGCCTTGTCACATACTTCCACAAAGGTGTTGTGCTTTTTTGTTTTTGTCCATCACTCTCAATCTCATCATCATCATCATCCTCTTCCCCTTCCTCCTCTCCATGGTACGTGCCACTCCCTATCTCTTTCTCCTCATCATTGCCACCACTATATCTGTTTCCCAACACCATCATAATGAGAAGAAATGGAACCAAAAACAAAAACCACATACCCACCATGCTTCTTAACTCAAGATGAGTATCACTTCTTTCCTGCAATAGAATGATGGAGAAGAAGAAATGGGAAAGAGTAGAAGAGAACATTCAAGATTTAAAATTTTAACATAATGAAATATTTTTTCAAAAACAAACAATGATTGGGATTTAGAGCCGACCTCTTTAGCTCTCCAATAGTGGTTGAATGTCTCTATGGAAGCCTTCAATCTCCCTTCGAAGCTCTCACAAATAGTAGCCTTCAATCTCCCCTTCAATCTCTCATCCAAGCTCCCACAAATTTGCTCTCAAACAACTAGCAAAGCCACTCAAGAACCCTAGCAAAGAGAAGAAATAAATGAAATGAGAAATAGAATGAGAGCAAATGAGTCAAAGACTGTTTATATCCCCCAAATGAACCCTAAGCAAGTCAAAAAACCCATGTGGAACCATGCCTTGGTTCCAAAAGGCAAAAAACAAAAAGCCATGCGCCCAAGCTCATCGAAGCGCTGAGGAAGCATTTTTGGGAGCGTTTTTTTTCTCTTGGGAGCACTTAGGGAGCGATGAGGAAGCGTCGCTCCCGAAGCGCTTCCTCACTTTGTAAGCACTCCCAAAAAAAAATAGGGAGCGATTTTTTTCGAGGTAAGCACGCTTCCAAAAAACGCTCCCAAGAGGAAGGGATCAAGAATCGCACTTCCAAGACCGATTCCTAATCGCTTCCTTTGGGAGCGCAAATGGGATTAAAGTAGGGGGGGTGGGGGGCGCTTCCCCGTGGTGTAGCCCCTGTACCTTCATCAAATGAGGGGAAGGAGACACACATACAGGAACTGGGGGGGATAAGGCCCCATCCTTTACAAAAAGAGGAACACTCCGCACCGGAAGATGATGAGAAAGACCTCCTTCATCAAATCCCCTAGATGAGAGGATCAGAGCATAAACTTGGGAAAACCAAGGAGATGGGGTGTAACATGAAAATGTACTCCTGGGAAACCCCCCCCTTACGAAAAGGCCTCAAGCCATCGGTACCAGATGATGGGATCGAAACCCTAGAGTATAAGGGCTCAAAGACTCAAAGAGGCTATAACTCGAAGAACACGAAGGGGGAGCAAGAGGGCCAGAAGGGAAGGACTCACCAATGGGAGTTAATATGGCAGATAGGAAACACGACAGAGGAAAAAGATCGTATGAAATCACAAAAGGGATAATGTCCAACTTACTCGGAGATAGGGGGCTTTGAAGATATTGTGTCGAACAGTCATCCACAATGGAAATCTCCAGCATCCCTTCTTCTAACCAATTAGATCGAGGCGTTTGATCCTGGACTTCCATGCAACCTGAATGATCCACCACCTTTAAATCTAAGTCCTCTATAGTGTTTGTAACGAGGAGAGCAAGCTTTGTGACACAAGTGTTGAGACAAACAGGGGACCCAGGGCCAACCGCCAGAGAATGGACCTCATCATTAACGACTAGCATCCCAACCTCTTCAACACCCCCATCCGCTGGAATTGTCCCACGTTTCTTCTTCCAAAACTATCTAGTAAAACGTAGAGAGCAATCTTAAACCAGATGACCATACCTATGGCACAAATTGCCTTGGAAAGGCAATCCAATGTAATCCAGATCCTGTGAGTAGGAGAAACCCCCTTTTGAGATAACAATTTTGTCAAGTAAACCATCATAGACATCTAGGTCTATGAGAATCTTCGCAACAACCAAATTACTAGTAGCATCGAAGTTATTGTCCACCAGCAAAAATTCACCTAAAGTACCACCAATAAGAGAGAAGATTTCTAGAGTCCACAGCTATAGGGGGAGCCCAGGCAATTTTACCAAAGTCGGGTGAGTATTGATTTTTTTTCCGAGCATCAAATGTAGGAACCCATTGCTTCACTTTAAACACCAAGTTACCACACATCCAAAACCCTTTGAGAACCTTCCTCACGTCTTCAGTAAACTGAAGAATAGCCCCTAACCAACCTTTCGAAAGTGTGAAGCATTGCGAGGTATAGTCCAAGAACAACCATTGAGCCACCACCCAGGCTCTGAAAAGTAGGAAGGGCCATGTGGTTTCACCAAAAACGAGCAACAACAACCGATTCTTTCATGGAGACGACATCAAACATAGGCATAGCATCACCTAGATCCAAATTTACCTCTGGTTTATGTTTAACACATTTTCGCTTGTGCCTTCGCAAAGGCCCTCTGTCAACCCCGAAAGTCCTCACAAGATCAAAAGCATTTTCCTGTGAAGTCAAGGAAGAAACCAAGCCAGTCCCTCCAGTGGGAACAACTCCACTTTCAACACCTTCTGAAACCTCCAAGAGCCCTCAATAGACCAATATCTAGGTCAGTCGTTAGAGAGTTTGTGCCTAACCCACCTATTGACCCAGTACCAACAGCAACTTCAACAGGAGAAGACTGTCTTGAAGGAAACTCAAAGACCACCTTCAAAGGGATATACTTGATCAAACTAGATTTCAAGAAGGAGGAAAGAGGGAGAGTACAAAAATGACAAACCTCCTCAAGTGACGAGATAGACCTAATCCCTGCCACATCTTTGGGATCGGTACAAATAGCCTCCTCCATGTGGAGATAAGGGAACCCAATGGGATAGTCACAAAGACCAAGGCTCCAAGAGCCGAACCCCCAACAGGTCTCCTCAGAACAAGAAAAGTGGTGCACAAACCAAAGCACAACCAATAAAATGGCCCCAACTAATAGGACAAACTGACAATCAGTTCATAAGGAGTTAATACCAAAAAGGGCTCCTAAACTCAATCCCACTAATACCATGGTAGGACAAAGAAAAAAACAAGGTAAAGAGACAACATATAGCTAGAGAAAAGGGTCCATAAGATCATGGGAGGAACCCTGATCCTATAGAAAGTAGACGGCAGACGGCCAAAACCGAAGCTCGGCTACCAGACCACAACTACTAAGAGTACTAAAACCCTAGCATTTGCCATGAAATCCAACTTGAGTGTACTAAAACCCTAGCATCCACTTACACTCGAATAATTACATCAACCTGACTGCCTAAAACTTCCTAAATGTGTTGTATTGCTACATATACCAATAACGTATTGTACTCAGAGCAGGAAGGTCATTGAAAAGAGAACATCAATATTCCAGGCATTATTTTCTTTGATGATAGTCTTCCCATGGATTCGCTTGAGTTTGAGATTGGCTTGCATAGTAATTAACACAATGTCAACTCTGCCAACTGTAATGTCAAGAGAGTTCTATGGAATGCAAAGGCACAGATTAATGTATGTGTAGTTTGGATGGATTTCGGCTAAGGCTTGGAAGGTTGCATGTTTGATTCTAATTTAGACAAAGTCACATGACACTAGGACACAAGAAAATGTGTGTCGAACATGAGACTCGTACACCCTTGCAACACAATATAAGGGACAAATATAAATGTTTTTTTATGGAAAGATTCCTTCAGAAAATCCCTTAGACACTTCCTCGCATTTTGTGAATGGCACCTTGGTTCATGTCACTAGCTAAGGCACCTATTCAAGTTCATGTTCGAGTTCATTGAGTTTGACATTCTGGAAAAATTCAACAATGTAAAACTTTGGCAGTAGAATTTGACATTGAATTGAATAAACTATAAATTTAAAAAAATTTAAAATATATGTAATAAAATTCAATTAAATATGTATAAATTAAATTCACAAAAATAAAAGATAAATGACACAAATATGATATATACATAAGTATAGATATATAAATATAGTAAATAAAATATCATATATGATAAATAAAGATACATGCATATCATAAAAATATATATATGAATTCATAAATAACTTGGTTTGTGATAAATATGATTGTTAAACATGAAGTGTTGCCAAGCGAAGGGTAGACTGCAGTCAAAGCCTTTCGAGTTCCATATGAGAGGTCCCTACATATAGGCTTTAAATCATGGAGTAGATCATCGACTAGTATGAGAGATCATCTAATGGTGATGGGAATTGAAACCTAGAGGTATGAGAGTGTTAAGCTATGAGAAATGAAGATCAACACAAGCAGGAAATGGAACTAATAGAGAATTTTAGGGTTTTTTCCACTTTTTTAAGAATTTTTAGAAATAAATCCATGAATTCGAGCTGAATTTGAATGGACTTTAGAAAATTTAGACAAAAACCTGTTACCAACAAACTTATTCACTGAATTGATTCGTCTTTAGGTTTGGCATTCAATTTGAATTAAGGTTCGACGAACATGTTAGGTCGTCGATAGGTGGCATGTATGCCTAACCCCAAGGAATCTAGGTGGATTCAACCTCATGACCTCCTCGTTCATTACAACTTCGACATGACAGGTCAATGCACTTGAGCTAATCCTTAGGGTTATGGGAACATGTGCGTGTGTGTGTATTTAGATCACATAAATAAAATAGACAAAGATGTAAATTTTTTGAACATGAACATTACGATCATCAAGTCACATTTATTAACATGTTGGGACACAGCTACACAGTTTTTGAAACTCTTAACATTTTTTGGTGTTTTAAGTATCATATATGTGTAGACACACATTGCCCAAGTGTCGAGCAAGCATGGGATACATGTCTTGCACAGGACATATGTCCTACAAGTGTCAAGTATCCAACACTCTAGACACAGCACAGCATTTAAAACAATAATGTTTTCAAAAATAGCAAAAACTACTCCACCTAAACAAGTAGGCCCCCTTACTCCAACCAATGCAAGGGCCCTTTTCAGCAGGCTATATATCTAATTGGTGAAGTGGACAAGTGTTAAAACATAGTGGAACAAGTGTCTTTGGCCCCCATGAACATCTTTCCTAAATATCTTAAAGAAAGAAGTGAGCAAAGGATAAGTAAGTTGAAATTAGTATACTACGACCAAGGAAAAAAATTGAGCATAGCTATTTTATGCAAAGCAGAGAGGCAAGGCTTTGATATGCGAAGCCAATCAGAAAAAGAAATTTGATATGCCAAGGCCAACCTAAAGTTTGAACCCTAGGGTTTGGTATTTGTAGGATGCATACAAATTTTCAAAGCAATTAAAACTTTGCCCACCTTGCTAAATAAGAAGTAAGATCCAACAAAAAACACAAACCATAGATTTCAAGGTGCCACTAGCACATAAAAGATTACTGATACCTTAACACATGGAGATGCTTTTGAAGTGGACGAATTGCAACGCACAAAATTACATTTACTATATCAATAGTACATATATGGCCACTTAATAGCTCACAACTATTTTGAATGGGTTAATACTTCAACATCATTGATTGATGAGCATGATGGTACTAGGAAGTCAAGAATGAATTAGTTGCTATAATACTTTTCCTATTGTAGGGACTGATAAAAAGGAACCGAAACATTATCAATAAGAAACAAAATGCAAGATGTAACTAACACTGTCTGGGGTTCCTCCTCTAGCTCAACCAGTAATCTAGGCCTCCTCTTGTCCTTTTGTGTGCCACCAAGGGGCACCGGGTCTAAATTCAAGCCAACTGTGATGGATCTTATGACAAGTCTCAAGTTGGGTGAAAGGTACAAAATTAATAGCCCCCAAAGTAGCAGAGGACAGGCTATCTATGACTTTTCAAAGGTCTAGAACAAAGTGATTGTAGAGGTCATCCCCCATGGGTAAAAAACTACTATGTTCTTCCTACCAAGGTTCTCCTACTCCTTCATTTTAACAACACATAAATACATAACACTGTTTTAAAACACAAATACAAACATGGTGTTACTGGATGAACTAGCAAGGCTAGTTACCAATAAGCATATGCAAGAGAGAGTGACCACTGTCACCTTAGTCACTTCTCCAAACTTCTTTGAAAGTTGGAACCTCCTAGGGGAGAGCCCTAAATGCAAAGTCTGTAAGGACACTCAAACACCAAATAATATCTTCTTTTGAAAGGGTTAGTGATCAGTGCCTTAATGGAGTCAATTTTAGGAATGAAGAAGACATAATATATGGACAAATATGAATCTAGTAAGTGCAATTAGTAAATCAACTTCGGGCAAATGCAGATGTAATCATTATCACAATGTTGCAACAGTATGTGAGATGGACAGTAACAAGAAGCAAATCTGATGTAAGCGGTATTATGACAGCAGTGGTATGATATGACATTTAAGTAATCGAATTAACATGCATCTTCTAGTAGAATTCACCACAAGCATTCAGCATTCACTAATCTTTCATGACTGTCATCCAAAGCATATGTATCAGCAGAATATATCCAAGGATGTATTACATAATTATCTAGCGAACTATTTCAAGTCACTTGGTTCTATTACCACCTAAGTTGTACTTAGTGGTTTTTTATCAAGTGAGCCTGGTGAACTGGACAAGGATAACTTATTCGGACTTCAGAAGACCTTCAGTCTTGCTTCTGGGAAGCTGTGTTGTACTATATCACATGTTCATACCCCATGGGGGAATTGTAATAAATGTTCTAGCATGATAGTGTCTGTAAAAGACTCAGTCTCTTAGACTTTATTTGTCAATCCGATCAGCCCAGGGTGTTTTTTCCCTTGGTTATTATTGGTCGTTGAATAAACGACTGATAATTTCTGAGTTTTTCACTCCATACCTCCAAAGTTGGGGTGGTCGGCTTGGCATTTAGGCCTATTGAGGTTATTAGAGTCTATGTGTCAATGTATAAGCATGCTAGACATCATGATTGAGTCATATGAACATGTCTAAGTCCCCCTAGGTTTTTTTCAATTTTTCAAATTTTTAGTTTTTTCAGTGTTTTTTATTAAAAATTTAATTTTTCCAAAACTTAGGCTATTTTTTAATAGTTTAACTGGAAAAATTGATTTTGTAATAAAAGTGGGCCAAATAATCAGTTTCAGTCATGTAGGTGCTCATTTTCAAGCTAAGAGCACCATGTAAACCCATGGACCCACTATTTCCTAGTTTTGAGTGATTTTCCATCACTCAGGTCAGAAAGCCCCAAAAATCAATTATTGATGATTTTAATTAATAAATTGATGAATAATGGAGCAAATCCAAAATCATAAATCAATGGATTCTCAGCGGATTTGATTGAAATCAGTCAGATCTGAAGCAGATTGACGGGATCTGACGAATCCTTGACTGAAGGAGGTGATCAAATCAAATCCAGAGTTGATCTTCAGCATCCTTTATGGGGAATTTCGCCCTCCCTCTCGCCTCAACACGTTTTGACTCATCTGGATGAGTTTTGGTGGATGCTTCAGTCAACAGGTTGAGGTGTCAGTCAGATTAGCTCTCCGATTGACAATTGCACTCAGTGAGACTCAGATCTGGCTCAGTTAGACACAGATCAAGCATTGATGGACTCTCCATCAACATATTTGGTCTATCTCCTTGGGAGTTGGGCCCCCCTGGGCTGGATCTCCTGGTTTTTGTATATATCCAAGCACAGCAGCCTCTTCCAAACTAGTTAGAATTGGGATTGAGGTGCTGCTGCTATTGTACTGTTGTTATTCTTCATTTGAAATAAAGAAAAGCTTTGGAGGCAAGATGGTGTGGTGCCATTGCATGTGTGGATGATTATTGCCATTGTTTTACTGAGGTAACCTGTATCTGTGGTCATTTTTTGCTAATTGCTTGTAGATCCGTTGTTAAGATTGATAATAAGCTTATTATAATCTTGATAGGAAAGGTGTTTTTTCAATAAGTTTATTGACCATCTCTTTCCTTTGATGCATGTTTAGAGATCTTGATTTAGCATGTCCTATAAGTTTATATGCATGTTATCTTGAATCTCTGTGTATGTACTAATCGGATCTCACAAGTTTCTTGGCAAGTTCTTTGATTTCAGCTGAGTTGCAGGTTCCCACATTGGAGAGGATGTTGATCTAGTTTGTTTCTTCACTCTCTTCAAAACCTTCCAAAAGGCATAGTCCCTCGACATTCCACCTGAAAGCTCTACTGTGGATCTTCAAGGAAACCAGCATTTCGTTCCTCCTCTTCCTCCCTCAAAATCAACACTTTACCCGGTTACTTTGTTCAATTCATAGCTTTGATTTCATTTGGATCTGTCTCATCAAAGTAAAGTATACATAGATCTGATATTTCATAGCCTATAGTCTAGATCTTGCACTCAAAAAAGTTTCATAAGCATTCTAGATCTAGCTTTAGGGAAATCGTCTTTTTGCATGAAATTTAAAGAAAACTTGTAGATCGCATGCATTAGATTTCCTTTCGTTGTTATAAAATTTAATATTTTGCAATATCAGTGCATATTTCATTGGCTGCACAAACAGCACGCCAAGATCCCAAGGAAAGCTTGCTTTCCTTGGTTCCTTTTCTGCCTGTTTAGCTAGTTTTAACTTCATTTTTTTTTAGATAAGGTAGGCTGATCCAAAGGTACTCTTAAAGTGCTTTTGGGCGTATGTTATTCTAATATGCTCGTTGTCTTTTAGCAAGTCTGACAGAAAAGAAAGGAAGCTGCTGTCCAAAGTGGTCTCAGGAGCGTTCAAATCCCCCCAGGGGTCTCCCTTTTCACCAAAATCTTCAATTTTTGCAAAGTTGTAAAATCTTGGTTTCAACCTGTGTAAGGACCAAGAAGTTTCTGATTTTTCAGTTTGTTGATATTGTAACCAATAATAAATAAAATTATCTTTGGAATTGGCTCTTTCGAGCCCATTCCCCATCCCCCCTGGGGGGATTTGCGTCGGTGTCCTTTTCGTCGCTTTCTGCTCATTTCTTTTTTTTAAAACTAGCATTGATCTAATTTGCAGGGTAGTATACTTGATTTTATTATTAATTTCATATTCCACTTTTGGTTTTTTCAAAGTAATCATAATACTTACCCCATGATTTCCCGATTGACCCGAAAGGAGAAAGAGATTCGTGGTAGGATTAATTAGAAAACTAGAATTGTGTATCTGTCTTCTTTTCGATCATTTTTTTTCAGCTAGTATAAAATTAACCCCTCCTCGATTCCTCGATTGAGATCCACTTGGATCGAAAGAGGTTCTTGAAGGGTTTTCTTTTAAACAAGAACACCCAGTTTAAAATTTACTAAAATTTACAAGACTCCAGTGTGTATGCTCTGCACTTGGCTGCGGTTTGTTCGATCAGTCAAGCTGTATCAAAAGCACTTGAGTAACTAGTATAATTAGGACTCACTCTCCCCAGCTGACAAACCATCAGGTGAAAATCCAACACCTAGATCAAACCTTTACGGTGGCAAAATACCCAAAGGAAGTGGGAACTTCTGAAAAGTGACCTCGGGGCGCCGATCTCTGTCACACCCTAACAGGTGCGTTATGAACACTAGCCCCAGAGACTCCATTTCAACCCACATATTCCTTGCAGGTAGCCATGAAGATTTAGTTTTGGACATACTCCAAGTACTCTCGGGTATATCTGGAGTCCCCCTTTAGCCTAATTTTAATCAACTCACACTTCAATTTTAACTTAAAATATACCAAGAGGCAATCGCAAAACACTCACTCCAAGCACATGCAAGCATATTGTTTCTATTTTCTGACTCCATTCTAAGGCACTGGTTATTTTCTTGTTTATATATACATTGTGTCTCAGCATTGTGCTTTCGTGTGTTCATCTTTTATATCTTGCCATCTTTGATTATCTATAAGTTAAATTGCAAACTCCTAAGCAACCCATTCAATTTAACATCACAACACTAAGCAATTATCCTTAGTAACTTAATAGGGTCTACCCCCCTTGGCTTCGTTAGGAGTTTAACCTAAACGGAGGAGTCAAGAACAAGGTGACAGCCTTGACTCGAGACTTGCCCCCAAGGACACACCGAGTGGCTTGAAGATTTATGCCATCTGACCCAGGTGTGTGAAAAGGCGGCAACAGGTTCAAAGTATCTAACCGTTCATGTACAGCTAGTAAATAGTGAAGAGTGATAAAATGTAGTTGCATTCAATATATCTCAGCAGTATACATCACCCAAGTAAGACATGAACATTGGTAACCTTTGAAAACACTTCACAGCTAGATGTAAGACTATTCATTCAAAGAAAGGTAAGCAGGTTGTCTTAGCAAAACAAATCTAAAGTGTAGTGTAGGAAGTGCATCAAATGTGTTATTTACCACTAATGCTAACTTTAAACCATATGTTTGTTTGTTTTGATCCAGGTGGGGACCTTGAAATGGTGTTTTAGAGCAGCGTTTGGGGACAGTCTGCAAATGAAATTGCAAACTGTGCATTGTCTGAATAGGGCTGCAACAGCCTACAATAGTATAGCGAAGAAGGGTAGAGGGCCAACGTGAGAAGACCAAGGTTGTTCAGATGCTAAAGGTTGGGTGCCAAGGTGTGAAGAGGGCTGAACGTGAGAGAAAAGGAAGGGTAGGGTAGGGTTTAGGGCAGAATTTTATGACTGTTTTATGGTTTTTGGGAATTTTTTATTTTTTTAGGAATTTTATGGATCCTAAAATTTCGCCCTAGGGTTCCTAGGGACAAAAAGGGCATGCCAAATTTATAGGAAGAAGGACCAAAATTTTAGGGAGACCTAAATTTGAAAAAAAATAGAGTTTCAAAAGTAAAATTGCAGACCTAATTCTAACCCTAATACTACAATGAAAATGCCAATTTACACATGCAAATGCAAGAGATTTGAAGGAAAAGAGGTTTGGGGACAAGGGTTTTAGGTTTTACCCTAACCCCAGGGCATCTAAGGATGTGACCAGCCTTCCTTTTGAGAAGCTTATCCTAGGCTTGGCAACAAAACCTAAAGGCCTAAGCCTCTAACCCTAGAAGGACTCCCACAAGGGGCGTTCTTCCATGAACCAAGGTGACTAAAGGATGAAAAATGATCTAGCCAAGGCAAAATGCAACTCTAATGGCTACCATTCAATCCATGAACATGCATCATTCATCAACATTTAACAAAGAGAGATCAAGAAAAACCCTAGATACCTCCTTGTGCAAATGTTTAGCCAACAAATCATAGCATCACCTTTAGCAAGAGCATAGAACCAAAGAAACTTCAAGAAATTGCCATCAAACCTCAAAAAATCACCTTCCTCAAGAGGGGTGCATCACTTCCAAAGAGCCCTAGTAGGGTAAAATAAGTTCATAATGTTTTATCCCACTTGTCTTATGTTCAAATGAAGTGAGAGGTTTATAAATAGCCCCTCACACTCACTTTACAAAAATATCTAGACTGACATGCCTTTAAAATGTCAATTGGAAATTATAAAATGTCAATTCAAAATGATAACATAAAATAATATAAAATAATTCAAATAGTAGGACTAAAGTAGGCTTATAGTAGGCTACCTAAGGTATTTTTCCCCTAGGTGATTAAAATTGCTAAAATAAGCAAATCACTCCGAACGAAAGGCTGGAGTGAGTTGCAGGGAGGACGTCATGCCCCATCTAACCCCAAAAATGTTGCAAATCCCTCAACGCCCCCGCTCAAAGCAGCAATACAGCCTGGGAAGAAGGATGAAGTCCTCTAAGGAAGGAGCCCAAGGAGAGCAAGTGCTAGTCAGCTGAAAGGCCAGGAGGGTGTCTGAGGTGGTTGTGAAGGGAGACCAAAGTCTCATAGCTGAAGCAAAAACCACCAAAGCAAGGAAACAAGGTGTGGGGTCATGTGACCCGATGATCAACCCCTAGGAACCCCGGACACCAACCCCAAGGTTAAAAACCCCAACAAAGGGAAGTTAACAGTGCCATTAAGCCATAGTACTCCTAAAGGAAGGACCAAAGGAACCAGACATGACCAGCACTGTTGAATAACACCCCTCCTAGTCAAAAAAATTGGCCACTCTCTCCCTGGGGCACATCTGAAGATGTGTTGGGTACAAGTGCAGCGTAAAACAAGGAAAAGAATAATATTTAACAAAATATTGGAAAGACACATACAAATGTAAGGAAGAATTGGCATATTTACACATGCACAATACTAGAGACAAATAAGAATTTGCACATTCAACACATGCATAATACGAACAAAACACACCTTCAAAAACTACAAACCTCCAAGCACACGAAAGCATTTAAATTTGCATACATACTCAAAAGTAGCATTTAGGCCTCATATAAGTTTCTCTAGTAGGTGTCCTCTAATTTTCTTGCTTATTACATAATGTACCAATGGACACATTGGCTTTATTGCTGACATGTCCTCATAAAAAAGGATATGAGAGAAGAAGAAACTTATTAATGCAAAAAATTTCCATCATAGAGTAGCCCTATAGATATAACTAAATTGTTGTCATCTACCAATCCGAATTAATTGTTTCCTAGACTCCGCCCATGGGCACCTGTAACACTAGTCAACCATCACACATTCCCTACTTCCTCAATCAACCTGCTAAATTTGGCTACGTAAGGGACTTCATTGAGCATTTAAATCAATGTCACAGGGTTTGCTGAACCTAAACCTTTAGGTTCGAAGTTTGTCGAACCTAAAAAAATTTGGGAAATTCGCTCAAGTTCGTCTAGGTTCGGGCGGTTGTTTTTCGCTTTTAGGCTAGGGTTTCAACAGAGCAAATGTTCTGGCACTCTCTCCGTGTTGTTTCTGCTAGTGTAGTCGTGATTTTCAAACCTGTGAGTCCGCGTCTCGAGCTACTGTAGTCGCGACTCGACAAGAGATAGAGGCTGCTGCGTGAGGCAAAGGTTGTTCCAGCTGCGTGAGGCAAAGTTTATTGGCTCTTCCACGACTCTACCAGACTGCTACAGCCCACGACTCTCTAGATCTAGGCGACAGTTTCCATAATCCACGATGGCAGGCTCCATTTTCCACAACATCAGGTTGAAGGTTCGAGGAGTTCGCATTTGATCGACCATTGATTTTTGAATGTTTTACAATATAATTTTTAAATGTAGTTTATTTTTAATGTTTATATTATCATTTTTAATTATAGTTTATTTTTAAATGTTCTATACTATAATTTTTAATTAAAGTTTATTTTTAAATGTTTTATATTATAATTTTTAAATATAGTTTATTTTTTAATGTTGTATATTATAGTTTATTTTTTAATGTTTTATATTATAGTTTGTTTTTAAATGTTTTACATTATAATTTTTAATAAGAATTTATTTTTAAATGTTTTATTTTATAATTTATAATACAGTTTATATATATATATATATATATATATTGAAAAATGTATATAGACGAACCTTATGTCGAACCCCATCCGAACTTCATCCGAAAATTCGAACCTGAAGGTCGCCGAACCCGAAAACGAACCCAAACCTTGTGACATTGATTTTAAATGAATGACTTCATCAAGCATTAAAAGACTTATGATAGTAATTAGGATTCGAGGGTAATTTTAGCCCTTGATTTTAAATGCCCTAATAGTTTTTTTAACCTCGATGTTAACGTTTACAACCATTTTGAGCACTTGAGTGGGCCTAATGGTTTGTGTTATCTCCCTAGAGATCACAGGTTCAAAACCGATGGGGGGTAGGGTTGCTCATTGGCCTATTGTGACAAGGCTTGAAGGGTAGGTGACCCCTGGGATAGAGGCTCACCCCAGTGGGCTTCGGGACGTCTCAGCTCCTGCTAAGCCATGAGTTATTGGTATATCTGGCTTGCAGGCTGTTGGATATACTCTTGGGAGGTTGTTGTTCCCATGGTTAAAAAAAACGTTTACAACCATTTTAACCAGAAATTCCCTAATTAGTAACCTTGTTGCCCTAATTAGATACACACTTCAATTGCATTAGCTACAAAGTCAGGCTTTGTTAATCGTTACACCCACAAGGAATTTGTGTGCATTCCAATCGAGCTATTCTTCTATCATTTTAGGCCAAAAGGAAATTGGTAAGAAACCATTTTATGTTCAGCAAATTCAAAGGTGACCACAAGTCTCTTGAATTGCAGGTCATTTATGAAGCTTTTTCATTGCATATTTTTGGATATCTAATGTTTCAGGTTTCAGCAAATTCAAAAATGGCCTCGAGTCTCTTGCATTGTGGGTCATTTATGAAGCTTTTTCATTGCATCTTTTTGAATATCTTATGTTTCCAAATCAATGCATAGGCATGGAAGTGCTTTCCATCTTTGTCTGGAGTATTAGAATGCATTACCATACCAGGCTCTCTAGCAATTGAAACAGGGCACAATACAACCCTTGGACCTGCAAAATATAACCTTTTAAGAAAATCTGATTAAACTTTATTCCTATGATTTGCTAATGTGGAAGGGGTCTCCTCTTTTCAATGTGTTCTATTTGTTTACATTGTTTCTATAAAATGGTTGTTCTATCTAATAGCATTGCAGATTTTTTTTTAAGTCCACAACTAGGTTTGCTGGGATAGGCTTATAGTTTTAAATACATATGACCTTTTTTCTTTTATTTATGAAATTGGTTGTTCACTGTATCAACTATTGAGTCTAGACTCTGATTATGTAGTATTCTTGAGTCTTGACCTAAACAATTCTGGCGATAGGATGGGAGTACACATTAACTAAATCAATTCGTTTCATTTTTACTCTGTTGCCTTCTCTATTTGATGAAAATTTCCTCAAAGAATTTCTCCTTACCACATGCCAAATATGGCTTCATGTTGTTCGCGTCCCTACAGATTTCAACTAAGATTCATGTAGGCACTATGTTTGGTAGATAAGTTCGTTGTGGGCAGCCAAATATAATTGGGGGCTATGTCTTGTCACTGAGAATTTTCAAACAATGAATGAGAGAATAATAGTGACATCTATTATCAAATGTCCAATGCACATAGCCCCCTTTTTTTAACTGCTGTTTGTTGGGTTCCAGGACTCGTTGAGGGTCAAAACCCTAACCCATTACCAAAGTAGGCTACTTTATTAAGTAAAGTTGTGGTCCATGAAGAAACTGCTGCCTATAAAACAACATTTGTTAATTTTAGGTATTTTGTGGGTGGGGGATTTTGAGCTACTTGTTAATAATTATGAGTTCATTTAAATGCTCGATGAAGTCCCTTACATTGCCAAATTTGGCAGATGTTACCCTATAGGTTAGGATATTGGCAGTGGCAGAACTATGAATATTAGCATACCAAGATGATCAACATTCAGACCAACCATTTCCAGCAGACTTCACCACATCACATGTCCGCACTACCTCCCGTCATGGCCCCCAAATCAAAGATCAAAAGCTGAGTTCCACCATATAAATTCACGAAAGCTACAGCCATAATGTCTCTTAATCATAGGGGTGGCAGGTGCGGGGGGGGATCCTTCTGGACCTTAGAGGACATGTTGAACAAACCTTCGCTTGGGGTCTTGGCTATAGGACCAATAACGAGGCCGAGTGGTTGACTCTCCTTCAGGGATTGAAAATTCTAGCCAACAAAGACCTCTCCGGGATCGCGATTTTTGGAGTTCTCGACACGTCATATATAAAATGATTAATGGATACACCACCGGCTCTATAAAATGTCGTCATCTGCACGACAAAATCACTTCGCTCTTATTCAAGCACTATGAATTCTTCCACATTCTTCGCACAAACAACACTGTCACTAATGCCTTGGCGAACACAGGGGCCTCCTTACCCCAAGGTCAATATTGCCTAAATGGCCAAGTCCCTCACCTCAAACCCATTCCTTAATGGATCCTCGTGGCGCAAGTTCACTCCCCCATTTTATAGTTTTCTCCTCCAAGGATATTCACGAAGGGTCTAATGTTTTTTGTAAAGACCCCAAGGACTTACACATAGGTTCCCAACCTTATCACTCCATCCCTCCTCTCTTCACTACCGCGTGCCCTCCACTCTTCGCTGGCATCATCCTCCTGGACATTCGCGAAGGATCTCCAGCCTGAACGCGTTGTCCTGACTCTCTCCATCCTCCCGCCGCGTGGCTCCATCACTGCACCTACCATCCCTTGATCCCTGCAGGTTTTAATGCTCACCTTCCTTGGGTTTATTGCTCCTGCTCCTCGCACACTCCGGGTCTTTTCGCTCCCTCCGCTATGTCTTCTCCCCGAAGCCTTCCTCACCCTCTCAATGGCTCTGTTCGTTATGTGACCTCTCCAGAAAGAATTATGTTGGATGTCATTGCAGGGGTCGACGAAGGTTTGTTGCAGTAAATCCTGTGGGAAACTCTTCCTCTCACCAGGGTTTTCATGAAGGAAAGACTGGCTCTCGCCGCTTTCTCCACCTGTTTATGCACGACCCATTCTGGTGTTTCTTTGTGGTTCTCGAATATTGGCTCAGGGCTCATCCTTTCCATTGATGATCAGTCCTTTATAGCAGGTAGCAATTCGATATTGGGCTGCAACTATTCAGGGTGGAAAGAAGGTGCAGTCGGCACTCTCTCCTGCCGAAACAAGAAAGACCGCGACTCCCTCCTACAGGAACTCAACACCCTTAAATTGGTTCTTGGTGGTCTCTCTGTCAACGAGTAGGCTCAAGTGTTTGTTGGTGCAGTTCGTGCTCTTCACAACACTTTCTCCAGAATTGAAATTTCTCCTGGACAAGGCAGAATGGCGCAGGCAAACGAGAATGCTGGGTTAGCAGACTTGAAGAAAAACCTCAGGCGTTTGTATGAAATGATGGCCATTGGCATAATGGACAACGAGGAAATTGCTCAGGAGGTTAAAAGTGTGGAGGAAGTGGTCAGCTATACTTCTTACCAGATAAGCAACCATGACTCCAGGATTGATGACACTGAAAGCAACCTCAGGGAAATGATGGGCAAGGTGGACAGAATCCAAGAAGACCTTCAACGCTTGGTAAGCATGAATCAAAGCAGCAAGGCTTTTGAAACTCCAGCAGCAGCAGCGCACCCCATGGAGGAGGAATCGGTTGTTCAGCCCATGAAGCCCCCAAGCAATCCTTAATGGTTTATTAAGTTTTATGTTTTTTTGTCCGTTACTTTGTCAACAGTTTATTAGGGTATACACTACCCCAGGCATTAGATGTTATGTACAAACTCTGTGGAGTTCTTTGGTCATTTTCATGGACCAGTTTTGTTTTCTCCATTTTTGAACTGCAAGAACTCTCCGTTCCCGCTTTTTTCCTGTAATGAAAGGCTGTGCACAGCCTGTTTTATATAAAACCTTTTAAAGTTTCTGTTAAAAAAAAATGTCTCTTAATCACCATCCAATCAGCAGAGTATAACTCAGTCCCAGGTTATCCAGCATGCAACGCTATGGGTTTATAAACATGCCGAATACATGCTAAAGGATGGGTGTTTTAAACCAATCGTTCGAATGGGTGTATGGAATGAGGATTTCAAGTTAATGGGAAGGTGGACAATGGGTAGAAATACATAAATTTCAAATACTATAATCTACCCACAATTGACCATAACTCATATAGCTTTGCATGGGGTGCTTTTATAACTACTTTGCTGATACAAAAGAACCGCAGAAGCTCTGCCTTTTTACGGCTTTTCTAACAGAATTGATATCATTTAAGAGAAATTAAATGATGACAATAAGAGGGCTATAACTAAGGGAAAGAGGATAAGCCGAACGGAGACAAAGTAAGCATCCAACATGCACTCCACATGCAAACAACACAAGAAAGTGCAAGGAAAAGCATATCATTTGGAGCAAATCCAGCCTACCTCTTCTGCGCTTGATGGTGGCTTGATTGCCTTCATTTCTGCTGAAGCAATTGTGTTTGCCACTGTTGCCTTGAATCCCCTCTTCCAGCAGTTAAATTTGACTCATTTCAGGCTGCATTTATATGCTTGAAATCAGCCCTCAGTAGCCCATTACAGGCTAACAACAAAGATGAAAAAGGGCAGAGGTGAAGTACATAAAGATAGCCTCCATCTCATGCAACCAGAAGAGCAATACCACTACGCCACCTCTCACAGAAAAAGGTATTACATGGTGCAAATCAATAGCTGTAGATGCTCTTCCCTAAAACCAAGTCTGAAACCCTTCTCTCATAAGGATAGCCTCCATCTCATGCTACCAGAAGAGCAATAACACAGCGCCACCTCTCACAGCAAAAGGAAGTACATTGTGCAAATCAATAGCTGTAGATGCTCTCCCCTAAAACCAAGTCTGGAACCCTTCTCAAAATGCACAAGGACAATAATAGAATGAGGAACGACGAATTAAGTTAGGGAATTTGTTCGATCTGTTTCAAATTTGGTGTTAGTTAAAGTGCTATACACTTGAGAAGGCTCCAAGGGTAGGTAATTTGGTGTTAGTTAAAGTGTTATACACTTGAGAAGGCTCTAAGGGTAGGTGACTCCTGGGATAGAGGCTCATCCGATGGGATGGGCTTGGAGACGTTTCGGCCTCTAGTAAGTCATAAGTTATTGGTATATCTGGCTTGCAGGTGGTCGTTTAAATTAAAAATAGTTTTATAATTATTTTTTCTTCTTTTAAATTTTTTATCATCTTTTAAATGTTAAATTTTAAATACAAAGTTAGAATATTGTTTATGTACTATTAAATTCTTATTGTTTGTATTTAGATGTTGTTTAAAATTCCAAGTAAACAATTATATAAAAATAATAATAACTAAAAGACAAGATTCAAGACGAGTTTTTCTAATAGTTGTTTAATATTTGAATGGCTAGTTCAAGTTCTAAGGGGAAATTATTTAATAACTCAAAGAAGAGTTTAAGGAATAGTTTGTTTAATAGTTGAAGGGGAAGCAAGTTATGTTTTTGTTTCCACAAAAAAAAATCATAAACTTCTACTATATAAAAAAAAGATTGCATTCCTTAGATGATTTCATGTTAGCACATGACGCATCTCAATAAACTGTTCAAAAATGTTCCAAACGTATTCTTAAATGTACTTTATGTCAATAAGTGTCCCAACCTTTCACAATTCAACATCATTCTATCGTATTTTCATTGACTTTTTAGTCCACTTTTATCAAAAATTCCATACCATATAACTCTCATTGAGTATACAAAATAAGAGCCTTGAAATTTCCATAAGAAACAGTTAGAAATAACCCAAAATTTTTGCATTCAAAGAACCAATTAACCATCACATTTTGACAATTATTTCTTTAAAAAGTATGTAATGATCCATTTATAATGGAATGGTTATGTTAAGCTATAACCCAAGCTCCTTCCTGCATAAATGCTCCAACTTTTGCTAATTCATCAGCCTAGACATTTCTTTCCCTGTAAATGTGCTTTAATTCCATTTTTCCCCATTGCTCTATTAACTTGTGCACCTCTTACAGCATAGGAGCCAATTGAATATTATGTATCTTATTTTTCCATGTAATCCACTGAATGATAGCTTGAGAATCACCATATATCTGAATCTTATAAACCTCATGTTCTATGGCGATCCTCAAAAGACGTTTGATTGCGCTTAGCTCAGCAAAATACGACAACTTATATACAACCTCGTATAATACGTTTTTCTTTGGTTGAAGGGCCCATTTAAGTTAAAGTGGAAGTCTTTTAATTCTTGAAGGGACAGTTCAAGTATTGAAGGGTCCATTTAAGTTCAAGTGGAAGTATTTTAATTCTTGAAGGGACAGTTCAAGTGTTGAAGGGTTTTTAATTATTGAAGGGCGAGTTCAAGTAATAGTTGAAGGGAGACTTCTTTCCATTATTTAATAATTGAAAGACGAGTTATGAAACCTCATATTGTTTGATGCCTCAATTCAAGAGCAAGTTCTGCAAACTTTTACATTCAGAGTTCTCCCCTTCCATCCTGAAAGAGTAGAAAGTATGATACTTTCTATCTCCGAAAGAGCCCAGTGTTGGAGAACCAATGAACCGATGAAGCAAAAAATAGCTCCTCACGCTCTCTTGTGATACTCTCCACAAGCCCAATAATTAAGGGCACTCCACCTTCCTAACAATTGTCTACAGGTGCTTGGATAGTAAGGAACGAAAAGTGGACCATCATTGTGTAGGATAAACTTGTTGACATGCAAATTTGTGGAGATTAATAGTGGATATCCCAAAAGTCCCAAAAGACTTGTTCTAAACAAACCCCCATGTCTGCAGTAGGCATGGGGGTTTGTTTAGAACAAACCCCCATGCAAGCATAGATCCATCTGAAACCCCAAATCAATCAAGCACCGAGAGGATCAAATTTTTGGAGGTGTAAATTTTGTCTTAACTTGTGAAAAAATTAAGAAAAAATAATAATAATTACACCTCAAGAAATTGGATCCCTCTCGGTGCTTGATAGATATGTTTTTAAGATGGATCTATGATGGTATACTTGCACTAGTTACCTACTTCATGTGGAATTACTTTAGGTAGTGTGTTCACTAACGCTAAGGGCCTGACTTTGTTAGTTAAAGGTAAAAGATAACCCACCCTTCTAGCTAAAACAGGAGAGAACCTTACCTAAGCTAGCTACATTGAGGGGAATCAATATAACCCCTCCCCTCAAAGCCTTGAAAGGGAAGGCCCTGAACTCTAGCTCAAGACTAAGAACCCGTATTAACTCCCTTAAAACTTGAAATACATTACACATTCCAACAACAATAGCCCCTTAAAATCCCCTCTCCTAAGCTAGCTCTATGTTGAGTATCACTTATCTGAAGGTAATAGAACCTATAACTGTGTGGGGGTGGGGATTTACATATGCTCAGGGTTGTTCGAATCACAATATGCTCATGCCTAGTTATATCGCTATTTATTTTCTTAAAGTCCCCTCCAAACATTTATAAATGCCTCCTCCTATTAGAGTTTTGAGTGTCGTAATTTATATTGGGACGCATCAACAAGATAATAAACTCAACCAATATTAAATAATTATTCTTCACAAATGGATTGTAGGGGGTGTATAGCTTACTTTATATATGTTATAAAACCATACCCCCCACTCCCCCCATTTCACATGTGTCCCTATGGAGAAACTAAGGGATAGCGCCCATACTATGCATGTTTTTGCTAGAGAGGTTATCGCCCTTGGCAGTGAAATAAAGTACAAATATACAATCCATCCAACCAAGGCTAAGTCATCAAACTTTATTGAACTATGATAGGCGAATGCTGCACATGCCTTCCTTGATTTATCCAATGAAGGTCATCATAAAGGGGTAACACTGAAGGAGGGGTCTAAAGAAAGGGTGGGCCATTTGTGTGGGATTAGGTATGATAGGTCGTCCAACTTTGAAATAGGAGTGGAGCCACTAACCCGACAACACAGAAACAGCAAGGAGCCTCATTGTTCTACCTAATGGAAGATTGAAATAGTGATCAGTGGACTACGACAACAATTATAAAGAAAAAAGGCTTAATAGGGGTGTGGGGTATTGAAGACTATAATTTAGGTTGCACACAAAGTCGAGACATAGGCACATTCTTATCAACCACTTCACTTCAAAACCCTAGCATATAGTGTTTAAGTCTTGACCTATGGAGGGAGGGATTAGGGCTCGATGGATATCAGTACTGGTTGTGAAGTATCTCATCCAAAAGGGAACTAGTTCAATTCATATAATTTTGAAGGCCCTTACACCATTCAATATCATTTGGAAGCAGGGATCCCTATATATTATAATGTTCTCGCCCTTCATAAATGAAAAAAAAAACCAAAATAGATAGATAGATATTGGATTTGTTAGTCAATTTAGATATTTTTTGCCCAAACCTACACCCACCACTAGAAACGCGCGCACACGTGTGTGTGTGTGTGTGTGTGTGTGTGTGTGTGTGTGTGTGTGTGTGTGTGTGTGTGTGTGTGTGTGTGTGTGTGTGTGTGTGTGGAGTAGGCTGTTGTTGCTAAAATGAAAGGGTCCAAAATAAATATCCCTATTGATGATTGAAGAGTTCCAAAATACCCTAACTACCCCTCCATTAGCAAGCCTTACTTCCTCCCTAGACTCTTACCCTACCATTTCCCACTTCCTTGATCCCCATAAGGCTGATGGCCCAAGCTTTTGTTCCACCCATATATAGTATATTGGCCCACTTGGTATGGATGGTGAATCCCACCATCATACATAATAATGGGTGGCTTTCCCACTACATAGTAAGTAGGGATTTCATAGTCGTCAACATGGACAAGTGAAGCTTGTTATAGTGGTCAATATGAAACATTCAACCCCATGGGTTAGGGTGATTTCGTATTCATTAGTATGGCCAAGCCCCCACTAGAAGAAACTACAACCAATCCTTCATATCTATCTATATATAGGGTCAACCAATCGAATGATTGAAGATATGCGAAGAGGAAGAACCATAACTCACTTAACCATAGGTACATTCCAATTTGACTAGTTTTATATGCTCAGGGTTGTGATGTGAAAATGTCACTTAATGTACCTAATTTTATTATTTATATTCTCGGTCATGTTTGGTCGAGCATTGATGTGCATCCTCCCCCTCCTATGTCAACATAGTGGCTTCACCCCTTGTTGAATGGTGCTAAGGAGGGAAACTTATATGCAGTCAAGAGGGGAATTAGTAGAATCAACAAGCCTATATTGGTTTCCCTTGTTCTACATAACCAGAAGCACCCCAAAGGAAAGGTCTATGAGTATACATGATTCCCAGTAAGGGTAATCAAGTTACATTTGATGCCTCGGATGTTAAGGTTTTCCATTACACAAAAACCTGCAAATGGTATAAGAGCCTTGGCCTAGGTTCAATTCCCCTGAGTTACGTTGAAGGAAAGTGTTGGAATAATCGCCACACTCCTAGGAATTGATCTTGTGGACTAACCACCACATTGGGAATATGGGACTAACCACCCACTTTTGGAAATTTACTAATATCTGCAGGTTTTGTTGTAAAGGAAAACCTTAACATCAAAGAGAAGAACTAGTATAAAGAAGTCATATAAGGAAGAAGCCACTTCGTTAGGATCCAGGAAGGAAGCCACTTGGTTAGGATCAGGTTTAGTCCTTTACTAGTGAATGATGACATCTAGAATGAGAGAGAGAGAGAAATGAAGGGAGCTTTGCTCAGGTTTGATGAGGGGATTTCCCAAGCTTTACTCATAAATGGAAATAATACCTAATAAAAAAGATGAAATGAATAAAATGACTATCTATTGGGGATTGTGGCCTCCAATGATAAAAAAAAATAGACACTGTGTTTGGTTATAGGTTCCTTCTTTTCCTTTTATGGTTGTTGTTCCACTTTAAATGGGATATCCCTTTGGTTAAGAAGCCTTGGATAGTTAGTGCTTTCGGGCTAGACTATGTGCCTCTCCTTTACCTTCAAGCAATAGACTGGTTCATTTCCTAACCTTATGTGACAAAATTGGAGTTCTCAACCTTAGATATAGACCTATTGATTGCTTACTATACACATACAATTTAAATATTTAGGTACGATCAATCCCAATGGGATAGATCTTAAGCTCTTCTCTTTTTCAATATCTTAAGTGCTTCTGCTCCCTACATAGTTTTTTTATGCACATCAAAATTCACTAGGGGTATATGAGTTTTGAGGGATTCAATTTCAAAAATATGTAAAATGTAAAATTCTCATCATCACTTTTAACTAGAAAGTGTGACATGTCTTTGTGGATTCACCACATACTGCTACGTATATTAATGTAGTGGGAGTAGTGTCTGAACATTTTTAGAATAATGCATGCAACAATACTAGTTTGGTAAGAAATGTGTTAAATACATGTTCAACAACAAAACATGCAAATGAAACTATGTGAAAATCTTAGGAATTTTTCCTGAAGTAGACGTCCCATGCCCTTTCCATTTAAAACAAAGACTGGTCATCTTAAACAATTGTTGGATATTCATTCCAATGTACGATATAAAAAGGGCAAATGAAGAGTCAAAAAGCTAGAACTATAGTCTCTAGTCATGACAATTGTGGTTGAAGTTTATAAAGGTTCGTTTCGTAAATATCTATCTTGATTGTTGATCATTGGAATTCTCTACTTTCTAGACATTTGTAATTTCTTTACATTTTATAAAAATAGGTTTTGCAAGAGAAATGTAGAAATTTGTTATAACTTTTGAAAATGCATTGCATGAATTATTTTTGTTTACAAATGTAAAATTGAATAAGAAATAATGTTTACTATAAAAATTAGTCTTTTTAGGAAGCTTTTACGTCCTTCTCCGCAAAATGCAAAAGCTCATGCTCATACAAAAGCATATATAACTGACACTTCCAAGGAACAAATTTGGCAGGGCCTTCCAATCTATCTTTGCATCTAAATGTTGATGTAATTGTAATTTCGAAATGTATTCACTTGTATATTTTATGTATTGTACCCTGATGTTTATTCCTGGAAGCATCTGTAATGTAATTGAGTCATGTCATATCCCGATGTTCCTATCGGGAGATGCAATAATGTAAACAAGTCATGTAAAGTCATTGTGAGTAACCCTCGTATTGATCAAGGGTTAACGTCCCCGCAGTTGTGGAGCCCTAGGGTTATTAGACTATCCTAGAGAAGTCAACCCTAGGTGAGTTATTGTAAATCGGGGCAATAGTCCCCACCATTGTGTTAAGGTTAACCCTCCTTGTTGATCGGAGGGGCAAAGTCCCCACAAGTTGTGGGGCACTAGGGTTATTAGACTCTCCTAGAGATGTCGGCCCTAGTAAGTAATTGTTAAGTGGGGCCGACATGTTGAAGTGGACCTCAACTGAACGAAAGAATAAAAATAGAGAGTGAGCCTCTCTATTTATCACACACACACTCGCTCACTAGGGCGCATGAGTGAGACAGGAGAAGCTCTCTCAAGTGTGAGAGAGAGAACAAGCTGTGGAGATCATATTTTATGTTTTCGGGTTTTACTGCTACCATTGGTGCTCATTCTATCTCTGAGGAAGTTGCGGGGTTTTCTCCTTTATGGTTTCCATAAGGAGAATTATTTGTATCTCTTATCTCTTGTGTTTATTGCTGTGCATGTTATTCTCTCAGATAAGATCCTAAGATAATGCTAGCTGGAATGATAAAAATCTAACATGGTATCAGAGCCAAGCTGAGAAGAAGACATTGTGCAGCTGCAGAAGCTAGGGCTTCTTACTTTTTGGGTCTCTCTCCACAATCCATCAGCAAAAGTATGCTAGGCTGGCTCTCCATTGAAGGGCGCATCTTCCTGTTGAAGCGGAATTCTATTACGGACATTTTCAATTTTTGGTGCGAAAAATTAGGGTTTCTTATAGAAGAGGAATTTTTGAGTGAGCCCAGCATATGATTTCTCTCCTCATCAAAATCGAATTTTAGAGATGTAGATCGAGATTTTTGGTTGGGTGAAACTCCGGGAAAGTCAAACCCTAGTTTGACCCCAGGCTGGAAAAACCCTAAATACTAAAAATGATAAGTTTTGGTACATTCGCTATATCTACGGAATGGAGAAGGCTCAAGAGCTGAAACTTTCACAAGCCGAAGATAAAATCCTTATTTACACTGTGTTGAAAGTTTAGCCTCAGATTCGCTATATTCTAGGAGATATGATCCCTCCTAGTTAGGGTTCCAGCCTCTTCCAGGATTCATCCCTAAACAGGAAACCTGGGGAGAATTACTATCTCTCGGGCTACAAAGGTCCAAATGAAATTTTTGAAGTTGTTCCAGAAAGGGCATGGATTGTACTTTCTATGGTAGAAGTTTCAGACCTCGAAGATGAAACAGTGACACGTGGTAGTCCATACAACTGCGATATGCTGAAAAGTCCTGAAACAGGTCACCTTGGGAAAACGATCGTAAGTCCCAATTGGTGAAACTAATTCTGATGAAACCTATGGTGTTGGAATAGGGATAGGTGAGGCTACCTCAATGCGAAGTTTCAAACACAGAGAAGCAGTAATTTCAGAGATATAGCATAAACAATATCAGGCATTTCTGTAGAAGAAATTGGAAAACTAGGGCTTCCTGTTCTGAGAGATTCCCTCCACTGTTTTCAGAAAAGGAGTACATTAGACAACTCACCTTGAAGAGTTATATCTTTCTAGCCAATCAGATCTGAAAAATTCCAAGTTTTGAAAATTAGGGTTTCTCTAACAAACCTAGATCAGCCAGCTCTAGAACCAGGACAGACACCTCAAATCAGTAAGATCTAATCATTTGCTATTTTCATTTGAGGTTCTCATTTCAAAGTGATCCATCACATCGGCTTGATGATAAGCTTGGTGAAGTTGACAACTTCCAAGCATGGAAGTATAGGATCTCACTAGTCCTTGAAGGAAATGAATTGGACACCCACATAAGTAGAGAGGTTCTAGTTCCAAATGGAGATGAGGCTAAAAGCCTTACACAAGAAGAACTTGGTCAAGGCCAAGAAGATCATTGTTGATTCAATCATGGATCACCTTGTACCACAAGTGTCTTCCCTAAAGACACCGAAAGAGATGTTTGATTCCTTGGCCAAGCTATTTTAAGGGAAGAACATAAATCAGAAGATGACCTTAAGAAACCAGTTGAAGAATGTGAAGATCCAGAATGCAGAGACCATACAGTCATACTTTACACAGGTCTCTCAAATCAAAGAACAACTTGTAGCAGTAGAAGAAGAAGTGGAGAATGCAGAAGTAGCGATAGCCACCTTGAATGACATCCCAAGATCATGGGATTCATTCATGTGAGGAATGTGTGCTAGAAGGAAGTGATTACTTTCAGCAGACTCTGGGAAGAACAAGAAGATAGACTCATAATAAGAGAAGAGAAGATGGGATCAATTGAAGATCAAGCTCTCACCATCCAAAGAAGATCCCTCAAGTGATGAGGAATACGAAGGACTCAAATCTTGAAGAACCTCTTATCCTCTTAGCATTTGGATAAGAAATGATGCTATTATGAATGAAGAAGATGATAAAGTTGAAGGCTCAAGAAGGAGTCTACCCACGAAACAAATAAAGATAAGTATTCAATTGCCATTTCATGATATTGTTTTGTTATGCATTTGCTTATATTCAGTTGATGTATTATGCATGATAGAATGTTTTCATTAATGACAGTATACTACTAATATGCATGTGATGGGTAAGTAGCTCATGGTGCGATACAACTCTCCATTGCTACTTATCTAGAATGAAACCTCTTTGCTGACATATTGGATTAGTGCACAATCTCAATGTTCTCCTGGTGGAGATGGAAGGCATCTAGAAAAGTTTCCGTGAGATATGGATGAATGTTGTATTGGAAAAATAGTTGCTTGATCATATATTTATGCATAAGAATTTGCCATTATGAATATGCCTTATGAAATGTTTCTAACCATACAACTAATGCATTTGACTTGTAGGAAAGATCGCGTACATAATCACCTACAAGAAAAGAAGGGTGAGACTTGTTCCGAAGAACAGGTGACGACATATAAAGAATAATATGACGAATGTAGTGACATCATTGATGCAAAACTTTCCAGCTATGAAGAAGTAAC
Source organism: Pseudotsuga menziesii (assembly GCA_001517045.1). Classification (NCBI taxonomy): domain Eukaryota; kingdom Viridiplantae; phylum Streptophyta; class Pinopsida; order Pinales; family Pinaceae; genus Pseudotsuga; species Pseudotsuga menziesii. Next base: position 336,127 of record LPNX011086025.1, on the reverse strand, counting down.
CAAGAACAAAGGGAAGACCAGTTCAAGAAGAATGATGTCTATGATGCAATATTGAGACATGAAGGGAAGTTCGTAGTTCCAACATGCAGTAGATGGAAACAACGTGGGATACAAGGCAAGATTCGTAGCACGAGGCTTCTCACGAAAAGAGTGCATAGAGTACAGAAGACAGAGGGAGTATGATGCTTCACTTCAGAGGGAGTGACTACAGAAGATCCCGAGGTTCGACATGGTACGACAGGATGGATAGCTTACTGGTGACTCTAGGCTTTACTGAGAGTAAAGAGGATTCCAACCTTTTCCTCAAGGTTGAAGGTGGAAGACCAGTGATGCTCCTGTTATATGTTGATGACTTGTTCCTGACAGAAGTTGCAAGACGGAGACTTGCTGCCGAGTTAGAGATGAAGGACTTGGATATGATGCACTACTTTCTAGGCATGGAGGTGTGGCAGAATCTCCCTGGGACAAGGGAAGTATGCAGTAGAGATCCTGAAGAGGTTCAAGATGATGGACTGCAAGGCCATGACCACACCCATGGCATCAAACCTGAAGCTACTGAGTGTTGCTTCATCAGAGTCGGTTGATGCCACGATGTATTGTCAAATGATTGGGTCCTTGATGTACCTAACGAATATGAGACCGGATATTTGCTTTGCTGTGAACACCTTGAGCCAATTCCTAACAGATCCGAGACATGTTCACTTGATTGCCGCAAAGCATATTCTGAGGTACCTGAAGGGTACAGTTGATTATGGGCTCAAGTATGAGGCAAATCAAAAGATTAACTTGGAAGGTTATGTTGATTCAAATTGGGCAGGTAGTGCCATCGATAGGAAGAGCACTTCAGGGTGTTGCTTTAGTATGGGGTCAGGTGTGATCTCTTGGTTTAACAGGAAGCAGTCCTGTGTGGCACTGAGTACAGCTGAAGCAGAGTATGTTGCACCTTGTTCAACTAGTTGTGAGGTAGCATGGCTAAGGAAGCTACTGTCTAATTTATTTGATCTCGAGTTGGATGCTACTTGTATATATTGCGACAACTAGAGTTATGTGAAGTTGTCAGATAACTCGGTGTTCCATGACAAGTCAAAGCACATCGAGATCAAATATCACTATATCAGGGATATGGTGCAGAGAGGAGCAGTGAAGCTCCAATATGTTACGATGGACAAACAGATAGTTGATGTGTTGACGAAGCCATTAGCAAGAGTGACGTTTGAGTACTTTAGGGAGAAGCCTGGTGTTCTCCAGATCGAGGTTCCCTCCAAGGGGAAGTGATGAGTCCATGAGCCATTATGACATGGTGAGAGGATTGGTTCCTTCCATGGTCAGATGTAAGGGCTGAGCCATTCTGTCATGGTGAGAGGATTGGTTCCTTCCATGGTCAGATGTAAGGGCTGAGCCATTCTGTCATGGTGAGAGGATTGGTTCCTTCCATGTCAGATGTGAGTGCTGAGCCATTCTGATGTGACTAGAGGATTGGTTCCTACATGATCAGATATAAGTGTTTAATGCCATTCTCTGAATGGAGGCACCTGGTCAGTTACCATGAATACTCAGTCTGGGGCTAAGGGCCATTATGATATGATTATGGGATGTGTTCTCACATGATCAGATATAAGTGCAGGGCCATTCTGATGTGATTGAGGGATGTGTTCCCACTTGATTAGATATGAGGGCTGATGTCATTCTCTGGGAGAATGGAGGCACCTGGTCAGTTACCAGGAATCCTCAACCTGGGGTTGAGAACCCTTTTGACATGTAGGTTGGATTGGTTCCTCTCATGTCGAATGTAAGTGCAGATCCCTTCTAACATATATGATGGATTGGTTCCTCACATGGGCAGATGTAAGTGCAGAGCCTTTTTGACATGTATGTTGGATTGGTTCCTTGCATGGTCAAATGTAAGTGCAGAGCCTTTCTGACATGAATGTTGGATTGGTTCCTCTCATGGTCAGATGTGAGTGCTGGGCCTTTCTGACATAGATGACTGGATTGGTTCCTCTCATGGTCAGATGTGAGTGGCGGGCATGCCTTTTTGACATGTATGTTGGATGTGTTCCTCACATGGTTAGATGTAAGTGCTGGGCAGGCCATTATGACTTAGGGTCAGATATAAGTGTTGAAGAAGACCTACATGGAGGCTAGGCCTACAACCAACATGAAAAATGGTTGGCTCCGTAGAACTTCCTGTGACGAGAAGAATGAAGAGATAGCACCATTTAATTGAGATAGCAGAATCAGTGATGATGATGATGATCTAGTGATGATCTAGTTTTGATGATGATCTAGTGATGATCCAAACTTGACGAAGATGAATAGACAATGAAGATGACTTGGTGATGAAGATGACTTGAAGATGAAGACGACTTGAATACAAAGATGACTTGATGATGATCCAGATGATACATAGAAGAAGACTTGTGCTGATAAATTGTGTCAAGAGAATACCTTCTTAGTTAAGAGGGAGTGTTGATGTAATTGTAACTTTAGAATGTATTCACTTGTATATTTTATGTATTGTACCCCAATGTTTATTCTGGGAAGCATCTGTAATGTAATTGAGTCATTTCATATCCCGATGTTCCTATCGGGAGATTCAATAATGTAAACAAGTCATGTAAAGTCGTTGTGAGTAACCCTCTTATTGATTAAGGGTTAAAGTCCCCATAGTTGTGGGGCCCTAGGGTTATTAGACTATCCTAGAGAAGCCAACCCTAGGTGAGTTATTGTAAATCGGGGCAATAGTCCCCACCATTGTGTTAAGGTTAACCCTCCTTGTTGATCGGAGGGGCAAAGTCCCCACAAGTTGTGGGACACTAGGGTTATTAGACTCTCTCAGAGATGTCGGCCCTAGTAAGTAATTGTTAAGTGGGGCCAACATGTTGAAGTGGACATCAAGTGAACGAAAGAATATAAATAGAGAGTGAGCCTCTCTATTTATCACACACTCACTCACTCACTAGGGTGCATGAGTGAGACAGGAGAAGCTCTCTCAAGTGGGAGAGATAGAACAAGCTGTGGAGATCATCTTTTATGTTTTTGGGTTTTACTGCTGCCATCAGTGCTCATTCTATCTTTGAGGAAGTTGTGGGGTTTTCTCCTTTATGGTTTCCCCAAGGAAAATTCTTTGTGTCTCTTGTCTCTTGTGTTTATTGTTGTGCATGTTATTCTCTTAGATAAGATCCTAAGATAATGCTAGCTGGAATGATAAAAATCTAACACTAAGACTAAAGGTAGTGACACTGCTTCTCCTAGAACAACGCTAGACAAAACATATCGATGACCTACAACAACCTATCACAGGTCCACAGTGCCTTTCTTAAGCATGGATCTCAATCATCCCACCCCTAAAACCTTTCGACAACCCCCTATCCCAAGAAGAAGCCCTAATATCCATACAAGGAGGGAAGGTGTTAGAAACTTGCTCCGAGACCATGTAAAACTTTCAAACCAAGGTAAGCAGATTCTGCACTCATAAAATTCAGCATAAACCCCAAGGAGCTTAAAACTGAAAACTAAAAGAAAAATTGCTAATCTAAAATATGTTAATATACAAACACTTACTATTGGAAATATGAACAACAAATACATAGTATTTAACCCTTAAACTACATCTGTCTTCTCATTAAATCTGAAAATGAAATACAAAGTAATAGATACAAACTATAATTCATAAATTAGTCACACCCCTTCCTATCTTATATAGGTGAAGAAAGTTAGGAGAATACAAAAATAGTCCATCTCTATGGGATCCCAAATCATAAAAACCTGATCTAACTATGTGTCGATATTAGTGTCTAGGTTGCATGAGAAACCCCTTGTCCTAACTTGGCATTGTAGTTTTTTGTACTAAGGGAATCGACAACTAGGGACTGGGATGGTACTCACGTGCCATGGGGTCCAGGGATCCAATCCCGCTACAAATATACCCCTAGGTGCACTCACACAACCTAAATGCATGGAGAACAGGTAAAATGGGGAACTCACAACCTCCATATCAAGTGAATCACCGATTGAGCTACACCCCTGTAGGCAACATGGCATCGTACTTAACTCATGTACTTTATAAAAATAGAAAATATCCATAGGGTTGGCACTAACAAAAACAAACTTCATACTTAAAGTAATGAAAGCAATCTGCTAAGAAAATCAAAGTATAAATTTGAATTGCTAAATTTGGAACAACAATTTATATCTAGAAGTGGATGATGTTGCTCCCTATGCTACATAATTCCAACACTACCTCTAAATAACACTAGTGATGTGCCTTAACTCAAATAAGTTGTTGCACATGAATATTTATGGTTAGCTCTACTATTGCATAATGATGAAGGATTTTAGTAATGTTGTTATTAATGTACCATTACTACCAGAGATACTATCCAAGCAATCTAAGGTAACAAATTTAATGGCTAGCTCCCCTCTTCTAAAAAAATGGCTACCTCTAAAATTAATTATACTATAAATGTTGATTAGTGAATATTTTCCACTAACTCCCCTCTTATATGAAATTACAATGAATGCACTTTGGTATCTTGTATAACTACTAGGTACTATAGTAAAAAATACAAATCAAGGCTAAGAAGAGCTAATTCCCATTTTAATGATGACTCAACTTGATGCCCAAAATTGACTCAATTGTCAATTTACAATACCTTCCAGTGCTAAGATACCTTTTTTAAATCCTCCAAGCCAAAGTATAAGATAACAAAACAAAAGATTAGGCAATAGGCTCAGACACTCTCAAAATTGGCTCAAACTCAAGTGGAGAAAGTATAGAAGTATCTATAGTCCACTATTTGGGAATAAACAATGGATTCAACTTTTCGTGATCCAGGTGGATATTGGTGGCCACCCGCCTATTCCACTTGGGGCCCCAACATGGTTCTTTCAGTTCTTTTCGTTTCCTTAATTATAGCACAATTTACTATTTTTAGTAGTTTTTGTGGGTTCTAAACTTCTAGTGCCGTTTTGAGGTCCTAAACGATGTTTTTTGGGAAATATTCCTTTATCGAAAATGGACATTCAATGTAGTCCTCAGATAGATCTTTCCAATGAGGTATCATGTGCATAAAATGGAGATTGTATGCTAAAGTTACGACGACGAGAAATTGATGTACCAATTTACCCCAACGGGGCCATTGTTTGGCATTTTTAATCTCATAGGGTTAGGTTTTGGAGGATTAGGGTTTTCCTTTGTTTATGAATAATATATAGACTTTCGAGCCCCATTGTAAGGGGGAGTTCATATGTTGGTGGCCGCCACATCTCTTCTCAGAGATAAGCTACCAGCACCCCAGCTAGTTAATTTCCATTCTGTCTGTAAGCATATTCCCGATATATGATATTAATGAAACCGAGTCTTGCTTCTTATTTATGTGTATTCCTGTAATTCCTTGCGTTGCTTCATAAACATTTGGATCATTTCAACTTTTCAATGATAATATAAAAAAGGTATACTAAAATCTATTGCATTGCTAGGATAGTCAACCATGTATAGATTAATCTTAGTGGTCTCTTATTGGATCACACTACCTTATGTTGGGTAGGGTTCTACATAAAACTTGGAAGTGAAAAGGATTTTCCCTTGGTACCTTAGGGTTTCATTTTAGTAAAACAATGAGGTGGGTAAGGGTTAGTTGGAATCAAATCTTATGTAATAACATGACCTTTAAAGTGAGTTATTGAGGCTCTTAGTTATAGTTCAACATCCGACTTGGCAACTTATTATCACATGTTGAATTTCTACAACTACAAACAAAAATGAGACAAGGCGTGCATTCACTTTCACAACATCCCTATGCAAAGAATGAGTAACATCCCATGCTTCAAAATACTAGCTAGTATGTTGGGTTATCCCTGGGTTGGGAGAAGTTATGCAAAGGGATTTATGCATTGACATGCCATGTTGTATAAGGACAAAGTTTATTGGTATTACTAGAACGATACATCCAAGATATTAGTTGTTCATAAGATACACTAAGAAACTCATTTAGGATCAACTTTATTGAACAAAAGAAAATAAAAGCTAAAAATACAAGTGGAGTAAAAACTTGATGCAGAGAGACAAAGTGTGGCCTAATGATAAGCCTACACCACTCGCTACAAACATAGTGAATAAGTTTACTTAGACCTGCCTCACACTACTATATGTGCACAAATTCATGATGAACTTTCATTGCAAAACCGTCACATGTTTGAGTCAAACATGATTTCATTTTCGGTGAATGGAGTTTGTCGTTCTTTAGACGCTTTCTTCCTCTCGTCGTACATATTATATGAATTGATTTACATGTGGTGTGTTACATTGACCTCCCTATGTGTTGGTCTTCCGACTGAGTCTGTCGATATTGCAATGAAAAGGATGTTGCTCTTACGACAATAGGAGTCCACATGGCATGTTACATTGACCTCACTGTGTGTCGCTCTTCCAATGGAATCCATCGATCTTTCCATAAAAAGGATGTTGTTATTACAATGGTAAGAGGTCACGTGGGGGGTTACAATGGCGTCACTATGCGTCGCTCTTACAACAAAGGTTGTTAATCTTGTGACGAAATTGATGTCTCTCTTAGGATGACAGGACAAAACATGGTTTGTTACATCTAGCATCATTTAGCGTTACTCGTTTGACGAGGTCTATTGATCTTACAACAAAATGGATGTTGCTTGTACGACGACAGGAGGCAACATGGCGTGTTACATTGACCTCATTGTGCATCGCGCATCTGACGAAGTCTTTCAATTGCAATGAAAATAATGTCACTTTTACAATGACAGGAGGCCACGTGGCGGGTTACAATGGCACCAAGCTTTGTTTCTTTTACGATGAAGGTCGTTGATGTTGCGATGAATGGGACGTCTCTCTTAAGACAATAGCAAGGAAATTTCATTATGGAATCGACCCAAACGTTTGTCATACTACTAGCGACTAGAGTGAAGTTGTGATGAACTTGCAATAACACCGGTGCAAACATTTTTTTAGAAGTGTGACGGCCCTGAACAAAAAAATAAAATAAAACACATTTTGTCCAAAAGCTCCACCCACCTATAACCTGCATTGTTATTTTGCAAGCTATAGGTGAGAGAGTGTTAAGGCAAAGGAGTTACACTACTGGATTTTGTAGGACAATGAGGTGTGAATGTAGCAACTTGGTGCACACATATATAATCTAGTGCACCAAATGTTGTAGAGTTTTTACATGAGGGGTGTCATGTGCTACAATATTGGGCCAAAATAAACAAGCTTGTGGGGGTGAGGTGGTCCAAATGGAGAAAGCTTGTGTAGAGGATGGGAATTTTCTAGTGCATTTGAGGTTGAGTATTGGATTCCTACGGTTGCTCTTTGATCAATGGTATAAGCTAAGAATAGAACATGAGTGTGAAAACAATAGTCATCATGTATTCTTTCAAACTACTTGTTGAAATTGTGATTGGTGTAGTGGCTTTGCTGAAAATTGTATAATAGTCCTTTAATGTGGTTGATCTTGGCATAGCTAACATGGTTCATTTTTATTTATAGGTTTCAATTTTGTGCCAAAATGTATGTTATGTATCAATATGTAAACAAGAATTTAGGAAAACTCCCATCAAAATGTAAAAGCCATAAAATTTGTGGAAGTGTTCTTCATTGAAATAGAGACATGAATTAAAGGAGACGGATGTAATATTCATTATAATTTGTGAGAAGCCATTTTTTCGTTTCTTTTGAAATTATTAGTTCAAATGAAGCATTTATAATGGGTGAAAAAAGAAAAAACACTATGTTTTTCAAATATGGCAATCCTAATGCCTTGCAAGAAAAATTACTCAACATGTGGCACAATGAAACTTTTATTCACATTTGATTGGGTCAATTTTATGTTGCTCATGTCCAATATTTCATACAAAGATCCCAAATTCAGTTTTGGCTTATGGTATATCCTCTAGAACATGATAATTCTATTTTGACTCAAGATGTCCACAACCTTTCATATGCAAGTGAATGGAAACATCGAGGTTGTGAACCAAAAATTTCCCATTTATTTTGCTTATATAATAATCAACATGATTGCACTTGGGATGAATACTATGCATTAATTTAATGATAATTACAACAATCAAAATGGTGCTATGAAATATAACCCTTTTTAAGCTTGGTTTGGATTCAACTTGTAGTAGTTAGCAATGTGGCTAACCTAGCCCCATTAGTGGTGAGCACTTATGCATCAATATGGAGTTGCTTGTGGATGTGAGTGCTTAGCTAAAATGTTGGATTGGGGCATTCAATAAGATACATGTATCAATTGTAAATTTCACCTATGCCTTTGTATGTGCAGTTGTAGCAACGCATGGGAAATGTGAAGCATATAAATAAGTTAACAAAACATCACGCTTTATTGAATAGATCCAAAAATTACTATGTTGAGTTGATGACATTCTACAATATTTGTTAGAGGAATGCAACTTGTGCCATTCAAATCATCAAGTCCAACAAAGTTCACAATTGATGATAAGGTATGGTTTCACATCTAGAAAGAAAAATTTAAAGGACCATACCATAAACTCCAACCATTGCAACATGGTACATTCATCATCATCGAACAATGTGCAACATTTCCTTCATGTTTGATCTACAACCATACATTGGGATGCATCCAATGTTCAATGTCTAGTTGCCTCAATTTCACGGTACCTCTAATTCTTGAGTAGATCACTATGCACCCTATATCTACAATCAACATAAAGCGTGAGTCCAATGTGCACACACAATTTGATCAAATCATTAACAAGATAACACAAAAACTTGTAATAATACTACTCAATTCTTTAGGATCATAAGGACATGCCAATAATATAGGCTAAGTATTTTGCACTTGAACAAGTGCACCAAAAGTTTCCCTATATGTTGGGTAACACCATGAAGTTCATTTCTTCAACAATTCATTCTAAAGCAACAGAGTCTTACAATTCTCATCTTGAGAAATGTGGAATGATACTACCTTGAGGGGGATGATTGATTAATGCATCCCATACTTTTAGTTCACACCAGGGCATTTAATACTTTAGCAGACCATAACAATGTTGCGATAGGGATTTTTTAGAGTTCATTTTGTTTCCTTTCTAGGTGACCAAGGGAAACTCATCATCACCCTTGTCCTCTCTCATATGATCAATGCGTGATATTCAACGTGTTGACCTTATAACCCCAATTATCGATTTGAATGATGCCAAATCAATATCCAAATAAATATACAACCATCAATACAACCTCAATGACAATTTAATGCTCCATGTTAGTGATACATCGCAAACAACTTAGATATTTGGCACAATTTACTAGTTGGGTGATCAAAGTTGACAATGCCAATCTAGTTCATGTGCAATTAATTAAGTTTGGTCGAGTTAGCACACACCTAATCTAACTAGATCTTAGGATAGGCAGCGATGATTGGTGAAAAAAACATAGAAAATTCAGATTAAAACAATAAGCAATTCCCATAACAAATTTCATAAATTACTCATTACTCAATCCAAAACCACTAACAGGGCATGTCAAACTTCCCAACCTTATTTTAACGCTTGGATTAGCCAGTTTGTTGTCTTTTCCGTTGATTTGTCCTTGTTCCCAGGGACTATGACCCAGGTTCAATCCCTTCTGCTCAGCACAACAAAGCTCAAGATATTGCCTAGATAGAGGAGAGCTCAGCCGGTAGCACCTACAACACAGATGTCGTCTCACCTAAGATATCTCTCTTTTATGGGCAACTTCTAGAAATGGGTTTCCGTAGTTGAGTGGGAGGGTGTTTTAGTACCTTGGCTCTGCACCAAGTCTTCCAACGAAGTCCAGGGGGTGGGTTACTTGTATTCATGACACTTCAACAACTAAGCTACGATACAACCTCTCTTTATGCAAATTTAAGTAAATAAATAGTAGGCATGCAACATAATCATATCTAGTAATACAATGCAGCCATCATACATCTATGCATTTGTAAACAAATCTATAGTCATTCATTCACTACAATAAACACACATATATCAAAGCTACTTCAACATTCACACATATACACTGAATATAATGTGGAAACCCATTTGGGTGAAAACTAGAAGGTGGTCTTCATCTAGCATGAGGAAATAGATGCACCTTTCGTCTGCGTATTAAGTTGCAGACTTTGCTCAAGCTATTCTTCTCTATCTTTACAGACTCTTCCTCCCTCTCACGCTCACTGATCTTCTCTCTTTTCTCTTTCTGCTCTACTTCTACTAGCGATCCGCACATAGCCTAGATCGACTCAACCTTCCCTACTCGTCTACGCACTCAGCGATAGATCCCTCACTCTTATGCACTAAGCGATACAAAGCCATTAACCAATAAATCCTACTAAGTCTAGCTAAAGAGCTTAATCCATCAATGTCTAATCACAGCGTCTAAGTCTAGTCTAGCTCAAGAGTCTTGCCAAGAGTCTAACAAAAAATATAGAAGCTCGAAGATAACCCATATACAACTTGGATTCCTTCTTTTATAACCCTATTACATACTTGGTATAGATCCCATACATGCTTGTTACATACTCAATACCAACTCGATACATACTCATCACTGACTCCTTTTATGTCGCTATCTCAATCGGCTTAATATATCCATAAAATAGGTTGTCTTTCCTATTATAGCAACACAGAACGAGAGGCACTATCATCCTGACTTACAAAGATGCCTTCACGTGTGCGGTTTCCATTGGCCCTAGTCGAGCTCGTGCCCACGCTCGTTAAGGCATGTCTCTTTCTCAGCATTATGCCTTACTATGGTTTTCTGGTCGTTACGCTATTTGCACGCCTGCTTCTACTGATATTCTGTTATACCATCTCATGTCACATTCAATACTTCTGTCATGACTTACTTATCTAGCACAACTTCCTCTTCCAATTCCTTCTCCTCTTCCAACTCCTCCTCCTCCTCCTCTTATTCTCTTTTAATTCCTCTGGGGCAACATCCTTCCCCTTCTCCTTTATGTTGCTTCCTCAGTCATAGCTCCTTCCTCTTCTCCTTTATGTTCTTCTCCATACTTAGGTAGAATTCTGCCCTACTCTCCCTAGGCCCAACATGCCCCCAACACTCACCTATGGCTCGTCCTGAGCCACGCGAAGCTATTGCTCCATGTACTGGCTTGCGCTGATATTGTTCTGAAAATCCTCTACGATTTTCACCACTTTCTCTGCCTCTATGCACACTTCTTCCTCTATTTTCTGCATTTGCTCCACCAGGTCGAAACTGACGTGTTTCAACATGACTTTTTCTACTGATGCCGCTACTTTGCCCACCTTCTGATGTACAGGTTGAATGTATATTCCTTTTGTGTTTGTTTCTTATTGTAGTATGTATAACTTCTAGTACTATTGTCATTTTTCCTTCTTATCGGATGTAATTTCTGTTTGGAGGAGTAGGACAGAGGGGATGAGAGACTTATCGGTATCACCAATTTTTTTTGTATGCATTTCTAGCTTTAGCTTCAACTCATCCCATGTTTTTCCTTCCTCCCTTCAGAATCTTCCTCGGGATTATCCATGAATGAGTACGCAACATCCAGGTAATCCGTATAGCTCGTGACAATCGCCCAATCCAGTATATGGTCAATGTTTTTCTTTTCTTCACTGTTGGTGAGGTATGCTCTCATATCCATGTAGTATCTCCCTCCATTGGAGTGTGCCAGTTGAACTTTATTTTGAATTCATCATTAAATTTTGTGTTTCCAGTGGCTTATAGTGATGATGGTGATGACAGTGGCCTTTGTGTATTTTCCCCCCAGTCCGAACATTCGTTCAGACCGACAGTTCCTAGCAATGGATATTATCCACTATGGCCCTTAATTTCACAATTTCATCTGGAGGATTTGGTGGGATGTCCTATGGTCTCTAAATTTTGGCCACCATTTCTACATTCATTCTCAATTCTTTGGAGACAGTATTGCTCTTGCGGGTATCAGAAGGTTTCCTCGGTGTCACCGTTACTAAGCTAATTTGATACATTTTTGTAGGGAGGTATGGGACTGGATTATTCTCCAAGTGTCTCTTGACCTGCATTGGAACATATCCAACAACATTTCCATTACTCATAATAGGTGTTACAACACCCCTAACAGTGCCCCTAGGGCCATTAGCACTAAAATTCTTACTATTCATACTTCTCCACAAGTCTTCATTAACTCTGTGTCTTGCAACCAAAATTCGTCATGGAATTATATGGGTTCTAACTAGTAATTTACCAACAGTAGAGGGTTCATTCCAGCAGTTAGTCTATCAATTATTCACACGCGCCATCGTCGAGTAGCATAAAGAAAACATGAACCATCATGTGGGTCATCAATCCAAGTTCTTATGTGGAGATGCCAGCTACGTCGCCCCTTTTTGTTGTGACGTCATGATATTTATTATGCAACTGACCCTTGAATTCCCTTGGTGTTTATGGATCTAATAATTAGAAATTGTCACACCAACATGCCCTTTAAATAAATGTACCAATGCAACATTGGTTTTAGTTTCACACTTCCCTCGCCGTACTTCTCGCGAGAGGCACTTCTTCTTTCTTATTGTGTCCTTCCTCAATATATATATATATATATATATATTACCTAGTCGCAGTTATCAAAATAAGGCTTCAACTGACTCCCATTGATGAGCCCCTTGATTTCCATGCCATCTAATTTTTCCAATTTCACTGGTCCTACCTCAGTGATTTCCTTAACCACATATGGTCCTAACCAATGTGTCTTCAGCTTTCATGGGTTCTTAAAACATTTCTTGTCATACATAAGAACAAGGCCTCCAATTGAAAAGTTGCTTGTTCTTCATGTGTTTGTCATGCCATAACTTATGCCTTTGTTTTTCTACATTTTGGTGAAATCCTGCAATGAAGCGTTCTTCTTCCAAATGGATTAGTTGAAGCAATCTTTCTTCAATGGCATCAATATCTGTCAAATTACGTGAGTGTCGCCACTCTTAAACTTTGTACAATATATTACATAGGCATGCCATCTTCTTGTCCATACACTAACTTGAATGGTGTTTGACCTGTTAACTTCTTACATGTTGTGCGATATGCCCATAGTACTGCAGAAATCTTATAATCCCAATCATCCATTCATGTATTGCAGAATTTGATTATCCCAATCTTTTTGGTAGCAAAAGAAATGGGGTGATCAATCTCTCCTTCCCTTGGTTTCATTAGTACCACTCCAAGCACAATAGAGGATGCATCGACATGAACATGAAATTATTTTTTCCAGTCTCGAAATACAAGTATGGGTGCAATAGCCATCTTGCTTTTCAACTTATCTAGACTCTCTTGTCATTCATCTATCCACTGAAATTTAGTGTCTTTTTTAAAAAATCTCTCCATCAGGGCAGTCACTTGTGCATATCCTTTGATAATAAAAAAATTAGTATCTCGTATGTCCTAATGTTGCTCTTAAATTTTTAACTCTGGTAGGTGGTTGTAAGTCAAGGATGATGGCAATTTTAGCTGGATCAACCAAGATTCCATCATGACAGACCACATGGCCTAACAGAGTCCCAAAAGGTGCACGAAAAATATAGTTTCTCAAATTGATGGCAATTTGTTACTGGCGGCATCGTTCCAGCATCATTCTAAGACTTTTTGTGTGATCTTTTATAAGACCAAATACTATGCAGTCATCAAAGTAGACTTCAAGAAATTTCTATATAAAATCTTTAAATACAACAACTACAATTCTAGAAAATATTGCAGGAGCATTCTTGAATCCAAAGGGAATTACCATGTATTGGTAGCATCCCCACTCCGTTGCAAAGGTAGTCTTGTATTCTTTTGTAATTCTTATCCGATGGTAACCCAAGAATCCATATGTAAATGAATACATTTCTTGTCCTCCAATATTCTCCAATACTTCATTTGTCAATGAAGTCGAAAATGGATCATGCAAACAAGCATCATTTAATTTCCTAAGATCAACACAAATTGTCACTTCATTTGAAGTTTTCTTGTCTTGTACTACAATCGGGCTGATCCATTATGATTCTTCAACTAGTTCTATTACACCGACCTCTAGCATTTGATCAAGTTCAAATTTAACTTTCTCTTTGTAACACGTGTTTAATTTGTATGGCCGTTGTTTGACCGGTTTTGCATCGGGCCTCAAGGGTATCTTCATTTCACCAAGGTCCCCAACTATGCCTTTCATTTCAAAAAAAATTGTAGGGAAAAGATCCTGAAATTCATGTAATAAGTCAATGATCTTTACCACGATCTCTTCGTCCTAGTAATCTCCAATATTAGCAAACTTCAGGTTTTCAACCAACCCAATATTTACTTTCTTAATCTTGAGTGGTTTTAAGAACTGATCAGTGGAGATAGGAGCTCCTTCCACTGTACATATACCTTCTGAATCAGGTATATTTATCTCAAGTGGGTCATCATCATCCAGTTCTCCCGTGAGATTATAACACTCCATAAAATTGTGTATAGTCATGTTACATTGATGGAAATTCGTGTCTGCGACCGGGTTTTCTTCAAAGATATTCTCCTTTATTATTTGTAACGCAACATCAAATGTCGGGTGTTCACTTGCGAACTCAAATATCTGGGTGAATCTTATAGCTAAGCTTTCCAATTCAATAGTTCATTGTCGCAACTCTATTGATGTGTACCGACTTCTTGGTACCATTTCCAAAGTGTGGATGAATCGATGAACCCATTCTTGTTGTGAATATTCTTTCCAATTACTGTGACAATGATAAATATGTTCGATAGGATCTATCAGTCCTGTATATTTATGATTAAGGCAACTGATCTCTTTTTCAAATCTCATCTCCATTAATCTTCTACATGGCGACCATTCAAAGATAAACTGTTTGTGTGTACCCCACCATCTTGCGGGCGTATGTTTCAGCACATAGTCCAAAGCGGACAATTGTTGTGATTCTGGGATTTTTTCTTCAAATTCTACCAAAAAGGATGAAAGGTTAGGTAATCCTTCAGATGTAGGTAACACACTTGCTTTGGCTCCTACCCTTCAATAAAATCTTGTAATTCTTGCACATATTCACATGGAGACTTCATGTAGCCTATTCTGCCAACTTGCCAGGGCATCTCGTGAGTCGGATGTGCATGAGCTTACACTTCACCAACTCAATTTTCCATCAGCTGTCAGATTGATATAGTATTCCTTTGAAGAAATGATGTTTTACAGCTAATCTAGATAATTGTCTTTCCCTTCGCTATGTAGAGGCTCAACACATCTATGTCCTTCAAGTGTATCAGTTGGCACAACCACACTTATTTCAGAATCTTCGAAAGATAAGATCCTTTTTCTTGAAGTGTATGATGGTTTGGTTGTCTATTGCCCAACCAATTCCTAGAACTGTGGGATATGGATTTGTGTCATCGACAATGTCAATAACTTCGAGGTTGGCTTATGTTCTTAAGCCTTCGACTTCCATAGGCACTTGAGTTAGTCTACCAATTGGTTTAACCTTCGACTGGTTCGCAAGCCTTAGTTGAATAGGAGACCGGTCCAATCACGGCTTATTCATGCTTTCCCATGTTTGTCTGTCAATATGTTGACATATGAGCCCAAATCTAATATGATATAATCCATATCATGATCTCCTATCTGCACAATCATTCACAGTTCTCAAACTATATTCAGTTTTTTTTTCCGGTATGATTAACTCATTTTTCAGGTCGCGAGTCTTTTGGGGTTTCTTCTAAGAGTGTTGTTAGTTATGCGATAGCTTCTTTATTGTTCATTAGTGCTAAACAATTTTGAAAAATTCGTTGAGCTTACTAAACATTTTCATTAGCGGCTTCCTGATTAGTTGTTCAAATCATTCAGGAATAGTCTTGACTTGTCCATATGTTGACGGGTGATTAGTATCAACAAATTCTAGTCGCACCTCCAAGAAGACTTCTTTCTCATGTTGGACATCTAGCGGAGCTTTCTTTTGTGTTGCAAGCCTCACCTGTGGTTGTCCCTACTGTGTATTTTGGTCTACTCCTATCGCAACACCTCCTCTTGTAACTACAACAATGTGGGGTTCTCTTGGTTCGACAGAAATCATTTAAATATTCTGATTGGGATTCTGATTCTGATTCTGCATCGGGGTGGGATTTATGACAGTTCTAGCCTGCCATTTTGCAATAAGTTACGGACACTGTTCAACGGTGTGATCATATGCTTTACAATATGTACAATTTTTTTGCAGGACTTTGACAGTCTCGAGAAAAATGTCCTGGTTGCCCACAATTATAACATATGACTTGGTCTCATCCTCGACCAAATCCTCCTTATTGTTGTCCTCGACCTCTAAAGTTTCCACTCCCCCTTTATGGAGGGTAGTGTTGTTGTTGAGGATACTGATTATGTTGGTATTGTGGTTGAGGATATTATGGTTGTTGATATTATGGTTGTTGATATTGTGCAGGCTGATACTAAAGCTATGCTCGTTTAGCTTGCATATGCTCATTATTTTTCATCAAGTAGGTGTCCATCATCTTTTCTTGCAGTAGCTGAAATTCTTTGTAGTCTTTTTCATCATGACCTACTGATCTACAAAATTTACAATACAAACTAGCTGGTGTGCTTATAATATTATGTAAGTACATACATTCTTTGTACTTGTGGCCCCTAGTCTAGCATATTCTACACCAAGGCATTCCTTGGGTGTTTAATGGGTTCGACGCACCTACTATAGCATAGTTCATGAGCATTGGACAATTCTCTTTATCGTGATCGTCTATTCTGCATAATGACATATTGTACACCATAGTTCTTCCTCAACTTCCTTTCCTCTTTTAATTTCATGGAGCTGCACCGTAAGATTGGCTAGCTGTGACTGAATTTGCATCATTCATGAGCCAGTATCTCTAACCGGCGAGGCTTCTAATTTCATTGCTATTTCCAAAGCCTTTATCCGTGACACAAGTTTATATTGCATCAACAGGGTTCGTATATGTGGTAACAAGGCGGAAATAAACCATTCCTTGTGTTGCACATCCGACATTTGGAAACTCACTTTGGCCGTCAATTTCTTAAATCCGTGGTCAAAGTCCCAAACAAATTATGTTGGTAGCTGCACATTGACATCTTGTACACCATGGTTCTTCCTCAACTTCCTTTCCTCTTTTAATTTCCTAGAGCTGCACCGTAATATTGGCCAGCTGTGACTGAATTTGCATCATTCATGAGCCAATATCTCTAACCAGTGAGGCTTCTAATTTCATTGCTATTTCCAAAGCCTCTATCTGTGACACAAGTTTCTATTACATCAATGGGGTTCGTATATGTGGTAACAAGGCGGAAATAAACCATTCCTTGTGTTGCACATCCGACATTTGGAAACTCACTTTGGCCATCAATTTCTTAAATCCGTGGTCAAAGTCCCAAACAAATTCTATTGGTAGCTGCTTAATCTCTTTGATTTCAGTGATGCACTATGATTCAGACTTTGGTTTTCTGAATTCATTTAATGAATCTCATTGAGTGTTTTCATGACAACTCCTAGTGGTACTATAGAAAATTTCATATACCAGTCAAGCGCATGACCTTGCAGAGTCGTGATCATCTGTGCTTTCTTGATATTCTCATCATGAATATGTTGCACAGTCCAGACAACTTCACAAAGGAACCTTTGTTGTTCTGGATCTTCCAACCCGTTTCCATTGAATATTGGTAACTTAATGTCAGCTCCAGCCATTGTAGTTGTTGTTGGTATAGTTGAAACAAATATTGACTAGTCGGACTTCCTTGTCCGCTATTTACAGTGTTAGTATTACTCGTATTTACAGAATTACTCGGTGATAGGTCTCTCGATCTTACCTGTGGTGTTGTAGGCGAGTTGTAAGCACATTATTGTTCTAGAGCTTTAGTTGACAAATTTGACTCTTCATATCCTTCTGATATCGGTTGATATTCCTCTTCTTCATCACAAGACCCTTCATCTAAGTATGACGCAAGCTCGTAGCCTTCTTCTTCTTGATCTGTGCTACTGGTCCCTCTTCCCAACAGAGTTTTTCTTCGCTTATCGGACCTGAATCTTCTTTTTCTTCTTAAAAATCCTGGTTCTAGTTCAGTTCCACTATCTCCGGGGAACATTGCACTCTAGGGTTATACTGAGACATAGCCACTCTTTACTATGTAGTCTTGTTACATTAGCATAATGCCTTTTTCTCATAAGGGCATTTTTATCCATGTCTTTAAAGATGATAGGTATCTGCTACATGGGCCTTGAAATTTTTTTCGCTCTGCCTCAATGTATGAGGTTATTGTGTCAACAATGAACTCAATGATATATCCTTCTAAGATATTCTCTATCCAAAAATCCATAGCCCTTGATACAGGGTTGCTTACTTCTTCCAGTTGTTCAATTAACTGGGGAGTCCACTCCCTTGATTCTCCGCCCTGAAAATTTGTCTGTTTGGTCAGTAACTTAGATAGCCACTCATGCAACACAATGGGAAACTCAGAAAAGAAAATATCATGGATTTCTGTGTAGATGTACCGACCCAACCACACTATTGGGTTCCACCAAGATCCTTCACTTTCTTTTCGTGCAAACTCTAACTCTTTGGATTCCACCGAGTCTTGGATCTCCAGTTTCATGGGTTTCCACATCATATCCCTCACCACAACAATTTAGGGCACCGACAACGAAACAATTTGTCGGCTTTTCTGTCTCTCTATCCATGTTCCTAGGGACTCTAACCCAGGTCCAATCCCTTCTTCTCAGTACAACAAATCTCGAGATATCAGTTTGACAGAGAAGAGCTCAGCCTAAAGCACCTCGACACAGATGGTGTCTCACCCAAGATATCTCTCTTTTATGGGTAACTGCTAGAACCAAGTTTCCGCAGTTGTGTGGGAGGGTATTTTAGTACCTTGGCTCTATGCTAAGGCTTCCAACAAAGTACAGGGGGTGGCTTACTTGTATTCACGGTACTTCAGCAGATAAGGTGTGATCTAACCTCTCTTTATGCAACTTTAAGTAAATAAATAATAGGCATGAATCATAATCATATCCAGTAATACAATGCTGCCACCATACATCTATGCATTTGTAGAAAAATCTATAGTCCTTCATTCACTATAATAAATACACATATATCTAATCTACTTCAACTTTCACACATATACATAGAATATAACGTGGAAACTCATCCAGGTGAAAACCAAAAGGTCCTCTTCATTTGGCATGAGGAAATAGATGCACCTTTCTACTACGTACTAAGCCGCAAACTCTGCTCAAGATATTCTTCTCTATATTTGCAGGCTCTTCATCCCTCTCATGCTCTCTAATCTTCTCTCTTTTCTCTTTCTACTCTACTTATACTAGTGATTTGCACACCTCCTAGATCGACTCAACCTTCCCTACTCCTCTATGCACTCAGCCTCAGATCCCTCAATTTGATGCACTCAACGATACAGAGCCATTAACCAATAACGCATGTTGAGTCTAGCTCTAGAGCTTAATCCATCAATTTCTAATAACGACGTCTAAGTCCAGTCTAGCTTAAGCATCTTGCCAAGAGTCTAACCAACAATCTAGAAGCTAAAAGCTAACCCATATACAGCTTGGGTTCCTTCTTTTATAGCCCTATTACAGACTTGATACGGATCCCATACATGCTTGTTACAGACTCGATACATACTCTATATATACTCATTACTGAATCCTTTTATGTCGTTATCTCAGCCAACTTACTATAGCCAGCAAACAGGATTTCTTTCTTATTCTAGCAACACATAATGGGAGGCACTATCAACCTGACTTACAAAGATTCCAGCATGTGTGTGGTTTGCATCGACTCTTGATGTCTTTGTAACTTCAGAATGTATTCACTTGTATACATTATATTGTATTTCATTGTACTCCAATGTTCCGATCAGGAGAGTCATTAATATAATAAAGTCATGTAAAGTCATTGAGGTTAACCCTCTGTTGTAAGTCGGGGAAATAGTCCCCACAATTAAGGGGTATTAGGGTTATTAGACTCTCCTATTGAAGTTGTCCCCAGTAAGTAATTGTCAAGTGGAAAACTAGTATAAATAGAGAGCGAGACTCTCTATTTGAGACACACTCTCACTCAATTGTAGCGCATGAGTGAGATAGGAGGAGCTCACACAAGTGAGAGAGAGAACAAATGTTGGAGATCATCTTTGTGTTTTTGGGTTTTAATTTTGCTATTGGTGCTCATTCTATCTTTGAGGAAGTTGCGAGGTTTTCTCCTTTATGGTTTCCCCGAGGAAAACTCTTTGTGTCTATTGTCTCTTGTGATTATTGTTGTGCATGTTATTCTCTCAGATAAGATCCTAGATCATATTGATTAAATGATAAAAATCTAACATGGTATCAGAGCTAACCTGAGAAGAAGACACTATGGAGCTGCAGAAGCTAGGGATTCTTAATTTTTTGGGTCTCTCTCCATAGATCATTAGCAAAAGGAGGCTAGGCTAACTCTCCATTGAAGGGCGCATCTTCCTATCGAAGTAGAATTTGATTGCGAGCATTTTTTAGTTTTTGACCTATCACTACTGCGGGAAATTAGGGCTTTTCACAGAAGAGGAATTTTTGAGTGAGCCCAACATAGGATTTATCTCCTCCTCAAAATCAAAATTTAGAGACCAAGATCAAAATTTTTGGTTGGGTAAAACTCCGGGAAAGTCAAACCCTATTTTGACCTGGACCTGAAAACCCTAAAATAGTAAAAATGGTAGTTTTGGTACATTCGCTATATCTCGAGCTTGGTGAAGTCTTAGGATCTGGAATGTTTACAGGTCAAAGATAAATTTTTGATGTACCTTGTGAAAAAATTTCAGCCTCATATTCTCTATATTATGGGAGATATGATTCCTCCAAATTAGGGTTCCAACCTCTCCCAGGATTCATCCCTAAACAAGACACCTAGGGAGAATTGCTATATCTTAGGCTACGAAGGTCCAAATGAAAATTTTCAAGATGTTCCAGATAGGTCATAGATCATACTTTCTATGGTAAAAGTTTTAGACCCCGAAGGTGAAACATTGACACGTGGAGGTCTGTATAAGTTCGCTATGCTGAATAGTCCTGGAATAAGTCACCTTGGGAAAACTCTCATAAGTCCCAATTGGTGAAACCAATTATGCTAAAACCTACGGTGTTGGCAATAGGAAAGACGAGGATACCTCATTGCAAATTTTCATACATAGAGGAGCAGTACGTTTGGATATATTGCAGAAACAATATCAGGAAATTATACAGAAGAAATTGAAGAAAACTAGGGGATAAGATATTTTGCAGTTCTGATCACAGCTTTGGTAAAATAAGTATGCTGCTCAGCTCTCCTTGAGGAGGCACATATTTCTATCCAATCAGATCAAAAGGTTCCAATATTGAAAATTAGGGTTTCTCTAAAAAACCCTGGATCAGCTAGGTCCAGAGCCAGGATGAACACCTCAAATTCGTAAGATCTACTCTTTTACTATTTACATTTGAGGTTCTCATTTTAAAATGATCTATCACACTAGCTTGATGACAAGCTTGGTGAAGCTGAAAACTTCCAAGCATGGAAGTATAGGATTTCACTTGTTCTTGAAGGAAATGAATTGGACACCTACATAAGTGGAGAGGTTCCAGTTCCAAAGGGAGATGAGGCTAAATCCTTACTCAAGAAGAACTTGGTTAAGGCCAATAGGATCATTGCCGATTCAATCACGGATCACCTTATACCACAAGTGTCTTCCCTAAAGACACCTATAGAGATTTTTTATTCTTTAACCAAGCTATTTGAAGGGAAGAACATAAATTAGAAGATGACTTTGAGAATACAGTTGAAGAATGTAAATATCCAAAATGCAGAGACCATATAGTCATACTTTAGAAGGGTCTCTCAAATCAAAGAACAACTTGAAGCAATGGATGAAGAAGTAGAGAATGCAGAAATTGTGATAACCACCTTGAATGGCCTCCCAGGATCATGGGATTCATTCATTCGAGGAATGTGTACCAGAAGGAAGTGATTACCTTCAACAGACTCTGGAAAGAGTGCACACAAGAAGAAGCTCGACTCACAATAAGAGAAGAGAAGATGGGAGCAACTGAAGATCAAGTGCTCACAATTCAAAGAAGATCCCTCAAGCGATGAGTAATATGAAGAACTCAATTATTGAAGAACCTCTTATCCATCATAGCATTTGGATAAGAAATGATGATGTTATGAATGAAGAAGATAATGAAGCTGAAAGAAGGAGTCTACCCATGAAACAAATAAAGATAAGTGTTCAATTGTCATTTCGTGATATTGTTTGGTTATGCATTTGTTTATATTTATTTGATGTGTTATGCATGATAGAATGTTTGTATTAATGATAGTATACTACTAATATGCATGTGATGGATACGTAACTCATGGTGCTATACAACTCTCCATTGCTACTTATCTAGAATGAAACCTCTTTGATGACATATTGGATTAGTGCACAATCTCAATGATGTCATGGTAGAGATGGAAGACATCTAGAAAGTTTCCATGAGATATGGATGAATGTTGTATTGGCTAAAATAGTTGCATGATTATATCTTTACGCATAAGAATTTTTCCATTATAAATATGCATTATGAAATGCTTCTAACAATACAACTAGTGCATTTGACTTGTAGGAAATATTGCGCACAATTGCCTACAAGAAAAGAAAGATGAGACTTGTTCTAAAGAACAAGTGACAACGGTTCAAGATTCACTCTAATAATCCAAAATGAAGAATGGCGACTAGAATGCGATGTCAAGGACCTGAAGGGAAGTTCGTAGTATCTTCCATATGGATCTACAAGATCCAACATGCAGTAGACGACAACATCGTGGGATACAAGGCAAGATTCATAGCACGAGGCCTCTCACAGAAATAAGACATAGAATATGAAGAGACATTTATAGCCACTGCAAATTAAGACACATGGCATGCAGACTCATGTGTGCAAATTAAATAATTCCTTGTACGAGCTTAGAAGACACCCATGGGACAACACACACATGAGGAGCTTGAAGATCACTTAGAGTGATGAAGATCTTAACCTTTGCTATAAGGTTGAAGATGAAAGCCTATAGAGGATGACAAGCTCATAGATGGGTGCGAGAAGAACTCTTGAAAAGGTTCAAGATAGAGGATCTTGGTATCCAGTGAGCATAGATGGATGCATAGAATATTAGTAGCAGAGGAAGCTACTTGTCACTCCAATAAATAATGTTTTAATACATAGAGTACGAAAGGCAAAGGGAAAATGATGCTCCACTTCAGAGGGAGTGACTGCAGAAGATCCTGAGGTTCAACATGGTATGACAGGATGGACAGATTATTGATGGCTCTAATATTTACTAAGAGTAAAGCATATTCCAACCTTTGCTTCAAGGTTTAAGGTGGAAGACTAGTGATGCTCCTGTTATATGTCGATGACTTGTTCCTGACAGGGAAATATGAACTCATTAAAGTTGCAAGAAGGAGACTTGTTGTCGAGTTCGAGATGAAGGACTTGGGTATGATGCACTAGTTTCTAGGCATGGAGGTGTGGCAGAGTGTAGATGGAATCTTCCTTAGACAAGGGAAGTATGCAGTAGAGATCTTGAAAAGGTTCGGGATGATAGACTGCAAGGCCATGGCCACACCTATGGCATCAAACCTGAAGCTATTGAGTGATGCTTCATCAGAGATGGTTGATGCCATGATGTATCGTCAAATGATTGGGTCATTGATGTACCTGAAGAATACAAGATGGAATATTTTCTTTGTTGTGAACACATTAAGCCAGTTCTTGAATGATTGCTGCAAAGCATATTCTAAGGTACTTGAAGGGTACAGTTGATTATAGGCTCAAGTATGAGGCAAATCAGAAGATTAACCTGGAGGGTTATCTGGATTCAGATTGGGCATGCAGTGCCATTGATAGGAAGAGCACCTCAGGGTGCTGCTTCAGTATGGGATCAAGTGTGATCTCTTGGTTTTGCAAGAAGCAATCTTGTGTGGCACTAAGTACAGTTGAAGCAGAGTATGTTGTAGCTTGTTCAGCTAGTTGTGAGGCAGTGTGGTTGAGGAAGCTATTGTTTGATTTGTTTGATCTCCAGTTGGATGCTACTTGTATATACTGCGACAACAAAAGTTGTGTGAAGTTGTCGGAGAACCTCATGTTCCATGACAAGTCAAAGCATATCGAGATTAGATATCACTATATCAGGGATATGGTGCAAAGAGGAGCAGTGAAGCTCCTATATGTTGCGACGGATGAACAGATAGCTGATGTGTTGTCCAAGCCATTATCCAGAGTGAAGTTTGAGTACTTTAGGGAGAAGCTTGGTGTTCTCTAGATCGAGGTTCCTTCTAAGGGGAAGTGATGTGTCCGTGTTCCTTTCTGACATGGTGGCAGGATTGGTTCCTCCCATGGTGAGATGTAAGTCATGGTGGTAGGATTGGTTCCTCCCATGGTCAGATACAAGTGTTGGGCCTTTCCTCGGATGGTAGATGGTGTGCCCTACCATGCTGATGGATGTAAGCGTTGGGCCTTTCCGACATGGTGGAAAGCTGGGACTCCCATGGTTGGATATAAATGTTGAGACCTACATCCATCATGAAAAAGGGTTGGATCTATAGAACTAAATCCAACATGAAAAAGGGTTGGCTCTATAGAAATACATCCAGCATGAAAAAGGGCTGGCTCTATAGAGGAAGACCTTGCAGAGGGCAAGGCCTACATCCAGCATGAAAAAGGGTTGCCTCTGTAGAACTTCATCCATCATGAAAAAGGGATGGATATGTAGAGGAAGACCTTACAGAGGGAAAGGCCTAAATCCAGCATGAAAAAGGGCTGGCTCTGTAGAACTACATCCAACATGAAAAAGGGCTGGCTTTGTAGAGGAAGACCTTGCAGAGGGCAAGTCCTACATCCAACATGAAAAAGGGTTGGCTCTGTAGAACTACATCCATCATGAAAAAGGGTTGGCTATGTAGTGGAAATCCTTGCAGAGGCAAGGTGCTGCATCCAGTATGAAAAAGGGTTGGCTCTATAGGGTAAATCCTTGCAAGAGGCAAGGTGCTACATCCAGTATGAAAAAGGACTGGCTCTGTAGGGGAAATCCTTTCGAGAGGCAAGGTGTCGCATCCAGTATGAAAAAGGAATGGCTTTGTAGGGGAAGTCCTTGCAAGAGCAAGGCAGTACATCCAGCATGAAAAAGGGTTGGCTCTGTTGATGAAGACTTGCATGGAGGCTAGGCCTACAACCAACATGAAAAAGGGTTGGCTTTGTAGAACTTCCTGTGACGAGTATAATTGAGAGACATCACCATTTTCTCGAGATAGCGGGAGCAGTGATGATGATGATGATGCAGCTTTGATGATGATCCAATAATGAAGACTTGTGCTGATGAACCGTGTCAATAGAATACCTTCCTAGTTAAGATGGAGTGTTGATGTATTTGTAACTTCGGAATGTATTCACTTGTATATGTTATATTGTATTTCATTGTACCCTGATTGTTATAGCTAATTTTACCACTCCAGGTGAAACACACTAGTATGGCCTTCCCCCTGTCCCTCTGCAGACTCCTTAGACCTCTTGGACCATTTTTTGTCCTTTGATGTTTCCTTGACCATCCCTAAAAACATGTGAAAATTAATACACACGACTTTTAAACCTATAATCACGTATATATGCGGGTTTGACTCCTAAAACTGCGTACATCGGGATGTGTGCATAATCCAAATCCTTTTGGAGTTTTCCTTGACATGGATCCAACTCACTTGACTCTTGGCCTTCCATATGCCTTGAGATCACTCAGATTCGACCTTTCATTACCCCTTTGAAAAGCTATATAAGGAAATATTTGGTACATTGAAGGCATAAGAGAGAATTGAGAGCAAAGAAACTGTAGTCCATTGTTGACGGAACTTGTGCTTGAGTCTGCATCCCTTTGTCCCTTGGAGCACTTTTGTGGTCTTCCCAAGCTTGCATTTTGCTTGTGAGCTTGCTATTGAGAGATGGAGGATTGAGGTGGTGGAGGCCCAAGTGGGGGATTCAATTTCTCTGATTCACAGACGTGCCGACAGAGGTTGTATCCATTGTAATCTCTGATTTTATATTAATAGAAATATCTTTTCCTGTCCAATAATGTATGTTTGAATGAATATTTTATCCATGGATGGTTTCAAATGCTTAGACATTGTTGATTATATATGCTAGAATAGATCTAACACCAATATATATTGTATGCTTGTCTTGTTTACTTGTTGTTGAGGAAGTGATTTATCAATTCAAGCTGAAGTTGGAAAGCTCAACGGGGATCTACTTCAACCGTCCAGAATAAGGTATGAGGTCTGATCCTTTAGTGTTAGATATTTAATTTCTATTGCATGTTGGAAATGATTGATTTTTGGAGTCAAGCTGTCTATTGTGGTACCCCAAGCCATAGGAATTTCTCTCTGTAATAGAATTGGTGACTCTGTTGGGGAGTTCCTAGTAGTTGTCCTTTGGGGGTTTTCTATCGGCATTCAATGAATTTGAATTGCTCCTTTTCTCTTGTTTCTGTGTCGGGTCTAGGGGCATGTTTGCCTGGTAGTGTCTGATTGGTGTGAAGTTTGTCTCAGCTTGTCTGTTTGCCTTTATTTTTATGCACCTTTCTTCTTGTATGCAAGTTTTTAACTCACAGTCGTGTATATACACGGGTTTCACTACTATTTTCGCGTACACACGCAGGTTTACTGTGAACAGTCATGTATGCCCTTAGTTTTTCCTTCTAGAGGAAGATGGATGGTTGCTGGGTGAATTTTGATGATTGCTGAGTCTCCTTTGATACTGCTAGAGTCTGTATACACCTCTATTTCTGACTAGAGACGTTTTTTTAGGGTAAATTTCTTTTTTTTGAAGAATGTTCTTGTCATTGCATTTTCAATTTTTTGTTTTGGGATTAGTGCATTAGATTTATTTTACCTTAGTACTTTGCTTGAGTGCTGCTTGAGTGTGCTTGCAAAGTCTGGGGGTTGTAGAGCCGTTCTTTTACTTTTATATCTCATTTTTATTTCAAAAAATCCAAAAATATTTGCTTATCATCATGCATTGCATTTTGCATTTTGCATAGTACTTGCACTAGATTTGCTTTGGAGTATTAGTCAGGATTTCATATAGGAAAGCTTGCATTTATCATTTGAATAAAATTGTGCATTTCACGTAGTAGCATAGCCTGTTTTTCATGGACACAATGCATTTGCATTGATTGTTAGGTGTGCATTTTGCTTCTTGTTTTGTCATAACACCATTAGTTGCACGACCATATAACCCTTTTGAGTAATAAATCCAATTAAAATCAACGCTTAAATTAAAATGAACTACATTGTTTTATTTGATAGGGTTCACCAACAAGATTAGGTTTTAAGGTCTTGGAATAGTTCATTGTGAGTAAATTCTCCAAGACCACTAAACAACAACATGTATGTGTCTGTCTAGGTGAGTGTGTGAAATTCCTTGGTATAACCAATGTTTCTCAGGATCCTCCTCTCAAAAGGGAGTTAAGCACGAGGCAGTGTGAGCGGTTATTGATTGGGATGACCCCTAGTCATAACTGAGTAGCACCGAAGATATTTCCAAAATTGTATTCGTATCTGGGGGCTCTTTCGAGAGTTTTGGGCTTTGCTACCCTGCCCATACGGTCAATCCCGCCTATGACTATCCGCCTGAGCATTGATTATATTGAGGTGACCTTAGTGGCCTTACCTAGGATATCGAGGGGGTACTTTGCAGGGGTTATTTTGCGAGTGTCCTGACCAGGTTGGGGTCGGACAGCACAGTCGCTTTACTCGTTGAAGTTGAGGGCCACAATAATTGGTTACGTACCTTTGCTTGTTGTGTATGGGAGTCTCAAGCCTCTCCTAGGCGAGACATAATTGCTTCATTTGGGAGCTCATTTATCCTACCCTTGATTGCTTGTGTTTGGATTTAGATTTTCTTGGTGATTGCTCTGTGCATGTTAGCTTGCCTAGGGTTTGCGTAGATAGAGAGTCTTTGATATTTTTTTGAGTCATTGTGGATTCAGGTGCGGCTCCTCGCCTTTCTTGTCGTTTAGCAAGACTTTCGTCTTCTACATCTCCTCCTCCGTTGGGAGAGAGAAATAGACAGTCTAGTATGGAATTCACACACCATGGGAGACCATATAGAAGGTATTCCTAAACCACCTTCTCCCATTCATGTGGAAGATGGGGAGTTTACTCCTAACTATGATCCTTCACCCGACTTGACTAAATTAGGTCCTGTGATTTCTGAGATAGGAACCTTTCATGATAGACCTACTTACTCTAGGGTTGATTCCCCATTGACGCATCACCGATATGGAATGCCGAAGGATGATGAGACTCATTTTGAATCCACGAGCACTAGTTATGGTAGTTATGGTATGTCTGGTTTTCCCACACATGATTTGGCATTCCACGTTGAATCTGCGTTTGAGCCTAACACTATGCCTGGGGGCACTCTCATTCCTTTCCATGCGGAGAGGTTTGGGAGCACAAGTCACATTGCACCTTCCATCCCGGCGATGGAAGCTACATCACATATTCCTCCTAGGTCTAGGGTTAGTGATCCTATTAGGATACCAGATCTAAGACGAGTGACTATAGGGAATAGCATGTACATAATTACACAGGTCCCTTTGTCCTCTGTCCCTAGTTCTTCGAATGTTCACCCTCCACCTCATTCATGTGGTCCTTCAGACCAGAATCTTGCTACGAGTCATCTCCGTACTGCAGTTACTAGACCAGTTGTGTCTCAGGTTCACGTACTGCCTGTTGTTTCAGGAGGTTAAGTTCATACTTCTAGAGGTCATATTCCTACTTCCAGAATGTATATTCCTACTTCTGGAGCATATATTCGTACTTACAGAGTGTCTTATGGGACATCGCATGCGATGACTTGTGGACCTTATTATGGGACCTAGTATGGACAGGGTTCTTCACCTTATGGGTGCGGGTATCAACAACCCGCTTACTCTCCAAATTATGGCTTTGTAGCTCCGAATAGTCAAGGTACGCCACACTATGGCGCTTCCATGCCACCTTATATGGGTCAAACGGGAGGAGGGCACTATGGCTAAGGCCATGCTGGTTATGGTAATCAGACCTATGTGAATCAGAACTATCAGGGAGCAGTCCATCGACCTAATCATCCTAGGCTCCCTTTCCTCGCAACGCTGAATCTTCTTGACTTGTCGAGATTGACGAACGATCCTGTAGCTCATGACCCGGCTTGGCCGGCTGTCCCTACTAAGCTTCCTTCGGACATACCCAAATTTGAGGGCAAACCGGGAGAGGATCCGAGTGAACATGTTACTACCTTTCACCTATGGTGCTCTTCGAATTCCTTACACCAGGACTCAATCTCTTTGCGGCTGTTTCAATGCACCCTGACAGGGCCTGTCGTGAAATGGTATATAGAGCTACCTAGGGGGGCATTCACTTTGTTCGATGACCTAGCGATAACTTTTCTTAACCACTTCCAACTACCAGTGCGTTATGACGTTGGTACTGAACTCTTGTTGACATTTCGGCAGGATAAAGCCACACATACCTTGGACCACATCCAAGAGTGGCGTAGACGGAAGAGGTTGATTAAAGCATTTATACCGCTAGAATTCCTCCTCAAATGGTTCCTTAAGTCGTTATTGCCATATATAGTGAAGGATGTTTCTACATCCGGAGTGAAAAATGAGGAACAAGCCATTTTTAGGGTGCAAGAACTAGATTTGATTTATGCTCAGTCCAGTTTGTTAAATGAGATCATTCCCAATGCTCTGCATTCTAGTTTCAACCTCAAAGTTAAACATGGACCACATGCCAATAGCATTGTTGGTTGTGCGAGTGCTAAACCTATGGATTCGGTTGCAAAACAAGTTATTCAATTGTCAATCAACCAATCTACTTCAAGACAAGCCATGGCTTCGTCTCAACCCACCCAAACGGCGAGTGTGCTTTCGTTGCAATCGTTGGACCAGAAGGGTAACCAACAACCCGGACGGAATAAACAGAAGGGTAATAATAATCGTAAGGGTGGGAATAGGAATGAAAATGATAATAATAATGACAAGAGCACCCGTAATGTTGGGGGGGGCAAGCAAGCTAAACATAAGGTTAAATTTCCTTGCAAGTTGTGTAAGGACAATCACCTCACTTACTTGTGCCCTCGTATCGATGAAGCCTTGAGATTCTTGGCACATGGCCCAACTGTGTCGACTAACCCTTTATCTCACAATCAAAATATGAACTTGAGGACCCATGATCAGTCTGGTGGTGATCAAGATCCATCAGAGGGTAGTGATCGTGGTTGCATTAACATGGTATGTGCTGCGAAAGTTGCGACCCGGGCAAAAGACTATGGTTCATCACAACCCAGCCCAGGAAAGGAGCCTGATCCACCAGGGACTCCTTTGCGTATTGAAAAAGCTGTGGATAAACTTGAAGCTACACCTCACATTCCTAAGGGAGTCCTTAAGCATTCGGGGCACAATCCTAATGCCCGAGCTACCCAGAACTATTCAGTTGTCAAGGATTTGGGCCACACTCCTTGTGCGATGTCTGCACTTGAAGTACTTCAGAGTTGTCCTTCACAAAGGAAGGCTTTGCTTTCTGCCCTTGGTGTGAATGATGATAATTCTTCCTCCGTGATTAAATTTGAAACTGCAGGACTTCAGCCTCGCTTGCCTTACTATGTGTCTCTTTTGATTCACGTAGAATGTCTTAACATGACCGTCAAGCGCACTGTGATTGACGAAGGCGCTGCTGCTTCTGTGATGTCTTTATCATGTTGGAAGGGTTTAGGTTCCCTTGAGTTGTCTAAATCAGCAACCATGTTAACTGCGTTTGATGGGAGATCGTTTAGGCCGCATGGGATCCTTCCTTCCCTTAAGGTCCATTTGGGAGTGAAGACTGTTGCGATAGAGGTTGATGTGGTTGATGCGCCCCTTGACTACAATCTCTTTTTGGGTAGGAATTGGATGTATAGTATGTAAGCCGTAGCTTCTTCCCTATTTCGCATTGTATGCTTTCCATTTAATGAGAAGATAGTCATAATTGATCAAACGTCATTCAAGAATCCGTCGGTTATCGCCTCTTGCTTCGATCCGGATCGTCGAGCACTCATTAGCCAACAACTGGGAGTGTGGGTGTGGGCATGTATCCATCATTCATGGGGAGTTTTAGTTGTCCTACACCGATCCTTATGATAGGGTCTAGTTCTGGTGAGGCTTCAACATCTATGAGATCGATGTCTTTTCGCATGAGTAATATGGAAAATCCTTGGATTCTTCCTACACCAAGTACTCCGAGTGAGCCCATCGTGACGGACGTGCCGTTGCCTGCAACTATGGTAGCCTATCAAGCTAATCTTGAGTGTGTTGTAGAGCTCAGTCCTTCCTCTTCTCGGATGGAGGAGGAGGACCCTTATGTGCTGCCTGCATGGGCACTACAGTCTTCTCATGCGCACGACTGCCTTGATAGTGTTTTCCCTTTAGACGAAGCGATTATTGAGGCCGTGTCGGGAGTTGAGCCACCATGGGAAGAACTCCATCATAGATCTTACTTTCTTCCCGAGCTTGACCGCTTGGAGTGTGAGGACTTTAGGGAGGTTCTTAGTGAGAGAATTGGTAGTCCTATGGTTCCATTAAGCTCTCCTGGTCTGATGGCTAATGGAAACATGGCAAATATATCTCCAACGATTCTTATCAATATCTCTTGCGATCCTGGCAGGATAGAGAATGTCTATCTTGGGGAAGAATGTTCCCATGCTGAGATTCAAGAATACACCAAGTTGTTTAAAGAATTCCATGATATCTTTGCTTGGCCTTATGATGAAATGCCAGGTATCGACCCTCGTATTGTCGAACAAAAGATTAAGACTTATCCCAACGCTAAGCCTATTCGGCAACGCTTGCGTGCGGTGAATCCTAGGAAAGCACCCATGATTAAGGCAGAGATAGAGAAACTGTTGAAAGCCGGTTTTATCTATCCCGTTCCCTTAATGGAGTGGGTTTCAAACCCCGTTTCAGTGGATAAGAAGCAAGGAGCGATCCGCATATGTACTGATTTCCGTGATTTGAATCGTGCATGTCCTAAGGATAATTTCCCAACACCATTTATTGATCATATTTTGGATGAGTGTGCGGGTAGCGAGGTATTTTCCTTCATGGATGGCTTTTCTGGATATAATCAGATACAAATTAAACCAGAGGACCAACATAAGACTGCATTTATTTGTCTTTGGGGAACTTTTGCATATCGAAAAATGCCTTTTGGCCTTAAGAACGCCGGAGCTACTTTTCAGCGGGCCATGACCTTGATCTTCCATGATCTCAAATCGATTATCAAAGTATTTTTGGATGACCTTGCTACTCATTCTCGTATGAGAATGCGTCATTCCTATAATTTGAGATTGGTGTTCAAAAGATGTCGCCATTATTTGGTCAGGTTAAATCCTCACAAGTGCATCTTTTGTGTGAAGTCAGGTTGATTTTTAGGATTCATCGTTTCTAAAGAGGGTATAAGAGTCGACCCTTTGAAGGTAGAGGCAATACTTCAGTTGTCTCCCCCAAAAAATATTCATCATCTTCAATGTTTGCAAGGCATGGCAAACTTCTTACAGAGATTCGTTGTTGATTTTTCCAATTTGACTAGAGGCTTCATGCGTCTTTTGAATAAGGACACCACCTTTTGTTGGGATGAGCGAGCCCAGGAGTCCTTTAATGCGCTCAAGCAAGCCCTAGCATCGGCCCCGGTGATTAGTCCCCCAGACTATAGCCGTGATTTTCTACTTTATGTGGCCGCGTCCATGGCGAGGATTGGTATGGTTTTGGTACAAGAGGATGAGGAGCTCCAAGAGCATGTCATATACTATCTGAGCCAGAATCTTATTGACGCAGAGATCCATTATTCTCATGTTGAGAAGCTTGCTTTACCTACCGTACATGCGGTTCAACGGTTGAGAAATTATATTCTCCTTCGCCAGACCTTGGTTGTAGCCCATGTCAATCCATTTCAATTCGTCCTCACTCGAAGGGGGAAAATATAATAAATGGATTGTCATCCTGCAAGAATTCGATCTCGAGTTTGTTTCAGCAAAATCGAAGAAATCGTTAATTTTTGCAGAGCTTATATCAGATTTCCCAAGCAAGGCCGAGGAGTTGGTTTGTGAAGATACGTTTATCGATGAACACATCTTCTTAATCTTAACTTTAGACCCATGGTATGGGGATATCATTATATATTTACAAACATTGAAGGTCCCCACTCACCTCTCACGAGATGAACGGCGACGATTACGTCACGTGTCTAAGAATTACCTCATACTGGATAACACTTTGTACCGCCGTGGGGTAGATTCCATTTTACGAAATTTTTTAACTCATGAGGAGGCTGAGGTAGTGCTGAATGATTGTCATGGAGGGGTGTGTGGTGGTCATTTATCTAGGCTTTTGATAGCCCAAAAAATCCTAAGAGCGGGTTATTTCTGGCTGTCAATCTTTAAGGATTGTATAGATGTGGTCAAGAGGTGCCACCCTTGCCAGGTGTTTGCACGTAATATACGCTCGAAACCTACCCCGTTACATCCCATCATCACCACCGGTCCCTTTACTAAGTGGGGGCTTGATTTTATGGATTGCAACCCAGCTTCAGCTGGGGGGCATCATCATATCATAGTGGTTGTTGATTACTTCATGAAATGGGCTGAGGATATGTCTACAGTTAAATCCGATGGTGAGACAGCCGCGCATTTCGTATTCAACCAGATTATTACTCGGTTCGAAATTCTAAAAGAGCTTGTCACTGACCATGGCTTGCACTTTCAGAATCATATGATGGAAGAGTTGGCATCAAAGTTAGGGTACAAACAAGAGCATTCCTCCTCTTACTACCCTCAAGTGAATGGACATGTAGAAGCAGTGAACAAGTCACTCAAATCCATTCTCCAACGAACCATCGCACAAAGCAAGAATAATTGGCACATCATGTTATATCCTGCTTTGTGGGTGTATAGAACCACTGTTAAGACTGCCACAAGTTTTTCTCCATATCAACTTGTACATGGAGTGGAGTCGGTGTTGCCGGTTGAGTGCGATATTCCTTCTTTGAAGCTAGCCATAGAACTCTTACTAGACACTTCCCCATTGGAGGAGTGTTTGGTCCACCTTGAGCAACTTGATGAGCAGCGCTGAGATGCCTTAGTGGCTCTAGAAGTAAATAAATGTCGCGTAAAGGTCCAGTACGATAAGTTTGTCCATCCAAGGAAGTTTAGTGAGGGAGACTTGGTCCTTTTGTGGGATCAACCGAAAGAACCCTTGGGGGCAGGAAAGTTTAACCCCATGTGGCATGGTCCTTATGTTGTCAAACATGTGTTAGAGAAGGGCACTTATGAGTTAGTGGATTATGAGGGAACGGCCTTGGCGGAGCCTAGAAATGGGCTCTATCTCAAAAAATACTATGCATAATTTTCAGCCAAGCCTGGTTATTGTATATTATTGTACAGTTTTGCATAGTTAGGTATTTTTCTTATAGTGATAGGGTTTGTGATTAGTTTCTGTTTCTTTTGGCAGATGTCAATGAAATCTTCCACCTACATAGGATTCACATATGGTGCGAGCCATCACACTCATCACTCAACCTTTGCTGCTTGGGTGATTTATACTCCTATGGGTCAGTTATTGTCTTCAGGAGGAGTATGTTTACGGCCATCTTCAAACAATGTTGCTGAATATAGTGCCGTTATTGAGATTTTACAGGATGCCATTTCACATGGCATTCTCTCTCTTGAGGTACGTCTTGATTCAGAGTTAGTAGTGTCACAGCGTAATGGTTTGTACCATGTTAGAGATCCGACGTTATTAAGAAGATTCTTACGTGTGAGATTATTAGAACGACAATTTGACAATATAACATACATACATATTCCAAGAATTAATAATCAAGTTGCCGACTCATATGCTAACTACATGTTAGATTGGCATTTGTTTCATACACAATAAATTCATCACAAAAACAAATTTTACACATGTAAATAAATAAACCGATCATCATAAAAAAATTATAAACATCCAAAATGTGGTAATACATAGCGTCATGATACAAAAATGGGGCTGTCAAGCCACCAAAATATAATACACGGTAATACATGTTGAAATATTGTAACTTCGAAGAATATTTTATATGTATCTTTTGTGATCCCCGATGGTCCTATCGGGAGAACCACTTGTATTATCTTGTACCCCGATGCTTCTAATCGGAAGAACTAATCAGAGTCATGAGGTTGTCCCCTCTAATTGTAAAGGTGGGTCATTAGCACCCCAATGTGGTTACTTGAGCCTACATGTGTAACTCGAGCCTACATGATTAACTTGAGCCTACATGTCGGATGAGTTAATTGAAGTGAACGGATGAATATAAATAGAGGTGTATCTCTCCTCATTTGAGCACACACTCTCACTTGTGCAGCGCATTAGTGGAGAAGAGAAGTAGCTGGAGAAGGAGGAGGATCAGGCTTTCATCTCCTTGCTGGTTTTATCTTTTATCTTTTATCTTTTTGGGGCATCTATATTGAGGAAGCTTTTGCTGGGTTTTTCCATTTAGGGTTTTCCTAGGATAAATATTTTTGTTCCTTTTGTATGGTTGTGCTTGTCTATCTTTCAGTGATCCTGTTTATATGCTTTTGTTATGAAAATGAAATGAAGTACTGATGTCTTAGCTAACCATATGAAAAGTTAACATGGTATCAGAGCCACCCTGAAAAGAAGACATTGTGCAGCTACAGAATCTATGGCTTCTTACTTTTTGGTTCTCTCTCCACAATCGATCAACAAAATAAGGCTAGGTTGACTCTCCATTGAAGGGCACATCTTTCTGTCAAAGCAGAATTCAATTCTGAGCATTTTCAGTTTTTGGTGTGGGAAATTAGGGCTTCTTGCAGAAGAAGAATTTTTGAGTGAGCCAAACATAGGATTTCTCTCCTCATCAAAATCAAAGTTTAGAGACTTGGATCAATATTTTTGGTTGGGTGAAACTCTGGGAAAGTCTAACCCTAGTTTGACCCAGAGATAGAAAAACCCTAAATACTAAAACTGCTAAGTTTTGGTATATTCACTATATCCCAATATTGGAAAAATTTCAGGAGCTGAAAATTGCAGAGATAGAATATATAATCCTGATGAACACTGTGTCCAAAATTCAGCCTCATATTCGCTATATTATAGGAGATATGATCCCTCCAAGTTAGGGTTCTAGCCTCTTCCAGAATTCATCCCTAAATAAGACACCTAGGGAAAATTGCTATAGCTTGAGATACAGAGGTCCAAATGAAATTCCTAAAGATGTTCCAGAAATAGCATAGAACTTAATTTCTATGGTCCAAATTTCAGAACCTGAAGATGAACCAGTGACACGTGGCATGCCGTACAACTTCATTGTTTTGAACAGTCCTGTAACAGGTCACCTTGGAAAAATGATCATAAATCCCAATTGGTGAAACCAATTCTGATGAAACCTATGGTTTTGGATCAGGGACATGGAAGGTTACCTTAGCGCAAAATTTCAGACATAGAGGAGCAACAACTTCGGATATATCACAGAAACAGTAACATGAATTTATGTAGAAGAAATTGGAAAACTAGGGCTTCCTGTTCCGGGAGCTTCCCTCCACTGTTTTCAGAAAAGGAGTACATTGGAAATCTCCATTTGAAGAGATATATATTTCTATCCAATCAGATATGAAAGATTCCAAGTTTTTAAAATTAGGGTTTCTCTGACAAACCCTAGATCAGCCAGCTCCGGAAGTAGGACAGACACCTCAAATCGGTAAAATCTAATCTTTTGCTATTTGCATTTGAGGTTCTCATTTCAAAGTGATCTATCACATCCGCTTGATGATAAGCTTGGTGAAGTTGAAAACTTCCAAGAATGAAAGTATTTGATCCCTCTTAAGAAAATGAATTGGACACCTACACGAGTAGAGAGGTTCCAGTTCTAGAGGGAGATGAGCCTCAAAGCCTTACACAAGAAGAACTTGATCAAGGCCAAGAAGATCACTGTTGATTCAATCACGGATCAACTTGTACCACAAGTGTCTTCCCTAAAGACACTGAGTATGTTTGATTCCTTGATAAAGCTATTTGAATATAAGAACATAATTCAGAAGATGGATTTGAGAAAACAATTGAAGAATGTGAAGATCCAGAATGCATAACATCTTGAAGAGGTAGAAGAAGAAGAAGCATAGAATGTAGAAGTGGTGATAGCCACCTTGAATGGCCTCCCATGATCATGGGATTAATTCATGCGAGGAATGTGTTCTAGAAGGAAGTGATTACTTTCAGTTGACTTTGGGAAGAAGAAGAAGCTCGTCTCATAAGAAGAGAAGAAGAAAGATGGGAGCAAATTGAAGATCAAGCTCTCACCATTCAAAGAAGATCCATCAAGCGATGAGGAATATGAAGAACTCAATTCTTGATGAACCTCTTATCCATCTTATCATTTGGATAAGAAATGATGATTTCATGAATGAAGAAGATGATGAAGGAGAATGATCAAGAAGGAGTGTACCCACAAAACAAACAAAAGATAAGTATTTAATTGTCATTTAATGATATTGTTTTGTTATGCATATTCAGTTGATGTGTTATGCATGATAGATTGTTTGCATTAATGACTGTATACTACTAATATGCATGTGATCAGTAAGTAGCTCATGGTGCTATACATCTCTCCATTGCTACTTATCTAGAATGAAACCTCTTTACATGACATATTGGATTAATGCACAATCTCAATGATGTCATCTAGAAAGTTTCCATGAGATATGGATGAATGTTGTATTGGCTAAACAGT
Source organism: Pseudotsuga menziesii (assembly GCA_001517045.1). Lineage (NCBI taxonomy): Eukaryota > Viridiplantae > Streptophyta > Pinopsida > Pinales > Pinaceae > Pseudotsuga > Pseudotsuga menziesii. The sequence goes on along the minus strand of LPNX011086025.1, from coordinate 298,250 downwards.
TGCATGATGCATAAGAATTTGTCGTTATGCATTTGTTTTATGAAATAGTTCTAACCATGCAATTGGTGCATTTGAATTGTAGGAAAGGTCCTGAACAACCTCCTACAAGAAAATAAGGATGAGACTTGTTCCGAAGAACAAGTGATGACAATTCAATAAACATGAATCTGAATCTCCCAGGGTCAGAGACACCATGACGAAAGAAAGAGCTTCAGAGAGCGGTAGATCCACCTCGAAGGATGAAGACCACCATGGGTATAAGAGATAACTCAAGATGAAGAAAATAATGCTATGATCAAAGAATAACAGTTGATCATGGGGAATGATGTATATGATATGATTTCGTGACATTAAGGGAAGTACGCAGTATCTTCCATATGGATCTACAAGAACAAGTGTACAAAGCAAAGGTTCATGATTTTACTAAGAAAGAATAGACTATGACTTGACATACTCTATAGACAAGTATATATCAAGCATAGAGCCACTTGTACGGAATGAAGAGGGAATATGATACTCCACTTCACGGGGAGTGACTACAGAAGTTATCTAAGTTCGATATGGTATGACATGATGGACAGCTTCCTGCTGGATCAAGACTTTACCAAGAGTAAAGAGGGTTCCAACCTTCAAGGTTGAATGCAGAAGACTAGGATATGTTGATAACCCGACAAGATGAACTCATGGAAGATGTTATGATGAAAGAATACTAGAATGATGTTTGGGATACAGTTCCCAAACCATAAGGAAAGAGTATAGTATCCTCCAAATGGATATGCAAAATAAAGCATGCAGCTGACGGAAGTATTGAGAAGTATAAAGCAATATTTGCGGCCAGAGGTTTCTCTCAGAAAGAGGGAATTGATTATGAAGAGACATTTGCCCCACTAGCACAGTATACTTCAATTAGAGCTACCATGGAACTTGCATCCCTGATGAAGTGGGACTTACACCAGATGGATGTGAAAACAACTTTTCTAAATGGTGTGATCAAAGAAGAAGTATACATAGAACAACCACAAGGATTTGAAGTTGAAGATAGACATACTCACGTATGCAAGTTGAAGAAGGCATTATATGGTCTTAAATAAGCTCCTCGAGCTTGGTATGAAAGAATAGATGGTTTCTTGTCGAGCATGGGCTTTACCAAAAGTAAATCTGATCCTAACCTTTATCTTAAGGTTGTAGAAGATGAACTTGTCATCCTGTTATTATATGTGACAGGTCATGGAAAGCAAGAAGAAACTAGCAGAAGAATTTGAGATGAAAGACCTTGGTTTAATGCATTATTTCCTAGGTCTAGAAGTATTGCAAAGTTTAGAAGAAATCTTTCTCAACCAGGGAAAGTATGCAGTAGAGATATTGAAGAGATTCAATATGTTGGAATGCAGAGTCATGGCCACACCCATGGACTCCAACCTGAAGCTGTTAGCTGATGACTCATCAGAGTTAGTGGATATGACTCATTATAGATAGATCATTGGGTCATTGATGTACTTAACAAATACCAGACCAGACATTTGTTTTGCTGTGAACACCTTAAGTCAATATCTTGTTCAACCAAGACGGGTTCACCTAGTAATTGCAAAGCATGTGATGAGATATCTGAAAGGGACTATAGAATTTGGTTTATATTATGATGGTAGCCATGAGTATAGATTGTATGGCTACACAGATGTAGATTGGGCTGGAAGTATCTCACACAGCAAAAGCACATTAGGTAGATGCTTTTGTTTGAGGTCTGCTATGAGTTCATGGTTTAGCAGGAAACAGTCCAGTGTTTCTTGTAGCATGGCTGAAGCAGAATACATAGCAGATTGCTCTGCTAAGTTGTGAAGCCATATGGATTTGGAAGCTGATATCAGGTCTCTTTGAATTGAATATGGATACTACATTGATTCTATGTGATAAAGAGAGTTGTGATAACAGAGAACCCCGTGTTCCGTCGTAACACATCGAAATCCAATATTTCTACATTCAAGATAAAGATGCAGATGATGATGTTTCAGTATTTACATACTGTAGATATAAATGAAGGTGATTCAGTATTTCTATACTGAATATATAGATGATGATGATTTCAGTATTCCCATACTGAAGATATAGATGATGTTTCAGTATTTACATACTGTAGATGCAGATGATGGTGACCTGATGATGCTTTCAGTACTCACATACTGGAGATACAGATGGTGATAGTTCAGTATTCACATACTGAAGATGTAGATGAATATGGTTTAGATGATGATGCGCTGACAAAGCCTCTGTCTCGGGTAAAGTTTGAACACTTTCAAGACAAGCTTGGTATGGTTCAGAAAGACCTTCCCCGAAAGGGGGAGTAGTGATGTTGTAGTGGGATTGTATCATCCCTAGACACTTGCCCTAAAGTGATCCGGAGACCTCAGTCTTCGAGAATGAAGAGGGATTGTATCATCCTAGGACATATGTCTAGAAGTGACCCAGAGACCTTAGTCTTCAAGAATGAAGTGGGATTGTATCATCCCTGGGAACTTGCCCTAAAGTGATATAGAGACCTTGGTCTTCAAGAATGAAGAGGGATTGTATCATCCTGGGACATACGTCCAGAAGTGATCCGGTGACTTCGGTCATCGAGAATGTTGTAGGATTGTATCATCCTTGAAATTCGATTTAGAATGAATTTGGTGTAACTTCGGTCATTGCGAATGTGGTAGGATTGTATCATCCTTGAAATTCAGTTCAGAATGGATCCGGTGTAACTTTGGTCATCGAGAATGTGGTAGGATTGTATCATCCTTGAACTTCGGTTCAGAATGGATCCGGTGTAACTTCGGTCATCGAGAATGTGGCAGGATTGTATCAACCTTGAAATTCGGTTCAGAACGGATCCGGTGTAACTTCGTTCATCGAGAATGTGGTAGGATTGTATCATCCTTGAACTTCAGTTCAGAATGGATCCAGTGAACTTCGGTCATCGAGAAGGTGGTAGGATTGTATCATCCTTAAACCTCGGTTCAGAATAGATCCGGTGACTTCGGTACTCGAGAACGTGTGTTGATCCCGTAATTCCAATAGGAAGGATTGTTTGAGTTCCACAACTGTGTTGATCCCATAATTCCGAAAGGAAGGATCTTTAGTAACTCCGTAAAGACCTAAATCCCATAATTCTGAAAGGAAGGATCATTGACTTGATCCCATAATTCCAGTAGGAAGGATTGTCTGAGTTCCACATATGTGTTGATCCCATAATTCTGAAAGGAAGGATCATTAGTAACTCCGTAAAGACCTAAATCCCATAATTCCAAAAGGAAGGATCATTGGTAGCTCCGTAAAGACTTGATCCCATAATTCCAACAGGTAGAATTGTCTGATTTCCACAACTATGTTTATCCCATAATTCCGAAAGGAAGGATCTTTAGTAACTCCGTAAAGACCTAAATCCTATAATTTCGAAAGGAAGGATCATTGACTTGATCCCATAATTCCAATAGGAAGGATTGTTTGAGTTCCACAGATGTGTTGATCTCGTAATTCCGAAAGGAAGGATCATTAGTAACTCCGTAAAGACCTAAATCCCGTAATTCCAAAAGGAAGGATCATTGGTAGCTCCGTAAAGACTTGATCCCGTAATTCCAAAAGGAAGGATCATTGGTAGCTCCGTAAAGACTTGATCCCGTAATTCCAACAGGAAGGATTGTCTGAGTTCCACAACTGTGTTGATCCTGTAATTCCGAAAGGAAGGATCGTTAGTAACTACGTAAAGACCTAAATCCCGTAATTCTAAAAGGAAGGATCATTGACTTGATCCCGTAATTCCAATAGGAAGGATTGTCTGAGTTCCACATATGTGTTGATCCCGTAATTCCAAAAGGAAGGATCGTTAGTAACTCCGTAAAGACCTAAATCCCATAATTCCAACAGGAAGGATCTTCTGGGTACCACATATATGTTGATCCCGTAATTCCGACAGGAAGGATCATGTTGATGTTTTGATGATTATGATGTTGATGTTTTGATGATAATGATGTTTTGATAATAATGATGTTTTGATGATGATGATGTTTTCATGATGATGTTTTTGATTGAAAGATCAGAGTATAATGATGATGATGTTCCTGATCAAAAGATCAGAGTATGATAATGATGTTGTTGCTGATCGAGAGGTCAGAGTGCTGAAGAAGATGTTGCTGATCAAAAGGTCAAAGTGTTGAAGATGATGCTGATCGAAAGGTCAAAGTGCTGAAGATGATGTTGTTGGTCGAAAGGTCAAAGTGCTGAAGATGATGTTGCTGATCGAAAGGTCAAAGTGCTAAAGATGTTGTTGATCGAAGTAGTCAAAGTATTGATGATGATGAAGATTGAAGATTGAAGATGAAGACTACATAATGTTGAAAAGCTTCCAATGATTTATAGATGTGTTACCCTGATGATGCTGATGATGTCCTCTATCTCTCTCCTACTATTGTTGTTGTTGATGTTGTTGTAGAATACCCTTCTCGTTAAGGGGGAGTGTTGAAATATTGTAACTTTGAAGAATATTTTATATGTATCTTTTGTGGTCCTTGATGGACCATTTTTGGACTAATTTATGATGTAGGAGACCTTTTTGAGTGCTGTTTCAGCTGTTGGATTGACCCGTTCGTGCCGATCTCAGGTATCATGTCTAAACTGGCATATAGGTTAGGTTTCATCACCGTTTTCATTTTGCATGACCTTGTGACCGTTTCATTATAGCCTTAGGTATGAACCCACTCTATTATGTCATAGAACCTTCTTGCTGTTTTAGAAGTGGCATGGTATGAGTGGTAGAGCTTGACCTTACATGGGTACCCTAGTTAGCGCCTGATTTGCATTTGGTTCCCATGCTGACGTTTTGTCCCTTAAGGTGTGGGAGTCCATTGTATAGTATTGCCATGAAATTTTGCAAGAGCCTCATACTCCTCTTGATCTTTTGCTGGCCTATTTCCATTAGGACTCCCTTATGTCAAGTTGTAATTGCATTATCATGAGCTTTTCCTGCCTTATTGAGCTTTATGCTGGCTTCCCTAACATTGAGTTTCAGCCATATAGCCCGAGCTTGTCTCATGTCTAGCCATGCATAGCCATTTTATATATCCTTTGCAGCTTGATTCCCTTTTTACTGGGAGGGGATTTTCCCCCAAGTGTCGCTATCCTACACATGTATCGTTGCATTGAGCATAGGTATGTTCCATTACTTGGAACTAGTTTGTTTGCTCCTATGACACTCGTCTCCTCCTAGTCTGTAACTATAAAGCAATTTTATTCTTTTTCAAGCTTTTTGAATATTTGAAAAAGTCCAAAAAAATAAAAAAACCAAAAATCCAGACAAGGAAAGATGTTATCTTTGGCAATTGTCGAGTCGTGTCTCCTTCAAACAGAGCACTGTATACCACATCCGTTGGTTGTGTTTATAGTTTGACTTTAGGAGTTGTACTCGTTTATCTGAGTTTATCTCCACCAACTGGTTAAGCTTCTAGTCCCCATGGAGCCTCTGTCGATGCCTACTGTGTCGCAGAGATGTCCCAGTTTTGTATATTGAGTCTATGCCACCTTTATTCAATTACCATTCGCTGTTATGCTCTTGTTCGAAGGAAGTTGAAACCTGAGTCGGCCATTCCTCAGTTATCATGACTTTGCATGTCATCCATTCCTGGTACAGTTACTGGTTCGTGCACCTTATGATCAAGTCCTTCCACATTATACAGCTTTGCTGAGTACCTCATGTTGGATGATGGGGGATGCCTTAATGCCCTCCTTCCAACGGATTTCATCCCATCGACTTCAGATCATTTATTCTGGGATTGGAATCTAGAATCATTTTTTAGTGCCTTGAGACTTGCAGTCATTAGTGGTAGGTTCTCTTGCCATCGACAGTCTTTGGGAATACATCAATGTCCCCTGATCGATGGATCCTCTCAAGTGTTTGACCTCAACACATTTATTCACACTTGTTAGTTTGCACTCTAGTACCTTGATTCCCATTTTCATTATCGATGGGTGATCTCGCGTCGATTAATGGTATACATCAATGACCGGTAATTAGATGATGGACTACTATGTTCGACCTCGACACCTCTATTCACATAGTAGGACATGTACTCGCAGCGGTTTGTGTAGAAGACCTTCCAGATTGGTGGCATCTCTTATATGCTACCTCCTTGATCGTGCCAGTGTTCATGAGATTCCAGTTCTCGTGACTTGATTCCAGTATATGTCAGACATTTCCAGCTATTATGGAGATCTTGATCCATTATATATCTTCATCCATTATGGAGATCATGATCCTTTGTATATCTTCATCATGGAGATTATGATCTATGTATATTGTATGTGGCGATGACCACTTATGTGATATCTTCTATCATGCCTATTCATGGCCATTGCACTCTTATGTGTCTGGGACTGCTATATGTATTCACAGTTATGTGAAGAGTTGTATCATCATACTATGCTGATTGGGTGGCTGGTATTCTGTTTGGGATCCTGCATCACTCCACTTCTGGGATGGACTTATAATGTATTTTAGCCATCGTATGACCCCTATGACCTCACACATTAGGGGGCATCTGTTATAGTTGATTTTACCACTCCAAGTGAATCACACTAGTATGGCCTTCCCCTTGTGCCTCTGTAGACTCCTTAGACCCCTTGGACCATTTTTTGTCCTTTGATGTTTCCTTGACCATCCCTAAAAACATGTGAAAATTAATACACGCGAATTTTAAACCTATAATCGTGTATATACGTGGGTTTGACTCCTAAAACTGTGTACATCGGGATGTGTGCATAATCCAAATCCTTTTGGAGTTTTCCTTGACATGGATCTGACTCACTTGACTCCTGGCCTTCAATATGCCTTGAGATCGCTCGGATTCGACCTTTCATTACCCCTTTGAAAAGCTATATAAGGAACTCTTTGGTACACTGAAGGCATAAGAGAGAATTGAGAGCAAAGAAACTATAGTCCATTGTTGCCAGAACTTGTGCTTGAGTTTGCATCCCTTTGTTAGTTTTTCATCAAGTAAGCTAGCATTATGATCTTAGGATTTTTTCACTGAGAGAATAACAAGAACAATAATAAAACATAAGAACATCACAAGAGACAAGAGACACAAAGAGTTTTCCTTGGGGAAACCATAAAGGAGAAAACCCCGCAACTTCCTTAGAGATAGAATCAGCACCAAAACAGTAAGAGATCTCCCAAAACAGCAGTAGTCTTCTTCTTCTGTCTAGTCCCAGTATTTCCTTCTTCACTAGTGCGCCACACTTGAGTGAGTGAATGATGTGTGTGATAAATAGAGAGTCTCACTCTCTATTTATATTCTTCCGTTCACTTGAAGTGCACTCAATCATGTTGGCCCAACTTAACAATTACTTACTAGAACCTACATCTGTATGAGTGTATAATAACTCTAGTGCCCCGAAACTGTGGGGACTTTAACAATGACTTGACATGACTTGTTTACATTATTGATCCTCCCGATCGGAACATCGGGGCAAGACAAAATGACTCAAATACATAATAGAAACATCCCTAAATAAACATCGGGTTACAATACATAAGATACATAGATGAATACATTCCGAAGTTACATATACATCAACACTCCCTCTTAACTAGGAAGGTATTCTTTCGACACAATTTTCAGCACTGGTCTTCTTCTCTGTATCAACTGGATCATCTCGTCTTCAAGTCATCTCCGTCTTCAAGTAATCTTCATCTTCAAGTAATCTTCACTGGATCTGGATCATCTCTTGATCTGGATCATCATGGAACATCATCACTGGATCTGGATCATCTCTCGATATGGATCATCATCACTGGACTGGATCTGGATAATCACTCGATCTAGGTCATCACTGCTGGATAATCATTACTAGATCTCGATCATCACTCAATCTAGATCATCCCTGGTGCTATCTCATGATTCTTCTCATCACAGGAAGTTCTACAGAGCCAATCCTTTTTCATACTGGATGTATTAT
>LPNX011086025.1:77831-287247 GCA_001517045.1 Pseudotsuga menziesii | reverse complement strand
ATCTTCTCTTCTCTTCTTATGAGTCGAGCTTCTTCTTCTTCCCAGAGTCTGCTGAAAGTAATCACTTCCTTCTAGAACACATTCCTTGAATGAATGAATTCCATGATCCTGGGAGTCCATTCAAGGTGGCCATCACCACTTTTGCATTCTTCACTTTTTCTTTTACTGCTTCAAGTTGTTCTTGATTTGAGAGACTCTTATGATTGCATGGTCTCTGCATTCTGGATCTTCACATTCTTCAACTGGTTTCTTAAGGTCATATTCTGATTTCTGTTCTTCCCTTCAAATAGCTTGGTCAAGGAATAAAAACATCTTTAATGTCTTTAAGGAAGACACTTGTAGTACAAGTTGATTCATGACTGAATCATCAATGATCTTCTGGGCTTTGACCAAGTTCTTCTTGTGAAAGACTTCTAGCCTCATCTCCCTCTGAAACTGGAACCTCTCTACTCATGTAGGTGTCCAATTCATTTTCTTTAGAGAGATCATATATTTCCAGGCTTGGAAGTTGTCAACATTCCCAAGCTTGTCATCAAGCTGGTGTGATAGATCATTCTGAAATGAGAACCTCAAATGAAAATAGCAAAGGATTAGATCTTACCGATTTGAGGTGTCCGTCCTGGTTCTGGAGCTAGCTGATCTAGGGTTTGTCACATAAACCCTAATTTTCAAAAACTTGGAATATTTTATATCTGATTGGATATACAGATATATCTCTTCAAATGGAGTTTTCCAATGTACTCCTTTTCTAAAAATAGTGGAGGGAAGCTCCCAGAACAGGAAGCCCTAATTTTCCAATTTCTTCTGCAAAAATGCCTATTACTGTTTCTGTGATATCTCCGAAATTGATACTTCTCTATGTCTAAAATTTTGCACTAAGGTAACCTCACATGTCCCTGATCCAACACCATAGGTTTCATCAGAATTGGTTTCACCATTTGGGATTTATGATCCTTTTCCCAAGGTGATTTGTTACAGGACTGTTCAGAACAACGAAGTTGTACGGCATGCCACGTGTCACTGAGTCATCTTCTGAGTCTGATATTTGGAACATAGAAAGTAAAGTCCATGAAATTTCAGTAACATCTTCAAGAATTCCATTTGGACCTTTGTAGCCCAAGATAGTGCAATTCTCCCCAGGTGTCCTGTTTAGGGATGAATTCTGGAAGAGGCTGGAACCCTAACTTGGAGGGATCATATATCCCAGAATATAGCGAAGCTGAGGCTGATTTTTAGACACAGTGTTCATCAGGGTTTTAGCTTAGGCCCCTAAAATGTTTAGCTTCTGAGACCTCACCAACCTCAGAATATAGGGACTGTACAAAAACTTATCATTTTTAGTATTTAGGTTTTTTCAAGCTCGGGGTCAAACTAGGGTTTGACTTTCCTGGAGTTTCACCCAACCAAATTTCTTGATCCAGGTCTCTAAAATTCGGTTTTTATGAGGAGAAGAATCCTATGCTGGTCTCACTCAAAAATTCCCCTTCTGTATAAAGCCCTAATTTCCACATCGAAAACTGAAAATGCTCGGAATCAAATTATGCTTTGACAGAAAGATGCACCCTAAGGAGGAGAGTTGTTCCACCTTACTTTTGTTGAAAATCTATGGAGGAAGGTCCACAAACTAGGAAGCCCTAGTTCTCACAGCTGCACAGTGTCTTCTTCTTAGGTTAGCTCTGATACCATGTTAGTTTTTCATCAAGTAAGCTAGCATTATGATCTTAGGATCTTTTCACTGAGAGAATAACAAGCACAACAATAAAACATAAGCACATCACAAGAGACAAGAGACACAAAGAGTTTTCCTTAGGGAAACCATAAAGGAGAAAACCCCGCAACTTCCTTAGAGATAGAATCAACACCAAAACAGTAAGACATCTCCCAAAACAGCAGTAGTCTTCTTCTTCTTTCTAGTCCCAGTATTTCCTTCTTCACTAGTGCGCCACACTTGAGTGAGTGAATGATGTGTGTGATAAATAGAGAGTCTCACTCTCTATTTATATTCTTCCGTTCACTTGAAGTGCACTCAATCATGTCGGACCAACTTAACAATGACTTACTAGAGCCTACATCTCTATGAGTGTATAATAACCCTAGTGCCCCGAAACTATGGGGACTTTAACAATGACTTGACATGACTTGTTTACATTATTGATCCTCCCGATCGGAACATCGGGGCAAGACAACATGACTCAAATACATAATAGAAACATCTCGGAATAAACATCGGGTTACAATACATAAGATACATAGATGAATACATTCCAAAGTTACATATACATCAACACCCTTTGTCCCTTCGATCACTTTTGTGTTCTTCCCAAGCTTGCCTTTTGCTTGTGAGTTTGATATCGAGAGATGGAGGATTAAGGTGGTGGAGGCCCAAGTGGGGGATTCAGTTTCTATGATTCGCAGACGTGCCGACAGAGGTTGTATCCATTGTAATATCTGATTTTATATAAATAGAAATATCTTTTCATGTCCAATAATGTATGTTTGAATGAATATTTTATCCATGGATGGTTTCAAATGCTTATACATTGTTGATTATATATGCTAGAGTAGATCTAACACCAATACATATAGTATGCTTGTCTTGTTTACTTGTTGTTTAGGAAGTGATTTATCAATTCAAACTGAAGTTGGAAAGCTCAACGGGGATCTACTTCAACCGTCTGGAATAAGGTACGAGGTCTGATCCTTTAGTGTTAGATATTTAATTTCTATTGCATATTGGAAAGGATTGATTTTTGGAGTCAAGCTGTCTATTGTGGTACCCCAAGCAACCGGAATTTCTCTCTGTAACACCGATGTTTCGATCGAGAGAGTCATTAATATAATAAATTCATGTAAAGTCATTAAGGTTAACCCTCTGTTGTAAGTTGCGGTAATAGTCCCCACAATTAAGGGGTACTAGGGTTATTAGAATCTCCTAGTGATGTCGGCCTTGGTAAGTAATTGTCAAGTGGAAAACTAGTATAAATAGAGAGTGGGAATCTCTATTTGAGACACAAAATCACTCAACTATAGCACATGAGTGAGAGAGGAGGAGCTCACACAGGTGAGAGAGAGAACAACTATCTGAGATCATTTTTGTGTTTTTGGGTTTTACTTTTGCTATTGGTGCTCATTCTATCTCTAAGGAAGTTGCGGGTTTTCTCCTTTATGGTTTCCTCGAGGAAAACTCTTTGTGTCTATTGTCTCTTGTGATTATTGATGTGCATTTTATTCTCTCAGATAAGATCCTAGATCATATTGATTAAATGATAAAAATCTAACATCGGCTCCAGCCGAGCTCGTACCCACGCTCGTTAAGGCCTATCGCTTTCTCAACATTATGCCTTACCGTCATTTTTCGGTCGTTACGTTGTTTGCATGCCTACTTCTACTGATATTATGTTATACCATCTCATGTCACATTCTATCCTTCTGTCATGGCTTACTTATCTGGCACAACTTCCTCTTCCAACACCTTCTCCTCCTCCTCCTCTTCTTCTCTTTTACTTCCTCTGTTGCAACATCCTTCCCCTTATCCTTTATGTTGCTTCCTCAGTCGTATCTCATTCCTCTTCTCCTTTATGTTCTTCTCCATACTTAGGCAAAATTCTGCATGAATTCTTCCCTACTGTCCCTAAGCCCAACATAGTTTATCAAAATTGAAGGTGTTGAATTAAGAAACAGCATGGTGAGGATGGACTTGGATCCACAATTAGCATGTCACTGGCACTGATGTCCCTGGATGATCTAGGAAATAGGGCATGTTCTTGACGATGATAATCCCAATACAGGGGGTGGGTTTGATGATATGTAGTTATTTATCGTAGCATGGTGTTTTTTGGACACTTATAAACCATTTAGAGCCTCAATGTTTATGTATTTTTGTTGTAGTATATATAAAATACAAATATGTGTGTGTGTGTGGATAGATTTTCTCGATAACACTTTATATAGCAAGGAAATAAGTCCAAGTGAGGGTTGTTAATAGTCACAAAAGAAGTGCCAAGAATCAAAATGCTCAAATAGTGTGCAGAAACATGCCCGCATAGGTCAAAACACAACCAATACACATTTCTATATAGTTGTATAGCCTAGAACATTTTTAACATGTATGGTATGCATTTTGTTACCCCTTGTTGTGCATGGGTGGTTACTTGGGAGTTTTACTAGACTGACTTGAGTTGAATTTTGAGTTTACTGAGAATAAGTACGGATAGAAGCAACATGGTTCTAGGCATTAAATATGAATTTTGAACTATTTTTGTGGCAAAACAAATTATGAGTGGTTTAGCGGCACTATGGGCATTTTTAGGGCCTAAAACAGTGACAATCAATCTTAAGAAAACACCTGAGATAAAAAATTTGGAAAGTAAAACAAGCCTGAAGTGCCCCTAATTCTTTGAGTCAGACTAATGTTGGGATCTTCTAAGCACCATAACAATGATAAATAGCATGAATCGTCAATGTTGGACATTATTAAGGGTTTCTCTTATCCTCTTGCAGCAGAAGGCAGTATCTTTGGGCACTCATAAGTGGTCAAGTGACATGAACTATGATAAACATCAATATGGGAAGACCTAGACATGTTGCTACCCCTTCACCATCCGAACAACGGTAAAAAGAAACCTCTCTTGTGCAAGTATGGGAATTTTTATGATAACATCAACCCTCAAACAATCGCTTACATCAAGTATGGGTAGTTTTTGAGTTGAATGTGAGGTAAGTGTCCCTACAAAAGTGATGACAGAGTAGTAAACACATTAGTAAGCATTTAAAACCCTCTTTGACCTTCAAACATCCCTTATTATTATACATGAGCATGTTTAGAGGATATATGGGCATGATTTATGGGGTTCTAGACATGGTTCAACCTTGTAATATTGCTCTCTCTCCATCTTCAAACAATATGATTAATGAATTATGGTCACATTATTTGACATAGAGCATCAAAAATAGCTACAAGCAACCTTAAATACATAACTTTTGGCGCTTTATAGGCATGAGAAGAAACTTGTAGCAATTCTAGTCATAATTCATGAGGCAAAAAACCTTTATATTGGGTTATGAGTTTAATTCCTACATAAAAATGCCCTAGTATTCAAAGATGTGCACCTTTTAGGCAATTTTGAGCATAAATGGTAGTCAAAATTCATATGGCAGATCTTAGGATTGAGTATCATATCTAATATCATGGTTGTTTTAGGCATATGTGGAGACTAGTGACGACTCCATCGATCCTCCTAAGCAATGCTCCACTGGGTCAATTTCCCTTGCAAGAACACTATTGAGGCCCAAGCATCTCTTAGACAACCCAAAGCCTCCAAACAAGAATCTAAGCCACACCATAATATATAGGGCTTTATTCCCTCCTCCAAGATGCACAACACTTCTCCTCTCAAGTAGGGCATTCTCCAAGCAAGTGAAACCGCCATGTGGCGACAATGAAGGACATCCACCAAGAAGACAATAAAACTTTGATTAAGGGAAAGATACCTAGCCAACACCTAGCCAAGGTCAATCAATCACTAAGGAATATGTCTCCACCAATACAAATCCACCATAGACCATCTCACATGTGCCAATCCATCTCAAATAATTTGTGGTTGTACATACACCATGTACCCAAAAGTATTATGAATCACCAAAAATCTCGTGTAAACACTTTTGAAGTGAATTGTAGATTTAACAGTTGTCTCATATGAGATAGAACTCATATTCCTTGTATTCTCTCACACTTATAAGAATAAATAGTCATGCTCCATGTATTATTATCAATAATTCATACATGTATATTTGAAGTAATATTCCCACTTTGTGTTCGTGAGAGTGTTGTATTATAGGTGTACCTTAATTAGTTTGCCAAATGGTTTAAAACAATTACCAGAAGGGTTCATGGCAGAATACTCTGATGAATATGATGATCCATTATACTTTGTCAAGGACTATAGAAAATATTTTATATTTCATTGCGCAGAAAGATGATGATACTTATATGAAGGCATTTGTGTGGCATATAGATGAAGATGCCCTCAATTTGTTTAAAGACTTGGGAAATGGTACAATACCCTCTCTCGTAGAACTGATAGAAGTATTTTGTGATCGTTGGATCCCAGGTTAATAAAATAAATGGATACCCTATGTCGAATTGGCAAAGAGTTTATTCAAGAAAGAAATCATTGGAGAAGAACATAATGAAGATCAACAGATCATCCTAATTCTTGAAGGACATGAAGCAAACCTTGTCAAAGAAATTCAAGAACAAGAACGAGTCTCAAAAAGTTTGCTTGAATATCGTTAATCAAGATCTCATCGACAACATTCTAAGCCCCATGTCCAAAGAAGAAGATACTCCTATAAATAAGGAGGACATGGTTCATTAAATAAAGACCAAAAATCCCTAATTGAAGAAATTAAATAACAAAAGAAAATGGTGAGTTCTCCTTGCCCTTATATCATGATTTCTTATGATAGCTTAGGTCTATTGAAGGAAAATGGCAATATCCTTGAAGATGAATATTATTGGAAGTTAATTGGCCCACTGATATACGATTCTTCAATACTAACCAACATTGTTTCTGAGCGTACCAACTACACATATTTTGAAGAAGAAGTCTATAAGCCTCTTCGGTAGTTCATAGAAGAGGAATAAGTTAGTATGGATTAAACTGAGCCAGATTATCATACATATTTAAAGCGGGATGAAAAATATTAATAAGTAAATATATCGAAGACATGATTAATGAAATCTTGGTTGACAAAGATATGATTGTTCCTTCTCCTCTTTGCATTAATATTGAAGATTAGATCAATCCTTTTGAAAGTATATTTGATGATGAAACACCTTAGAATGTTGATCTGGTTGCTATTATAGACGATCACCATATACAGTTGTTCCATTACGATATAGAGTGTGAATATTTTGGAAACCACATCTCCAAAGAGATTTCTTTGGGCAAAGTTTAGTCATGCCTTCCCAACACCGAGGATGGTGTATGGGTCATACAGAGAGTTCCTTTATAGGTATTGAGCTGATTGGTTTGTCTTCTCCTAGGATGGGCCCTGATTTTCATCCCCAACAATATTTATCAGGAAGTATTACAGAAGATGAGCATCCTTTTCTATCAATTTTTCTTATGTTTTCAATGATGCATTTCAACAGAATGGGGATAGGTATGTGGGAAGGTATATTATTCAATTCTCCTTGACAAGATATTTGTTATTTATATTTTCGCATAAAAATGTAAGGTATGAATTTTGTGGTCGACAATTTCAAGTTGTTAAAATTATGGGTGATACTAACATGATGATTGCAAAGATGAAAAACATGTTTTCATGTCCAAAAGAATGCTTGAATAGGTACATGGGCATATTACAGTTGGCTTTCAAAGATTCTCCAAAATTTCTCCAAGGCTCATCTTTACAAATGGATTCCCAAGTCCATAATCATACAACCAATTCTATGCAAAAATTCTCTCAACACAAATATATGATGGGGACAATGTATACCCTAGTCGAGTGTAGGCATGGATAGATAAAGCATGTGAAAGTAGTCATTCATCATGGAAAGAATTTTAGGGATTCCAAATTCCCAGGTTTCTTCATCATTCCATCCCCATTATGACAAAGATACTAGTATATACACAACTTAAGGCTTTATGAGATCTTGTCTTGTATATTCTTTAAAGACACAGGGAAAAAATTTGGTATGAATGATATGCTCAAGTGGATACACTAGTGGTATGATTTCACTTAACCCTTCTCTGTTTTCATGATTATGGTAGGTAGGTTTAGTTTCATTTGAGTTCAATATCTATTGTTACCCATGAATTGCATTTGTTGTTATTTCATTTGAGTAATTCATGTTTCATTTTGAACAAGGAAGAACAAAAGTGTATGCCTTGGATGCATTTGATGTCTTTGTTGTTAGACATGTGTGTAGGTCTACAAGTACCCAAAAGATCCTAGGGGTTCTCATACATTCCTAGGAAGAGCACATGTCTAATAATTGGAGCTATTATTGTGCATCATAGTTGTAGTAGTGTACCATCAGGGCTAGACATAGAGCATGGGATCTAAAATTTTGATTGTCAAGGCCAAAGTGGGTTATATTGAATGGATACTGGGATTATGGTTTTTTGTCCCCTGGATTGGCCATGGAAATATCCCATGGTTTTAATATTATAAGTAATTAGCTTTGTGGAATAGATGACTACTCCTTTGGTGTGTGGAAGTCCCCACCATGCAGGGATTTAGGCCCATAGGTTGGTGTCCGGGGATTTTGTGGGTGACCCACTGGGGCACATGACTAACTTGGTTTTTCTTATGCAGAGGTGAATGTATTTTGAAAATGGTTTTTTCACCTTATCTAGAACACCTATTTCACCCACTTGGACCTATTTTCAAAACTAAAAAACCCCTCCTCTGGTGTCTCTAGCCTATAACATCATCCTTCTCACATATGAGCCTACAAGTTGGAAAGGGGTGTTGGTGTTTGTCCCTTCGATCCATGTTCATACCTTATTTGTACGACAATAAATCCCAAGATGTCAACTTGACAGAGCAAGGATTAGTCGACAACACCTATGACACAGATGCAGTCTCACTTGAATATCTCTTATAGGTAACTGCCAGAACCAGGTTTCTGCGGTTGGGTGGGGATTTCTCCTCTTCCAACACCTTTCCAATTTGCTCAACCAAGGTCGGTGGGTGTCTTACTTATATTTATTATTCACATTCAAGATATTACTCTACTTATCCATTGACACATATTATGAAAGTCAATACAATGCTTTATTAGCGATTCCAACTAGAAACAATACAACAGATGCACACAATAACTATTTATAAGCAAATATATAAACACTTATTCACAACATACATTCATGTGACATAAACACATTAATCAAATACACATCAACACAGTATTTAACATGTAAAACCATCCCAGAAAAACCATAAAGGTGCTCTTCATCTGGCATGAGAAATATATGAACCTTTCGTCTACGCACTCAATTGCAAACTCTGTTCTGGAAATTCTTCTACACTCTATACAAACTTCTCTCTCCTCTCATGCTCTCTAGTGGCAGATATCTAAAGTTTTCTCTCCTTCACTCTAATTTCGATCCGCACACAGCTTAGATTGACTCACTCTTCTCTACGAATCTACTGTCGATCCACACACAACCTGGATCGACTAACTCTTCTCTTCGACTATACTCTCAAACACAGACTAAATCAAAAGTAACAGACACAACTGACTAACTAGGAACTAAAAAAATAGGAACTGATAGAATAGGAAGTAACCCTCATACAACTTAGGTTCTTCCTTTTATGGACTCTTTACATGTCATTATAAACCAACTTCATTCTATTAGCTAAAAGGATGTCATTGCTATTCTTATACATTCTCGTTACAACTGTTAGTAGGCACTATCGACCAAAAATACAAAGATTATTTTAATCCTTAAAGCACATGTGTATCTAGCCGACTTCTTACCCACGATCTCTTGAGTTGTCCTTTTTAGCTGCTGCATGTCATTTATCGTGGTTCCTTCCATCACGATTGATCTCATCGTATCTTTCCCTTCTGTCGTGGAATTCTTCCTTTGCATCTACTTTTGTCACAGCTTCCCTTCTACATCTACTTCTTCTGCCTTATCTCTTCCTCTATCACACAACCAAACTCTTCACATTCCAACCAGAATTCTAACTGAATTCTTCGTATCTTATCCTAGGTCAAATAGGCCCCCAACACTCACTTGTGCCTCGCCCTAAGCCATTCTGATTTGCTCCAAAAATTTTGCAATTGTGATGAATTTTCTTTGAAAATCTTGAAATATTTTCACTATCTTCCCTGTCTCTCATTGCACATCCTCTTATACCTTTTGTAAGTTTTCCAAAAGGTCAGAACTGATGTGTTCCGAAGTTCCAATACCTACAGCCTCTAATACGCGTCACACCTTCTGATGCATAGGCTGAAGGATGCCTGCAATTCTTTCTACTTCAGTATGCAACTCTACAACTTTGCCATTCCTCTGTTGTTGTTGAGTCCACAACATTGCGACCTGTTGTGTAAGTTTCCTCATTTAAGTAGCCTTCGCCATTTTCTCAGGTAAGGGAAACTTTTTCCTTTCATTCTTCAGCTGAGTTGCTTCTATCTCAACAATGCACAATTGCTCTAACAACATTTTCTAGCTCTACATCGTCGATCAATGCTTTCCTTTTTTAAGAAACTTGTTCTACCGCCTTGGCTCATAGTGCCTCGACCTCTTCCATCTTCTTCGCAACTTCTGCTGCTATTTTCCTTCTTTATTCCAATACCTTTGGGGGTGTGCTGGGTTTTACCTATGCTTCTAATTTTGTGAACTTTTTATGAAAGTCCTCTGCAATTTCTCCAAGTCGAATGACCTTGGCCTCTGCGAACATTTCCTCTATTATGCATGCATCTGCAAAATTGGTGTAAGCAAGTGCTACGACATTCTCTAGTCTATGCTTGTTCTCTTCCCAAGTTTTATATTTTTGTTCCATTTATTTGACTATTTTCTTCATTTTACTAACATCCTTATTCAATACCTTCTCTTGTTTGATCAATGGACCTTCTCTTACTTGCATTTTCGCAATTGCGACATTCTGCATTGCATAGAATTCATATAGCAACATATGCGAAACATATATTGTCACATGGCCAGAGTTCTTAGCCATTGTATTCAAGTCTCATGTTCCTAAGACAAGTGCTTCTCCCACCACTTGAGTCTTTATTGGATGGTATTGATACATCACTTGGTCATTCTTCTGATGGGCTAGGTAAGTCTTGCGACTTTATCGGTGGGGGTCTGTAGTTAACTATGACCCGTACTTCATGTATGACTTTGCAGAGCATCTGTAATAGATCTATAATACTTCCTGTGATCTCTTCTTGGAGCTCTTCTATTTTTTAGGTTTTCATCGCAACTTTTGCCATAGCTTCTGTCAAAAGGGTAAAATATTCACCATCAACACCGAAAGTGCATGTATTTTTATCAACCTTTATTTTCTTACGCCTTGTCTGAGGCTGTCATACTTCAATATATTTCCTCTTCTCTCTGACCATTAGGTCTATTGGGTTTGTACTTGAACTATTATGCTGAGGGTTGGGATCTTTTATGTTTGGCAGTGGCGGGTCCCCTCCATGTTCGCCATCATTTTTTGGGTCATCATGTTGCAACTCTTATTTGATAGCTATTATATCATGTTTGATAGGAACCCGCCATTCTTTCAGACAATATTGGGTAATGGCCTCGACATCTTCTTCAGTAAAAAAAAATTGGGTCGCCAACTATTGGCATTGCGAATCTTTTTGCGCCTGCAACAAGATATGATGTGGCCCAATTATAAATTTAATGATGTTTCGAAGCCATCATACAGTTTCATCCATAATTATTTCTTGCCTCTTCTCCTTATAGTGCAAGACCTCTCCATGCATAAATAATTACACATTGTTGTCTCTCTATCGGTTCTTATTATCTTTCTCGTACCAAATATTTTGGTATCGATCTCCTCGACAACGCACTAGTATGTTTATTGCTTGCTAGTTTGCTGGTTACGACCATCCAACAAATGAAATCAAAATGAGTAGCCAGGAGTAGTGGAATGCATTACCTTTTTCCCGCGACTCTTATACATCTTCTAGTAACTCATTCAACATATAATGTGACTAGTTCATCTAAAGTCCCTCCACACAGAGTTCAACCGTTGCGATCGTACTCGCAGTACATTGGTTCGGTTGCATCTTTCGCACTAATTTGGTATCTAACACCTTCGCAGCGAACCGAACAATATTATCATTAATGGAGTTGATTAAGAAACCTCTGGTATCACTCGACAAGTCATACATATCCTTCATCTTGTTTGTCAACATAGTATCCTGGTCTTTCTTGAAAAAGGGCGTTGGGTCTATGCCTGCAAGTGGTAGTCCCGTAATTGGTGCTATGAGTTTGATATCCACAGAAAATTTCTTATCAAGCCATATGCAGCCACCATGAAATGATACCAGTAATTGTTTCACACATGCATTTACTTCCATGCTTTGGTCGAAATGTGACATATACAACAATGACAGTAGACTTGCCTAGTCCAGCCCTCTTACCCATTCCTTTGGAGCTAGGTGCTTCGGGCTATTCGGCGTGTTCTGTATAAGCACCATGCAATTATTTAGGTCCAAATATCACTATTTCCATGTTTCATGATCAACGAAGGTAAACTCCTAAAGGTTTGGTAGAATATTCAACGACACAGGAACTCCCTTCGACACAGCTAGTGTTTGCCTTGGGTACCTTGCACTCTTCGAAACTTTAATTCATGGTGCATTAGATCGTCTTGGTTGAACATATGGTACCATAGTCGCATGTCTTGATTCCTCCTCCTCCTCCTCCTGTAATGGTGGTGGTGTTGTTGCTTTCTTCTTTGGGCTCCCTGAACGTTTCCCCCTTGTTGTACTAGACAGACCCAATGGGTCTGGTTGTAACCTGATTGAAGGGATAAATTGAGCCTGTGGAGCTCCTTCGGTAGACACATAATGTGGTGGGATGTATCCAGCAGTGTCTTCCATAATAAATGTGGTTGATGCAGTCACAAGCTCAGATTTTGCAACTGTGTTTGCACTATAAATTGAAATAACCAAGCTCTGTGGGAAACTTACTTCGTCTCTTGCAGTTGCAGACAACAATTTCTCTTCTCGAACACAACAAAATGAAATGAAACTTGGTCATGAATCTTGATAGCACCTACATGTTAAAATAGTCAGTCCTTCCCACGCGTAGGCAATCAATGGAAAGGTCGTTGTCATTTCCGTCACATGGGTAATCGTCTGAATGATTACAAGAAAACCACCACTTGTCTGTCATGTTAATGGTAGTTATGGTGCAATAATGACCAAAGCAACCCTAAAAGTATGTCACCAAAATCTCTCAGCCTTTTCAATTTAATGATGGCCAATTGTCATTTTTGGTACTCAAATTTATCTTGCGACAACATCACTATTCCTGCGACTGGTATCCACCCTTTGACAGATTCCTTTTCTTACGACAGATGGGTTATCTTCACCTTTATTTTGTACTTGTGGAAGACACAGAGTTTGAGACAATTTTCCTTTGCCCACGACATACTACCAATCTGCGATGACCTGTGCTTTTGCTTTGCGACAACTGATTTCTTGTGATTACAACAAAAGTTTTCAGAGGGTTTTTCTCTTTTTTTTTCTATTCCTTTTATTTAATTATTTTTATTTTTTTAATATTTTTTTTCAACCGAGTCGCGGCTAACCTAATAAGGCTTTAGTTGGCTTCTATTTTTTAGTCCTTTGACAAGTGTTCCATCCAACTTTTACTATTGCATTACGCCTTCGTCAGGGATATGCGTGACAATATACGGTCCTAAACAATGTTTTTTTTTTATTTTACCTAAATGCTTGAAAACTTTTCTATCATAAAATTGTTTGTTCTTGATGTGGAGATCATGCCATACTTTATATCATTCTTTCTCAATATTTTTATTATATCCCGCAACAAAATGACCTTCTTCCAACTGTATCAGCTGCAATAGTCTTTGCTTGATAACACCAACATTTGCCATCTCTATGATTGCAACAATCCTTAGGCTGGGTACAATATATTCCATGGGCATCACAACTTCTTGTCCATATACCAAGCGAAATGGAGTTCGACCTTTTAACTTCTTATGGGTCGTGTGATATGCTCACAGTACTTCAAAATTTTTCTGATCCCAACCATCTCTTTGGACAATGTAAATCTTTGTGCACTTGTTCTTGAGTATTTTTTTAAATGCATCAACATCAACCATTCACTTGAGGCTGATATGGCATTATCTTTCTATGCTAGATCTGGAATTCTTTCGTCAGTTTCTCAATCAACTAGTTGACAAAATGTGTGCCTTGGTCGCTTATTAAATTTTTCGAGAAACCAAATCTAGTCACAACATTTTCAAATTAAAATTTAGCAGCAATCACAACAATACAGTATTTTACTGGCACTGCTTCGACCCATTTGGTTAAGTAGTCGGTCACAATAATTATATATCTAGCACCTGTGTGCTTCCCTATTGGGCTAATAGGGCCCACAAAATCAACGAACCATTTATTGAATGCTTGCAGAGTTAGTTGTGGTACCAATGGAATTTCATCTCGTCATGATGTCTTTCCAATTCTTTGACAGACATCACAATTTCGAAAGTATTCTCGGGCATCTGCATGCATGGTGGGAGACCACTATCTTGCTTGCAATATCTTCCGCACTATAGCTTTTAAAAGCAAAGTGTCCTCCCCCAACACTAGCATGCACTTCATTTAGTATTCTCAGTCGCTCATGTTCCAAGACGTAGCGACGAAGAATCTCATTAGGGACCATTTTATTTAACTGTCCAGCAATCTACTGGAAGTCTACAACTTTCACAACTAACTGTTTCTTTTGTGTAGTAGTAAATTCAACTGGTGCATAACCTGTACCAAAAAATTGCATGATGTATTTGTACTGATCATCAAGCAATGTTATCACAAATAGTTGCGCATCGGAGAGACTATCGTTGAGGTTACCAGGTTCATCACCACTTTGAATCCTCAATAGCTGGTCTGGTCCTGAATTCAGTTGATCTTGTTTAGCAATGAATTCAAAGTCAAACTCTTGAAAAAGGAGAATCCACAAGGAAATATCCTCCCCCCTCCCCCCCAACACTGTCTTATTAACTTGGTATTTCAATGCTAAGTGATTTGTGTACATCTTAAAATGTCCACCCAACAAGTAGTGTCTGAATTTATGTAGAGATTATACCATATATAATCCTTCTCTTTCCGTCGTGGTATAGTTCTTCTCTGCTATTGACAATTTTCTACTAGCAAAGGAAATAGGATGATCAATCAACCCTTCACCAGGATGTGCTAGTACCATGCTGAGCGCGGCAGATGATGCATCAAAATGTACATTAAAATCCTTTTTCCATTTTAGAAATACAAGTATGGGCATTGTAACCATATTATTCTTTAAAGTGTCCAGACTCTTTTGACAAATTTTCGTCCATTGGAAGTTAACATCTTTCTTCAATACTGTCTCCATCAAAGCAGTCACCTCTGCATATCCCTTGATAAATCTTATGTTGTATCCTATATGTTGTAATGTATCTCTCAATTGCTTCATTTTTGTAGGTGGTTGTAGGTGGTGGCAGGGTCAACCAAGATTCCATCGCGACAAACTACATGGACCAACATAATTAAAAATGGGGCACAAACGATACATTTCTTTAAGTTTAGTGAAATTTGATACTGGCAACAATGTTCCGACATCATCCTAAGGCTCTCAATATGATCCTTAATGAGCCCAATATTGTCCAATCATCGAAGTAGACCTTAATAAATTTATGAATAAAATATTTGAAGGCAACTACTACTATTTAAGAAAAAATGCCAGGAGCATTCTTGAGTCCAAAGGACATTATAGTGAATTGGAAACAACCCCACTTTGTCTCAAAGGTTGTCTTATGTCAGTCTTCCTTTGCGATTCTAATCTAATGGTATCTAGAGAACCAATCAGTGAATGAGTATATTTCTTGACCCCTCACACTTTCATGTACCTCATCTGTAAATGGAGTTGGAAATGGGTCATGTAAACAAGCATTGTTCAATTTTCTTAGGTTGACGCAAATCCTCCCTTCACCAATAGTTTTTTTATTATTATCTTGAACTACTATGGGACTGATACATTCTAATTCTTCTATAGGTTTTATGATACCTACATCCAGCATTTGATCCAACTCTACCTTGAATTTTTCTTTATATTGTTGATTCAATTGTTATGGTCGTTGCTTGATAGGTTTTGCGTTAAGTTTTAAAGGTATCTTCATTTCTCCAAGGTCTTCGACAATCCCTTTCATCTATGACAATTTTGTAGGGAATATATCTTTAAACTCATGCAATATATCTATGATTTTGTTGACAATCTAATCATCCCAATTATCTCCAATATTGGAAAATTTGGGATTCTTCGGGGTGACAATATTACTTTCTTTATTTTTAGTGGATTCAGAAATTGGTCGCTAGAAATACCAAATCCTTCCACTGCGCGTGTATCTTCAAACTCAAGTATGTTTATGTCGAGTGGGACATCTTCGTTAGGTTGTCCTGTCACATTGTAGCACTCCATCCAGTGCTGAATTATTGCTCCAAGATTATTGAATTTTTTTGTTGAGACATGGATATCTTGGAATTCATGAACGTCGAGGAATTTTCCTTGTGGTGTCCTTCAGTTGTGCATTTGGTACATCAAATTTTTTCTTGGAATTCCTTGCATTTATTAATGTATTGGGGTTTCAACATAAGGTTAGCTAGTTGTGACTGAATCTACATCATTCTTGCACGAGTCTCTCCAATCGGTGAGGACTCCAACTTCATTTCTATCTCCAGAGCTTCAGTCCACGACACAATTTTCCGTTGCATCAATGGGATTCAGATGTGTGGTAAAAATACTGCAATGAAGCATTCCTTGTGTTGCACGTCCAAAATTTGAAAGCTTACTTTAGCAATTAATGCCTTAAATATCTGGTTGAAGTACCACACAGACTCTATAGGCAATTGCTTAATCTCTGTAATACATTGAGATTCATATTTAGGCTTTATAAATTTGTTTATTAATCCTGCTCAAATTTGGTTGATCATTTTTCATGGGACTCATGTTGGAACCACAAAAAAAATCATATACCAGTTGAGCGCAAAACCCCTCATAGTTGTGATCATCTGCTCCTTGTTTATTGCATCATATTGGACTTGTCGCATAGTCCATACAACATGAAATATAAACCAATGTTGCTCTCGGTCTTCTAACCAATTTCCATTAAATATTGGTAAATTAATATCATTTACAACCATTATATTGACTCTTCGTACTCATGGACAAAAATTTTGGATAAAAATACTCCCTTATCTTTTATTTCTACTATTATTGTTAGTTGCATTTACAAAGCAACTAGGAGACGAGTTTCCGGATCTTACCTCTGGAGATGTACGTGGGGTCGTAGGTGTGTCGTACTCGTACTATAGACCAGGAAATTCTGTTTCTTCTTCTTCTCTTTCTGATATAGGATGATATTCCTCTTCTTTGTCGTAATAACCTTCGTCAAAGTGCAACATCAACTCACAGTGTTCTCCTCTAATCATACTGCAACTTCCTCTTCTTGTCACAATTCTTCTTCTTTTTCCTGACGAAAAATCTCCTTCCACTTCTTATATGTCCACCTTCTAGTATAGTTCCGCTATCACCATGGAACATCTAATCTTACTTTGCTCCATTTTTTGTGCACTTCTTCTACAACATAACCTAAGTATTTATATATAGTTATTTATTCATCGGAATCTATTCTCAAGATTCATTTTTTCGCATACAACCATCTTTATCCAAGTTTTTAAATATGTCAAGTATCTTCCTTGTGGTCCTTGGAAAAATTTTCTTTCTGCTTCTCTATATGATTTTATTGTATTGACAACAAACTCAGTAATATATCCCTCCAAAATACTGTCTACCTAAAAATAAACATCCATCGACACAAGGTTGATAATACTCTTCAATCATTGAATCTACTACGGATTCCACTTTGTCAGTTCTCCCCCTTGGAAATTTTTTCACTTTTGTTGCTAGATTCGACAACCACTCATACAATAGAATACGAAACTTGTAAAATAAAATCTCATGAATATCTGTATAGAGGTATCGCTCCAACTAATTTATCGGATTCAAGCGTGATCCTTCACTTTCTTCTTGTTTAGACTTTAATGCTTTAGAATCCACCCACTCTTGAATTTCTGGCTTCGTTAGGTGCCAAAACATATCCCTCACCACAATGATTCAGGGTCTCGACAACAAAACCATTTGTTGGAGTTTGTCCCTTTGACCCAGGTTCAGACCTTCTTTGTACAACAATAAAGCCCAAGATATTGGCCCGACAGAGCAAGGCTCAGCCGGTAGCACCTGCGACGCAGATGCAGTCTCATCGAAGATATATCTTATGGGTAACTACCATAACCAAGTTTTTTCAATTGGGTGGGTGTTTCTCCTCTCCAAAGACCTTTCCAATTTGCTCAACAGAAGCTGATGGGTGTCTTCTCCAAAGACCTTTCCAATTTTCTCAACCAAATCCGATGGGTGTCTTACTTATATTTATTATGCACATTCAAGATATTACTCTACTTATCCATCGACAAAGATTATCAAAGTCAATACAATGCTTTATTAGCGATTCTGACTAGCAACATTTCGACATATGCATACAATAACTATTGATGAACAATTATATAAACATGTAGTCACATCATACATTCATGCAACATAAACACATTCATTAAATACACATCAACATGGTATTTAATGTGGAAACCCATTTGGGAAGAACCACAAATGTGCCCTTTGTTTGGCATGAGAAATGTATGCACCTTTCATCTACGCACTCAGTTGTAGACTCTGTTCTAAATATTCTTCTACACTCTATACAAACTTATCTCTCCTCTCATGATCTCTAGTCTCATATCTCTAAAGTTTTCTCTCCTTCACTCTACTGTCGATTCGGACACATCTTGGATTGGATCACTCTTCTCTACCACTCTACTATCAATCTGTACACAACCTTGATCGACTAACTCTTCTCTTCGACTCTATTGTCAAAAAAAGACTAAATCAGAAGTAACATAGTCAACTAACTGACTAGGAACTGACATACTAGGAAGTGACCCACATACATCTTGGGTTATCCCTTTCATAGACTCTTTACATGTCATTATCAACTGAGTTCATTCTGTTAGTTGACAAGATTCCATTCCTATTCTCATACATTCTTGTTACAATTGTCAATAGGAACTATCGACCCAAAATACAAATATGCTTATATTCCCTAAATCACATGTGTCTCTAGTCGAATTCTTACCCATGGTCTCTTGAGCTGTCCTTTTCAATCGTTGCACACCATCTATCATGGTTCCTTCCATTGTGGCTGATCTTTTCGTATCGTTCCCTTATGTCATGGACTTCTTTCTTCACAACTGCTTCTATCGCAACTTCCCTTCTACAACTACTTCTTCTACCTTATCTCTTCCTCCATCACAACTTCCTCTGTCGTGCAACCGAACTCTCCACATTTCGAGCAAAATTCTAATTGAATTATGTCTATCTTCTCCTAGGGCCAATAGGGGGCGTTGAGGGACAAGCACCATTTCAGGGTTAGTTGGGGCATGACTTCTCCCTTTGGATTACTGCTTCATTTAGTGAATCCTTACTTTAGTTTATTTTTACTATTTTGACTATTTTAGGGGAAAATACCTAAGTTGTGAGGAACTTACCCTAAAATATTATTATTTTATTATTAGACTTGTAGGATCAAAATTAAATATTTGAGGATAAAAAAGTATAAATAAACATCCTCTACTCATTGTAAAATCATAATAAAAAGGTCCAAATTCGATTCTTTTAAATTTTATCTTACTCTTTGAGTCTCTTTGGTGATGTGCACTTCTCTTAGGATGACCTACTTGCTTTATGGTGGATGAAATGTTATTCTAAGGATTTTAATTGCACATGCACATGGTTGAGGCTAGAATAGCTCGAATGATTCATGCACAAGTGTGAACTAAATGTTCTTCTTTGCTCATCTCTAGTTGAATGTTTGTAAGTTATGCTCCTATTTAGGTTAAATGGTGGTTTATGTTGAATTTTTCCAATAAGTGCTTTTATCAATATTCTGTCAACTTTGTATGGAAGGATTGTCCTACATAGGGCTTCTCTATTGCTATTAGGGCCTTGAAATTCTTCATTTTCCATATTTAGGATCTCGTACCAAACCCTAGAGGTTGTTAGGTGATGCCCTAGCTTGCAAGTGGTAAAGGAGCATCTTAAGAGAGGGACTTTAACCACATATATCTCAATGCCCCAAGGATTGAGACAAAAATAATATCCCCTTTTTGTCACTTTTGCTCTATTTTTTAGCATTTATTGTATTATATTTGTGCCCGCAATTTTATGCATAAAAGACCTAAAAAATAAAAACCCTAAAAATTAGAAGAAAAAAAACTTTTTTATTATTATATAATTTAATGAAACTATCCAAGGAAGAGGTGCGCCCTAGCTTATTTATCCATAGATTTTGAAGGGCGTCCTCATTCTTGGAAATTATTCAAGAAGCATGAAAACCTATATCTCCCAAACCTTTGGCAACATTTTCTTTATGAGGCCTTCTGGGCTTCTCCTTACCCTACTTGTCCATCTCCCTCTGATGGCACACTTTTTTGAGATGTCCCTTGGGTTGTGTGAAATTTATTGGTAAATGTGAAATTATATTGCAAAATCATTTATATGTGTTATCTTTGACAAGTAGTTGTTTCTTCCACCTCCTCATTAGATCAATTTGTATTCTTAATTCATTGATTGAATCCATATAAGGAATTGATTTCTGCTATAAAGGTTGTAGATATGTATATGGTCATTGGTGTTTAAAGGTATCTCAAGAGGGATCTCCCTTGGGTTCAGGAGTTACCCGTAGTAGTTGAGAGACTAAGCTGAGGTGACATTTGGGCTTAGTTCTTTCCCATGATTACAATTCACTAGCATACACATCACATTGTGTTATAAAATCAATACTACTAGTTTAAATGGTAACATAGTGTATGTCCACCAAGCCTCTTTCGCATAGGATTCAGATAGTGAGCCTAGTAATTTAGGAGCTTCTTTCCTACTTAGTAATGGGGCTAAAGGATTCAAGAACATTGATATTGCAAACAAAAAGAGGAAAATGGAACAAAATAAATAAGTACTGCAAATAATAAATGCAATGTAAGAAAGCTTATTCAAAAACAGGCAAAACAAACTAAGACATTATGTCTAAGGTCTATTATATTCTAATAAGCTAAACAAAATAGTTAACATCCTATTTGAAGTTAAATGGTTATCCCAATTAAAACAAGGGTTTGGAGCCTCCTTCCTTGACACCTTGTCGAGGAGTCTCTACTTGATTTCTAGAAGTGTAGCATCATTATCCAAACTTTCTATTATGAAGATTTCAAGTTGTGTTCTTTAGGAATAAGATAAACAAATCTATAGGAATTGTTGAATGAAATGAGTCTTTTTAGCCTAAATTAATAATAAGCAAGAGATGGAGAATATGCCTTTAAGAGGGCATACGATTTGCAATAGATCAAACACAGATTTCTGGAAGTTTGGGATTTTAGTGGGAAAAAATTATATTCGAGAGAACTTAGTTTTGTCACAATTTGGAAATGAGACACCTTACTTATGTTGTAGATGGGTAGTTTCTCCCATGCCATTTAATAAACACAACAGGAAAAACACAACCTTTAATTGAGCTCTTTCCACATTGTTATAGTGTTAGCCTAGAAGTATTGGTGAGCAACATTAATGCTAGTAGCAACATTAATGATTTGGGGATGCTCCATGTCACATTCCTACAACAACGACTGCTTGTACATTACCAAATCTATCATCTTCCTCATATATTAGGGTTTTGGGAAGTTTTTTCAATACTGATATTTTTGAGCAGGAAAAATTTGTACTCAAAGAGTAATGTTTGTAAAATGGGGGTAATACAATTGACAACCAAACCCACCTTTCGGCCACAACTATAATATGTTCTCCAAAATGGGAAATGAGAGTGAGGAGGGAATATTGGTGGGAAGGGACAAACACGTTACTAGAAGGAAGAGAAAAAGAAACATCCCAATTGTGTGCGTTGTTAAGAATCCACTTGGCACCTTCGTTCCCATCAAACAACAACTACAACCACCACATAGGTATAGACATTATGAGACAATAATCTATGAAATACAAGGGTATGGTGGATTAGGGTACTTATTGAAGGTTGGAAAATCCGAAAGGATTTTCATGCTCTGTTGTTTTAGTTTCAACTTTAAATGACAAGCAAAATTAACATTCAGTGAATTTCCATTAAATTAGGAGCAAAAAAACACTTACATATATGTTTAGTAGTATTTGAAATTAATGAGGAGATTTCAACATTATTGAAATCGCAGGCTTGGTCCCTACTGTCATAAAACTATTTAACATTATTTATATGGGTTTTCAATTAAGATAATGTGTAGGTGCATACCCTTGTAAATTATCAATTTCATTGTGCATGAAACCAATAAATGAGTTCAATTGCCATCATCAGATTTCTTCTAAGCTTATGATAATCTATTTTGCAAAATTTTCAAGGCTCTAGTCTTGCATTTAATCTCTTTCAGTTAAAAATGAAAAGGATATTAATGAGAGAGAGAGAGAGAGAGAGAGAGAGAGATTGTTTTTTACTCATTCTCCTCCTTTGTCTATGGTATGGACTGGTATGCATGTGTGCTTGGGTGTGCGTTTGAGTCTTAATGTGTGCGTCTGGGTCGAGTAGAATTTAGTGATGTCTTTGTGTGATAAAGGAGGAGGTTAGACCACATTGGATCATTTAATGTTGGAGCTAAAAAATTAAAGGAAAGGTAAGTCATGGAGATGAATAGGTATTCTTTTATTTGAGGTACATTTTATTCTAATTTTCTAAAAAATTAAATCTCTACTTTACTTTGAGAGGCAATCTTATTCATTATCTTCATTTCATTTTTTATTCATTTCATATTGAAAAAAATCCAGCCTTCCCTTTGAGCTATATTTTGCTCAGATTTTATCAATCCAGGCCCTCAACTATTATCTCCATTATCTCTAAAAAAGAGACCTTTTTTGTTCATATATAATCAGCTGTGACTCTCACCCATTATATTTGAAATAAGTTTTACTTTCATCTACAATTATCTCTGCCATCAGTTTACCTACCTCTCTCATGCTTAACCCACCTCTTTAATTTCCATTATCTCCATCATTATCTCTATCGTCATTGTATTATCCCACCTATGCCATTAGTGTAACCCTCATGTCGATTTAACCCATACTAAATAGAACCATTACAATTATTTATATTTACACATCTTAGTGGTTCACCTCTCAAACCATGTGATTTGATATTTCTTAATCGAGCTTGTTTTTGTTTCCTTCTGTTATCACCCAATAATCTTCCTATGGTTGTGGTAGGAAATCATTGGGGTAACCATTTCAAACCAATATTTAGACTATATTCTAGCCTATACAGTTTGAGAGGGCTCTCTCTTTGTCACAGGAACATTCACATACACATATAGCTTTAAGCAAGCATTCAGAAGGCTAAATTTCCGAGGAGGACAAGTTGTTTGGGTTTTAAAGAGTGTAAGACAAACAAATAGACAACACCATTGGGAAATGGAGTAAAAGTCTAAAAAATTCAAGGGCTTACAACATAACGAATAGTGATAACATTCGTAATCTGAGGCAAAGTAAGTGTTAATGCTTAGTAAAATATCTTTTGAGGGATGGTAGGGGGGAATGAGAAGAATCCCAATGAAACGGGAGGCACCTATCTGTGGATGAATCTCCTGAAACACCTTTATCAGAAGCAACAATAAAGGCTTATAACTAAAATGGAGCATTTAACAGAGGATGAATTCCAAGACATTTACCATAAACACATCACAAATGCATTATCTGACACAAGGAGCGCTTAACAGAGAAGGAATTCCTTGCATACAACTAGAAACACATTAGCAGAAACTACACATACATAGAAATGCAGTATACATGGGAACATAGGCTGAACATTGAACGCTGTGATGAATATCAGACACTCATGGAATACTTTGCATTAATACTTCTAAGAAAGGATTCTGAACTACAAAACCAAGCACAAAGGATTCCAAAATGAATGTTGAACCCTTTGTTCCTTTACTGAGGCTATATTTATAGAGTAATGCGCTTCCGAGACCAAGCTCAAAATAGAGCCAAAATCAGTTATGATATGGGAATCAAACCCGTACAAACTAAATCTTAACAAATCTTGAGTTTTCAAATTTGCCACGATCATAAAAAAAAGCAAGAGATCACGTTGGGATGCACATGATAGATCAAAATGGGAAAATTGACATCTAGGAATCAAGATTGCTTGATGAAAACGACTGTTCAGATCATCTCTGAACGACCTGAAATAGTCTTATTCTTCCTTGCATCTTTCAACCAGCAAGATCTATGCTAGCTGTAGATTTCAATCTTACCCACATCTCGACCATCCATTGGTGCAACTTTACATGATTCCACAATTCTTCAACTTGACCTACCCATCACTAGTTCTCATCACAAAATGATCCTAGGCCATGGATCTAACATCCACCCCAATATCCACCATTAAAGTTTGTTGGGCCTACTAGATTTCATATATTGGGAAATCTACTTATCCTCTCCACATGTTGACATTTTATGCATCGTCAATCTTAAGGATTGCGGAATGCGGATCACAGAAAGCGGGTTCACCAACTTTGTGACCAAAAATTTTCCTTTTCCGCCTTTTCAATTCCACCTTGTAGTAGAAAGCGGATCGTAGAGAGCGGATTTTCAAATTTCTTGAGGCTCCATTTGTATCTTTCCTCTCCTT
This sequence comes from Pseudotsuga menziesii, assembly GCA_001517045.1. Lineage (NCBI taxonomy): Eukaryota > Viridiplantae > Streptophyta > Pinopsida > Pinales > Pinaceae > Pseudotsuga > Pseudotsuga menziesii. The sequence goes on along the minus strand of LPNX011086025.1, from coordinate 262,722 downwards.
CCTTTTTTATTCCACTTTTTTTGTAAAATGCTTGTATCCAAGGTCGCGCCTAATGACTTTTTACCATTTTGAAATTTAGGCTTAGGAACAAGCCTTATAAACACCACAAACCCCCTTTCTGCATACCTCTAGGTCATAAGATATGAAATTTTCTCCCTTACCCCTCATTTTTCACCGGCTTACTCTTTTGTAGGGGAATTAGTGTGGGGCTATTTGTAAAAATATTTACATTTTAGCACAAGTTCTAATAGGGGCTCCAACTTGGGGATGCTATCCTCCTTGCAAGGTAGAAAAGAACCTCGTAGACCAACTTCTTGCTCCATTTGGGCCCTCTGTTCTTGAAAAACCCCAACAAACTACACGGTCCTACTTTATCCCGAATTCCCATCATCTCAAAATTTGTTCTAGTGCATGTAACTTCACATTAGCACAAAAAGAAAACCAAATGACAACTCCACTAAGGACCTTACTGCCTTCACCTCGTGCTTTAAGTCTATCAGAGAACCATTCACACATGCAAAGTTAAATGAAATGTTATATACATTGACATGGGAAACTGAACTTACATTACAGAAAGTAGTGTTTGAGGATCCTTCCATCTACAGGAACTCCAGATACTTGACCACCCTCCATTTCCTCAAGTATGTAGGCATTCTTCCCTCTAAAACCTGTAATTCTGTAAGGGCCCTTCCATAGGTAATAAAATTTTCCATGACTTCCTTTCTCTTCATGGGGTGCATCCCATAACAAAACTACATCCCCCATATGGAAATCATCAAGGTTTGTTCTTTTGTCAAATATCTCTTTCATTTTATCCTAAATTTCTATGTTCAAACAATTGCTCTCTTTGTTACTGCAATTCAACCAATTGATACATCCTCCTCTAAGTTGGATGGGTTTCAATTTCTTCTTCCTATAACAATCTCATCACTAACAAACTCAGGGAAATAGGAAAGATTACCTCAGAACCATAAACCAGCTGGAATGGCGAAGTGCCAATGGATTTCTTTACACTGATTCTATCAGCCCACAATGCATGAGTCAATTTTGCATGCCAGGCCTTCTTGTTTTCTTGCAACACCTTTTTGATGATCCTCATCAGGCTCTTATTTGAAGATTATGCCAACCCATTTCCCTATGGATAATAGGTTGTGGAATTCCCCAACTGTACGTAATTTTTGAAACATAATTCAATCATATTCTTTGATTTGAATGCAACAACATTATCAGTGATCAACTTCCTGGGAACCCCAAACCTTAACATGATGTGCTCCTCCAGAAACTGCATAATTACTATCTCGGTGGCTTGCCTAGTTGGGATGGCTTCAATCCATTTAGTGAAATAATCATTGTAGTGAAAATACACCTGTGCTTCCCTAATGAAGATGGGTTTATTTCTCCAATGAAATCCAACCCCCATTGCTGGAAAGGGGCCTCAACATGTATGGGATTCATAGGTAATGGTAGAAGCTTCCTCCTTCCTTCAAATATCTGACACTTATGGCAGGAAACAACCTCTTTGTGAGCATCATAAAAGAAAGTGGGATAATAAAAACATGCCCTCATGATCTTATTCAGAGTGGTATTCCAATGATGATGACTTCCACATTCCCCTGCATGAAATTCTTCGATGAGCTTCTTTTCCTCCTGTTCAACATGACTTCTCCTGCCTTTTCCCAATACAACTTCCCCTTTAAGATGTTGAATATTGCTGATTTTTGTTTGAGGAACCTGGCCCTTGTTCTGTCCATATTTTGTGGATCTTGTAGATGGTGCAATACAAAGATTATGTCAGTGTACCATGTGATTCTGGTTGTTCCTTATGGTTTTTCCCTTCTTCTGATAAGTGAACAATCATGTGCAGGCTAAGAGTATCACATTTAAACTATGCCATGAGTTTGTCTATTCCCTGGCCTTTAATTAGCTTCATGGGTTTAATCTCCAAGTCATATTCAAGTAGGATTACTATCCATTTTCCCCTTCTACCCTCCGATTTTGGTTGGGTTAGAATATTTTTTACTGCACTGGTGGGGAAATGAGAAATAATATGGGAATACATGATGTACACTTGAAATTTATTCAAGGCTTGCACCAGAGCGTAAGCCTGGTTATCCAGGATGTTGTATTTCAGTGGAGCATCTCTCAACATTTTTTTGTAGAAAGAAATGGGCTACTCATTTCCTTCTTGATTCTTTTGTAACGATACCCCTGCCACTATATGCTTTGAAGCAAATGAGAATATGAGGAAATACTTGGAGAAGTCGAGGATTACCAGCATAGGGGATTCTGAAATAGCCTTCTTTATGTCCTCAAAGTAATACTTTGCTTCAGGTGTCCACTTGATCTCTTTGTCCTTTCCAGTCATGTTAGTTATATACCTTACTATCTCAGCAAAGGCAATAATGAACCTTCTCAGGAAATTCACCTTTCCTAGAAAGGACTGAACCTCAACCTTATTCCAAGGGATTTCAATTTTATGTATTACCTCAACTCTCTTTGGGTCTATTTTGATGCCTTCCTAAGAAATTATGTGCCCAAGCAACTTCCCTTCCTTCATAGCAAAGTATGAATTCTTTGGATTCAGAGAGATGTCGAACTTTCTGCACTTTTTGAACATTCTCAACAGATGTGTAATGTGTTCCTCATCAGAATTTGAAAAGACAGTGATGTCGTCCAAATAGATTCCCAAAATCTTGTATTTTTCTTCAACAAAATCTATGTCCATGTCCTGCTGGAAGGTTTCCCCTGCATTAATGAGTTTGAATGGAATTTTTGCATACATAAAAGTGCCCCAGGGCATGGTGAAAGTAGTATTCTCTTGGTCTTCTGGGTGCACCATGATTTGAATGTAACCTAAGAAGCTATCCAAGGTGGAGATCCTCTGGGAGCTTACTAACCTCTGCAAAATGTGATCCATCTTCAGTAGAGGATAATGATCCTTCAAAGAAACTATATTCATATTTCTAAAGTCAGTGCATATCCTTATCTCTCCATTCTTCTTCCTCACTAGGACCAAATTGGCCACCTACCTTGAAAATCCAAGGGCCACAATGATTTTTTCCTCAAATAGTTTCTTTATTTCTTTTTCCACTAGGGGAAATAACTTGGGATTCATTCTCCTTAGCTTTTGTTTTAAAGGCATCTTATCCTTTTTTATTGGTATAATGTGTTGGATGATATTGGTGTTATAAGCCTTGAGATCGTTGTAGCTCCAAGCAAAAACACCTGAGTATTATTTTCATTAGTGAGATGTATTTATGCTTGGCCTCAAGTGAGAGTGCTCTTGATATTTTGATGACTTTTGGATGATCTTCTATCCCAATATTAACATATTCCACATCCTCACAACTTGGGACAAGCTGAGGTTCCTTGGCAACGTCATTCGGGTCAAAGAGCTTTTCCAAATGAACTAAACCCCTAGGGATAGCGTTACCTTTGAGCTGGAGGATCTCTTTACCACAGAGGTTGTTTATATATTTTCGCTGTCCATCAGTTTTCTGCAACTCGAGCCTTCATTTTTTCTCCCCTAAGCACACTCAGTAGGGATAGTGATATCATCATGTGTCATTTCTTGGGGAGCATCAGTATGAATTTGTGGGCACTCCTGGGTGAGAGTAGACCCTTCTAGTATCAAGTTATCTTGATTAATGATAAAGCCATCAAACTCCCCACTGAGATTAAGGAAGTTCTGCACTTGTTTGTCATCCTCAAAGACTTTCCAATTCTTAACATTATCTAGGACAGAAGGTCTATACCTATCTCATATTTGCTATTGGGATGCATGGGAATCTTGAAAACAACAACGGAAGTGGCCAAATAATTGACTATATAATTCTGTAACCTAGGAATCAGATTGAAATTGCATTCTTCAAAACATTCTATCAAACCTAGGGCAACATTTTTGTAGCTTCTCATCCTGGGATGTCTGGCCTGATATTCACCCTGCATTTGTTTAATCACCAACTCTGAGTCCCCCTATATCACTACCCTCTTGACTTGGAAATATTTCAGGATCTTAATTTCTAACATCATAGCCTCATACTATGCCTCATTATTTGTACAATCGAAGGAAAGTTTGTAGGAGTAATTCAAAGCTCTCCCTCTTGGGGGTCTCACCCAAACTCCGAGTCCTGTCCCTTCCCTGCATGCCGCCCCATCAAAACTTACATCCCACACTCCTTCCAGCTCCTCCTAAGTTAGTACAAAGGTAGCGATCTATGAACTATAACTGTATTTATCTCCTTCTGTAAAGAAAATAGATGACCCCATCTCAGTATCCAACGAGTAGATGGGGTGGTTGTGTGGCCTCTCAACACTGGTCACCATGTATGCCAACTTTTGCTCCCTAAAATCCTTCTCTGCACCCCAAAGATAGGGATGGTGGCATATGGCATATCCATTTGAAGGGCACCTTTGACTTTGGCTGCCCAATATTTTGATGACAACATTCCAAAATTCGGAGGGATGTCAGCCACAACTACGTCCATGAAAAGGGTCTTGGCAGGGATCTGAGCCAAAGAAATGACCAAATATTTGATCAATCCTAGGAACTTGAATTTAGAGGAATCAAAGGAGAAAAGGTGTTTGTATGGTATGGTCACCTCCATCCCCAAATTATCCATGATCATCCTGGGAATAAGATTATGGGAGGCTCCTGAATCAAGCATGGCATTATGCAGAATGGAATTATGAATGTTCAGACTGACATAGATGGCTCATCTACATGTGGTCCAAACAAGATGGTGGGACTATCATCTTGAAAATTCAAGAAATTTGATATTGCAGAGATTTCTCCTAGATGCTTCAACATAGTCGTGATTTGGGACTTATATTCAGAATTTCTTAGCAATTTAGTTAGAGGGGTAGAGATTTTGATTTTTGCAATCTTGGCCTCCAAACTGAAAGAGGTTTGTCCTTGATCTGGGTTATTTCGATTATCCTCTTTCCTTTTGGGATCTATTACATTATTGGAGGTGTCCTTAGGGGGCATATCATTCTTTGGTTTGCTTGTAGAGGCTTTGTTTTCTACCTCCTTATTTCTCATAACAGGAAAATCTCTGTTCCTCATGCCAATCTACCTCTGTAGATCCATGACAACAAGTTGATACCCCCTCTGAAAATCCTTTGTTTCCTCCACAGGAAGCTCCTCCACTTCATGCAAGGAATCATCATGCTCTTCTTTGGTAAAAAATATAGAGGATGATTCAATGTCTAGTTGGTGGATGTCACCTTCAGCTTGATTTCCATACTCTTGCTCCACATAGTTAACTTAAAATGGGGGTCTGATAGGTTGATCATGAGGGTTTCATTGATATCTCTATCTATTTTGGAGGACCTGGGGCCTTCTTGCATTCTATTTTCTATTTTGTTGATCATGACCTTCCCTGGGAGGTGGTTTGTTGTCCACAGTAAGCCTCTCCAGCAACTTCTCCATGGTTGTCATCATCATGTCCATTCTATCCTCTTGTGGGTTAGAGGAAGAAGGATGTCTGGGATCTTTAACCTTTATTCTTTCTCCTTCCTTTCTTCTCCATTCTCCCTCATCCCTCTTATTTCTTCTGGAAACAATCATATTTACCTCTACCTCTATGGCATCATTCATCATATCGACTAGGAAGGATGATTTTATTTCGCTTAGCCACAAGGCAAACTCACTATAAAAGCTTCAGCATATTGGATTTGGGAAGAACTAGGGGGAGGTTTGAACTGGGCAGTAATGGAATTATATACCTTCATGAACCTATCAGAAAAATCTTGGACAGATTCACTCTCCTTCCTCCTCATGGAATGATATTGGGACAAATACAACTTAGGATTTTTCTTGTCTACCCATTTGTTCTTGAAGGCGTCTTCAAAGGCTTGATAGTTCAAAATGGAGTGATCTGGTAGGGTTGTGAACCATTTTATTGCCTCTCCAACAAGACATTGGGAAAACAATCTGAATTTCACATCATCATGGTCTACCTCCTCTAAGTTTATCTCCTCTGAAAACCATCCCAAGTGTTCCTCAGTTGAATATCCCCTCTCCCCATTAAATTATTTGATTATTTGGCCATATCCCTTGGGAAGGTTGTGGATAGAAACATGTATACGTAAAGGGGAAAACCTAGCCATCCCTGGGGTTATAGTGGGGTTTCCAAGAGGGGTTGCAGTTGGGGTGATGGAAAAAATTACTATGCTATGAGGGGCTGTGAAACTGGATGATATAAATTGTTTAAGCTTTGAAGAGGTGGAAGATAGGACTATGGAGACATACTGCTCTAAGGAAGTTTAGTTTAATGTGGTTAATTCAGTGGAAAATAAGGGGCACTCTGGGTCAGATAAGGGTTTCAAATCCTTACCTAGAGATTTTGAGCTCTTAGGAAGACAGGAAATATGGGAGAACTCAAATGCAAATGGGTCTAAACTTGCTTCAGAGAGGCTAGACTTGGACTTGGTCCTAGGAAAATTTGGCTCAAATTCTTCACTACAATGCTCAGATATATCATGAATAGAAATAAAACCTTCAACAGGTAAATAAAAAGTTTTGTCTAACTGAGGTGTCACTGACCTTTGCTGCTTCTTGGCCTTTTGAATCAGCTTCTATTGATCAAAAAGTTCTTGAAAAGGATCTGCATCAGGATTGCTCCTCATATTGGTCCTTCTGGCCTCCACTATTTCAAGTGGAGTCACCTTCCAAAAGAGTTGAGTAGAGTCGCTAGAGAATATACAACCAATATGTGTCTATGACTGGCTGCTCAACCAGGTCGTAGAACTAAAACAATGGCATTTCCCTAAGGATATAATAGAAATTAGTCCCTGGCAACGACGCCAAGATGTTATCACCCAATAATATTCCTATGGTTGTGGTAGGAAATCACCGTGGTAACCATTTCAAACCAATATTTAGACTGTATTCTAGTCTATACAGTCAGAGAGGCCTCTCTCTTTGTCACAGGAACATTCACATACACATATAGCTTTAAGAAATCATTCAGAAGGCTAGATTTATGATGAGGACGGGTTGTTTGGGTTTTAAAGAGTGCAAGACAAACAAATAGACAACACCATTAGGCAATGGAGTAAAGGCCTGAAACATTAAAGGGTTTACAACATAATGACTAGTGATAACATTTGTAGTATGAGGCAAACTAAGTGTTAATGTTTAGTAAAATATCTTTTGAGGGATGGAAAGGGGAAATGAGAAGAATCCAAATGAAACAGGAGGCACCTATCTGTGGATGAATCTCCTGAAACACCTTTAGTAGAAGTAACAGTAAAGGCTAATAACTGTAATGGAGCATCTAACACAGGATGAATTCCAAGACATTTACCATAAACAAAAATGCATTATCTGATGCAAGGAGTGCTTAACAGAGAATGAATTCCTCGCATACAACTAGAAAAGCATTAGAAGAAACTACACATACATGAAAATGAAGTATACAAGGGAACACAAGCTAAACATTGGACACCATGATGAATCTCAGACACTCATGAAATACTTTGCATTAATACTTCCAAGAAAGGATTCAAAACTACAAAACCAAGCATAGAGGCTTCCAAAATGAATATCGGACCCTTTGTTCCTCTACTGAGGCTATATTTATAGAGTAATATGCTCCCTAGACCAACCCCAAAAAAGAGCCAAAAATCAGTTATGATATGGGAATCAAACCCGTACACATTAAATCCTAACAAATCCTGAGTTGGGAGATTGGCCATGATCACAAAACAAAACAGGAAAGCACGCTGGGATGCGTGTGATAGATCAAAATGGAAAAATTGACATCTGGGACTCATGCTTGCTTGATGAAAATGACTATTCAGAGCTTCTTCGAACGGCCTACAATAGTTTTATTCTTCCTTGCATCTTTCAACCAGTGAGATCTATGCTAGCCGTTGATTTCAATCTTACCCGCATCTCTACCATCCAATGGTTGAAATTTACGTGATTCTGCAATTCTCCAACTTGACCTACCCATTGCTAGTTTTCATTGTGAAATGATCCTGGGCTGTGGATCTAAAATCCACCCTGATATCCATCGTTAAAGTTTTTTGGGCCTACCTGATTTTGCAGATTGGGAAATCTACTTATCCTATGCACATGTTGCTATTTTTCGCATCGTCGATCTTACGGATCACAGAAAGCGGGTTCACCAACTTTATGACCAAAATTTCTCCTTTTCCACCTTCCACCTTTCCGATTCCACCTTATAGTGGAAAGTAGATCGCGGAGAGCAGATTTTCAACTTTCTTTAAGCTCAATTTTTATCTTTCTGCTCCCGCATTTTCGATTCCGCTTTTTTTTGTTGTAAAAGGCTTGTAACCAAGGTCAAGTTTAAAGATTTTTTACCATTTTGACATTCAAGCTTAGGAACAAGCCTTCTAAACACCTCAAACCCCCTTTATTCATACCTCTAGGTCAAAAGATATGAAATTTTTTCCATTACCCCTCATTTTTCATCGGCTTACTCTTTTGCAGGGGAATTAATGTGGGGGTATTTGTAAATATCCTCAAATTTTAGCACAAGTGCTAACACCTTCTACTCCATTTGTTCACTTTACCTATATATTGTTGGTTGTCGGGTTTGATCTGGCTCGATATCAAGCATGTCTGTTCTAGCGAGCAGTTGGACTTAGTTGGTTTTTTCCAATTAGGAAACGTGTTAATCTTCTTCTAGTTGGTTCTGGTTGGAAGGTGTTGCTACACCTATCTTGGAGGAACTACCTAGAGGCCATAGGTTTCCTTCTACTCCATTTTTTTTAATTCACCTATGCTTCTATTTGATCTCCCAAAGGTTGTAGATTGATGACTCTTGCCTTTGATTCGGTGAGCAAGTCTAGTCCACTTTAGTCAATTTTTTCAACTTGTGTAGTCTTCGAGCATGTATGGTCCAATTTAGTAAGCATGTGTAGTATTCTTCTGGGTATCAAACACACCAATAGGAAAGGTGTGAGTATTATTCTAGGTAGGATGGATGGTAATTTTTCAAGTAGGAAGATAATATATCTATCTTTTTAATTTCTATATTTAAAAATATTGTTTTCCCAATTTTCTCACACATATTTATGTTATGATTGTAGTAAATAGTTTTTAAATTTAATTTAGTAGGGGAGATGATCCATAAGTGACACACCCAATTGAGAGGGACCCATAATTCCATGTTCCAGGGTACAGGTGGCATATGTCATCATCGCCCTTGACGTCGCCATGTCTTCCCCCATGCAATGCTTTAAAATGACATATTTTGGCCCTTTTTAGGCCCTTTTTTGCCCAGTCTTTCAAAACCCTCTTGATGTTGTGTATTATTTTAACTAGGGCAGATGGGTGAGTGCCCACTCCCTGGTTGTGGATCACCCTTGACCCTATGCCAATCGACTGCACTAGTGAATTTTATTATGCTGCTATGGTGTTCCTGCAAGGTATTGTGATTGTGACACATTTTCTTGTGGCAACCTAATGTTATGGTGATTGTTTTGTTAGCTTTAGTTTTGAGACCTTGTTGTTGTCGTGGTTGTGTGAAGGTTGTCTCCCATGTTGTGAGTTGTATTACATGTTTGTGCACACCTTTGTGGTGTTGTGGTGGATCTTATTGGTTTGAAACATCCTTCGACGGGAAACTAATGTTGGTGGTGATTGGGACAGGCGGTTGATGCGTGTTGAGAAGATGGCTCTGCCTCTATCTCTTCATGTTGTTTCATTGTTTGATTGGTTTTTTCCTACCACTTATTTTTGGGTTTGTGGGTTTACACACATGTTACAGGGTGGTGACTATAATGTAGGTGCTTCACATTTAGACGAATGCCAGTTTCACTCCCACCCATTGTAGTCTCCATTCCTACCATATTTGCATGCTTGTGTTTGCTAACACACTCATTTGGATGTCTTCAAACATGGTTGTTGGTTGTTGATGGGTTTTTCTACAATTTTGTTTGATGGGTTATGTTTTATTTCCATTTTGTTGATGGGTTATCTGCACATTTTATGGGTTTTATAAGGGTTTATGTTGCAAATTTTACTGCAACAATGGCTTGGGGTCTTTGCATAATTGACTGAAATGATGGATTGTAAGGGTTTATGATGGGTTCTCCACACATTGTAATGGAATGTTTCTGCCGTGAATTGAGCTAGTTTTTGCTAAGAATTGAACAATGTTATCTTGTGAATTTATTGGTTCAATGTATGATTTTCATGGCATATTCATGGTTAGATGTGTGAATTTCATGCCTAATAAATAAATCAAAATGTTATGCTAGAGTTTTGGATGAGATTTTTATGTAGGGATTAGGGTTTTCGATATGATTTTTCTGTAGGCTTTAGGGTTTTCGATGTGATTATTTCAACTCAATTGTAGAGTTTTAAAAGAGTTATGAGTTTGTTTCCATAAATCCAAATATGTTTGGAAATCTTCCAGTTCAATTCTAAGGTCCAAATGCTATGCTAGGGTTTTATTACTAGGTCTTCCATATGTTGCTCATTTGTAATTTTTTTACTGGCATCCTACCGGCTATGAAAGTGTATCAAGTTTTTTAGGACAATTGGAAGCATGGGACTTACTTTTCCTCCCACGATGATGAGTTTATTTCCCACCATATTCCTTAAATGGTACAAAAAATGCACCTGTATTCTTTTAGGGATTTTAACAAGTATATGTGACCTGCAACTATTTTTTACAATGCCTTTAAAGTGGTAATGGTTGTCTTAGAGACAATCATAATGAAGGTTTCCTAGTTGTGTTTGGATATTGCTTTGTAGTGTTTTTTGGGTTGGCCTTATAACTATTTATCCATTTTTACATTAATGATGTGGATTTGATGGTAATAATTGTGAAGGTGCCTGCTAGCACTAAAACCTGTTATCCAATTTTTTTTCTTTCCTAAACCTTAAACTAGTTTTGGTAGCATTTTTTAAGCTCCATGGTCTGTAAACCTTGTCTTAATTTTGCTTGATCTATTCGTTGTGTGCTATTAATGTTTTTCTTAGACATTCTTTGTTTCAATTAATTGTTTGAAAATATCATTTTTAAAGGGTTGCACAGTCTTATTTCAGAGAACATTTTGCATCGTTTGATCCTCTACAACATTAAAGAATCTAGTGATATGGTTTAGGTCAATGATTATTGAAGGTTGAATTTCTATAATGAAATTAGTAATTTTCATTGAAGGCCCACTACAAAATTCCAAAAAATTCAGTAGCACAAACTTAATTGCTATGATAAAAAAGTGTTACAAAATTTTGAATTGTTAGTGAGTGATAAATGAAAAATGTGACTTCATGTCAAATAAAATTGACTTAAAGAGACATCCAAGCATGTTTTTAGGGAATTGATCTAATGGATGGGGTTGAGCCCACCACCATACTAGGGGTTTACAACTAACATAAAGAGTTTTGCAAGTACAAATTCAAACAAGAGTTCAAGGTTTAGGAGGGTTCATACCTTATGAAGTGAAGGTTGATCCAAGCTTGCTCCTTATCCTTCCACTTGCTCTCCAAACCTGGGAACTTGCAACAACACTTCAAACCTTCCTCAATCCAGTTTGAACACATATAAAACAATGATATTCAAGACAATATCAAACCCTAATTAATATGTAATCATAAAATGAGATCCAACATCCATTATACAATGATTTGGGAAGGGAAGAAAATCAAATCATTATTGATCGATGGAATAAGTACAAGATATACCTTCTCCTCATTCAAGGCACCTCATGAAACCTTCAATATGTATCTCCTACTTCTCTACTCCAAGATTCTCAACCTCTAATTTCTCCAGCAAGTGTGAATGACACCTAGGGCATAGGTGAGGGGGGTGAGAGTCCAAATTCAGCCAGCAGAACAATACCAAAGGCTAAGTCATTTTCATTTTCCCCTCTCCCTCTCTTATATAGTAAACTAAAGAGTTAGGGTAGAGGATGGGGAAGTTACAACTCAGGAGGTAGTTTCAAAACCATTGTATAATGAGCTTATGCCCTATGTCCATAAATAAAATGAGCTTATTCCCTATGTACACCATGCAAATGAGCCTCTTCCCTATGTCCAAAAAATAGAACCCTAGGCATCCCTAAAGTCTAACAATACCTCTCTTGGGAGGAAGACTTGAATAAGATAAAACGACAACCAATTTTCCATAAGGAAATTAATCAACAAGTCTGAAGAAGATAGGGATCAAATGGCTTCTAACTTCTGGCTATAATTGCTAATAGAGGCTAATCAACACCATACACAACAAGGTCATTCCATGCAAGGAGGAGAGGAACGGAGCAAGAGACAATCCCAAAGTCTTCAAAAGTTTTTAAAACCAATTTAAGTTCAATTTCAAAAGAAGACACCACTTCCCAGTGGTCTTACACATACAAGGGAACAAGAAGGACCCTACAAACTGCAACCAGACCCCCCACCCCCACCAAACATGCCAAAAATTAAAAAAATAGTTGATTTGGGAAAAACGCAGGTGCACTACAGTGCAAGTAGCACGTGACAAGCAAGTAGGGGTACTTTGCACTTCCGTGTACCTCAAAAAAACACTATTGATCAATGTAAAACTCACGTATGGATAGTGAAAGGCACAAAAAGGTGGAAAACATCCCCAAAACAACAAGGAATATGTCTACAATGGCTTATGGATTGTTCTTAACCTAAAAGACAATGAGACCCTAAAGCAGACAAGGAATCCCCAACGGAGTCACCATTTCTCTTCTTAGGGAATTGACCCTATGGTTGGGGTCGAGTCCACCAACATACTAGGAGTTTACAGAATTACCTATAGATTTTTGCAAGTAAAAATTCAATCAAGAGTTCAAGGGCTAGGATGGTTCATACCTTATGAAATTAAGTTTGATCCAGGCTTTCTCCTTAGCCTTCCACTTGCTCTCCAAATCTGGGAACCTACAAGAACACTTCGAACCTTCCTCAAAACAATTTGACAGCATATAAACAAATGAGATTCAACATCCATTATACAATGATTTGGTAAGGGAAGAACATCAAATGTTTATTAATCAATGGAAGAAGTACAACATATACCTTCTCCTCATTCAAGGCACCTCATGAAACCTTCTATCTGGATCTCCTATTTCTCTCCTCCAAGATTCTCAACCTCTAAGATATGCAGCAAGTGTGACTGACAACTAGGGCATAAGTGAGGAGGATGAGAGTCCAAATTCTTCCAGCATAACAATACCAAAGGCTAAGTCCTTTTCATGGTCCCCTCTCCCTCTCTTATATCACAAGCTAAAGAGTTAGGTTCGAGGATGGGGTAGTTGCAACTGAGGAGGCAGTTCCAAAACCACCCAAAATTCAAATATTTTATATTTTTTGATGATTTATGAGGGTATACATAGGTACAACACTGAAAACCTAAGTAGGAAAAGTGAAAAACATAGGCTCAACACTTACAACCCGAGTTTTGTCAAACAAATGCATTTTTAGGGTTTTTACAAGGGTTTTCAGTAGTTGGTTTTGTTTTGGAAAATTGTTCCTTAACCTCCTATGCATCCAATGGACCAGAAAATAGTTAAAATAGTGCTACAAAAGTCCCAATATGGCTCTTCCATCCACAAGTTTACTTTGGGTGACTAACAATAGCCTTCATGAAGTATCGTCATGTGACTAAACATGTATGTGTCGTCACGGATGGAGAAGTGTAAATTTTGGCTATAACAAATGCCCCATAATGTATGAGGTTAGAGGGTAAGACAATAGCCAAAATACATTACAAATAAGGGACAATTGAGTCACGAGTTGAAGAAACAGGAGAAACCAAAATCGTAGGCTCAAATGACGATACCTGAAAGAGAGATAAATGTCAGACAAATTGAATTCTGGGACATACATGTCCACGTACAAATGATCTCCAGAAATATACAAGGCGTATCCAACATGTGTATAACTTATGTAACTATCATAGTCACACAATATGCAAAAAGGTGCGATGTAAAAATCTAGAGGAGTCATGGTCACAAATAAAAATAATGAATCCATGCTCAATAATCGATCATAACCACAAGAATACAAGGTGGATCTATGTCTCAGAAAAAATCATATGAGATGTGACTAGGTCTTGCACAAATCAAGCAATAGAAAAAGATGGTGATACTATTGTTGGCCCAAGGTCTTCAATCCAAACCGTCTGAAGGTATGAATCATAACAATGTGAATAGAGGATTTGAAGTCGAACATGGAGGAAACCATTTGAGTACCAGTCATTGATGAAAACTGTTAACACCTGCTAGGGAAACCACCAGAAATGAAAATGGTCCCCAAGGTACCTAGTACATTCTAATAGGTGTGAATAAGTGGTTTTGAAGTCAAAAGTATGAAGAATCCATCGAGTAGGAGACATTAATGTATTCTCGCTACCCAATAGCGAGGTAATTTTCCATTGATAACTACAATCCCCAAGATACTGTCATAGGATCTAAATCTCATTCCCAGAGTAAGATGAGTTGAAGTAAATAGGAAGAGATCCATAGAAAGGAAGGCATTAAGGAATCCTCCATCATCCAACACAAGGGAAATCATATACTGATTGGATTTGGAAATGGTACAAATATTTGCAATAAGGACCGCTAAAAACTTGATGTAATGAACTAATACCAAGGAGTGGTTGACACAAGGAAATAGTATAAATGTCGACACGGGTTTTATCCTTGAACAATGAGCATGACCAAATAGTGACTCATGCAATTTTAGACATAAAGGGACCAATGATACAAATTTACAATGTAGGATACATTAAGAGATTCTCCATATAATTGGAAAAGTAACCAACCAGAGGAGTAATAACTCTAAGATCAGGCTTAATCCTAAGGCCAAAAACTAGAACCCAACTATTTATAGACTCAAGAATGTACTTTGTTTAAGGATGAAAATACTTATTGCCATGATATAAAAAAACATTTGAACGAACTTCCCTTCCCTTGTTTCTTGTAAAGGTTTAACGAGTCCAAGAAAGAAAACTCGATACCTTCTTTATTGTTGAGTAAGCTTGAAGAAGAGATAAAAGAATGATTGATAAGCATTGATCNGGGGGGGGGGGGTTCATAAAGTTAGTCTCCAAATTCTGAAAAAAAAGTATAAAACAATCCAGAGGAGAACTCTCTTAGTTCAAGAAAACTAAGGTATTCCTTTTTCGTAGTTAGTCAACAAGGTCCAAAAAAGGGTTAACCTATCACCATACTGATACTCCTTCAAGAGCAAGCATAAAGCTTTAGTTTAACGAGTTTGAAGAAAAGCAATATCACTTGCATTGTTCAATTTATTTGCGAGTATGGGGAAACCAACAATAAACTCCATGCTTTTGTATTGAATTTTAATGAGCATGGAAATGGAAAAAAGAACACTTGGAATCTTTTTCATGTTTTAAAATAGAGCATGGAAAATAAAAAGTAAGCTTGAACATGTTCCTTTTTTCGTAAATTTAGTCTCCCAGGTCCGAAAAATTGAAGATAAACCTATACTTGGGAATACTCTTCTATCCATAGTGAACTAGAGTATTCCTTTTTCGTAAGTAATCCACATGGTCTGAAAAAGGATTAAACTTATACTGAAGCAGATGATATTTCAATTCCTTTAATGAGTTTGAAATAACAAGCAAACTCGACAATCTAGTCATGTTTAGGGCGTTAGGCCAGAGCTTAAAGGTAATTACATATACCTTTCCCATAAAAATTTTACGACCGTGGAAAAGTCAGCTCATGGCCTCCTTACCATTTTTAACGAGCTCGAAGAAGATGGAAGAATGCTATAAATACAAGGAGACGAGTGTCAAGGGCATGCAGAACTAGTTCCAAGATCAAGAAACAAAACTATGCATAGTGCAAGGAACACGAGAAATATTAGGACACTTGAGGAGTGTCTCCTCGGGGTTAAGGGTGTCAAGTTGTGATGACAAAATGATACAAAGCTTAGTGACAATGAGAGCATAAATGAAGGATTATATAATGACTTGAAAGCATGGAATCCAACATCAGGCTCATGAGCATGTACATGGTATATACAAATGTGGTTACAACTTGAACAAAAAACCAAGACCAGTAAGAAACCATGAATCCAACTAAGAATATTGTCTTCAATAAACAACAGTATCAAGATCATGTTCAGAAGAATAGATTTGATACATGTTACTTTGGTATAAGCATTCATAACTTTTCCATATTCAACATGGGGCATAGTCAAGGAAAATTCAACCAACATGGACTCTATCGTGACAAGATTTGAGGATTTATAATCAATTATATCAACCTCAGAGTAAAGCTAAAGTTGACATCATTGATGGGATCTATAGGAAAAGATTCAGCATTACAGGAGTAAAAAATTCTACAAGAATAATCAAAGTCATCGGGATCACTGAATTGTTGCTCGATGGGGGAGTCAAAAAACTCAACAATCTTAAGATCAGAGGATTAATCATAAAAATATCATACTCAATAAGCAATCAGGGTTGGATTTAACCACAACTGAGTTAAAATCCATAATAAGGTGAGATTATATCATAGAATCTAGGAAGACTTCATCTGAAGGAAGTAGACCATCCTAGATATAATGCATGTTGAAACATTTAGTTGGATCAATAGGGTGGATAGTAGGTTCCAAAGTCCCCATTGGATGGATCACCTGGTTAACTTCTGGGACCAAGTCCCAAGAAGGTAAACATGAACACAAAGGCTTCTTCTTAGTAGTAATCAGATGTGAGGGATATGAAGTCACATAATTCACCCTTTGCGGGGTAGTTTCTACCAAAACACTGGGGATTGACAAAGGATAGGTGTGTTCTAAAGTCAGGTAATAAGAGGGATCAACAAAGGCAACCTGATCAATAGTGAGAATGTTTTCATTGTGAGGAAAACACATAAAACAAAAGAGTGCAGACATCACAACTTTCATAGCATATACATAATCACACCCAAGGAGCATATTAAATTCCAAGGGGTCCTCTATAAGCATAAAATCAAATAAGATAGTATTCCCACCCAAAGTAACAAGTGTTTAAGTAAGAACTCCCAAAGTTTGACTAGGTATTCTATTAAAGTCTATCGACTGATTAATAGTCGACATGAGGCTGGGAGATCCCATACGTCTCCAAGCATGCGCAGATAAAATACCAATAGAGGCTTCTTCATCTACAATACAACGAGCAATTTTTTAGTGTTCGACTTTGACCTTTATTTGAAAAGGTGCATCTGAAGGAAGGCTTGGCTCAGCTAGGCTATCCCAATCAAAGGAAGTAATATGAGGGCTTGGCAGGGGTTCATTTGTAGCAAATTTTGTGCCCCCTTGTCCTTAAAGTTATGAACTGGTAGTGAAGAAAACATGACTAGCAGGAAACTCACTTTCCAAAGGAAGAGTGGGATTATAAAAAAATGCATCGATTCAACCACTTGATTTGGGTCACTCTCCGAAGGAAGAGTATGATTGAACAAATATTGCATTGGTTCAACCACTTGATGAAGATCACTCTCCGAAGGAAGAGTATGATTGA
Organism: Pseudotsuga menziesii; assembly: GCA_001517045.1. Classification (NCBI taxonomy): domain Eukaryota; kingdom Viridiplantae; phylum Streptophyta; class Pinopsida; order Pinales; family Pinaceae; genus Pseudotsuga; species Pseudotsuga menziesii. Next base: position 245,257 of record LPNX011086025.1, on the reverse strand, counting down.
TCTAAGATTGCATCTATTCAACCCCTTAATCAACGAAGATTGAACACGTTGTTGGGAAATCATAGGTTGTTCAGGAGTAGGATATCCTTGAGACACAGAAAAAACTCTTTGTACCTCTACAATAGAAAGGTACATATCAATAAGGTGATCTCCCTCACACATCTCACAAGGGAGCTTAGGTTTTCATCCTAAATGGTTGGTTTTCTCAATAGTGTCAACATGACTTGCATTGGCTGACTATTTTCCCCTAGCATGACCTCGAGAGGTTAGTTGGTTGGGTCCAACATGACTTGCAAAGGTTGGTTGTTTTCCCCCATCATGATATCTAGAGGCTGGGAATACACCCCCAACACGACTTGCAGAGGCTGGTTGTTTTCCCCCATCATGATCTCCAGAGGCTGGGAATATGCCCCCAACACGACTTGCAGAGGATGGGTGGTTTCCCCCAACATGACTTGCAGAGGTTGGGTGGTTATGGTCAACATGAATTTCTGAGGTTGGATGACTTCCCCCTTGCTTTTGCATCTTCTTCCTATTCTTACTCATTTCATTCCTCTTAGACTGATGGTTACTAGTATCAAAAATTTCACCACATGAGGTAGAAAGAGGAGGAGAGGTTGCTACTGGTGAAGGGGGGACATTGATATGATGCCCTTGATATAATGCGCTTGTTTGAGAAGCATCAAGAGAATTCATGATAGTTGGAGTGGAAAACAACCAAACTGGTAGCGCAAGGGTGAATCCAGGTAGATTCAAAGTTCCCATCAGGGGAACACCAACATTCCCAGTAAAAGGAAAAGCACAATAAGCCCTTGCATGGGGGTCTCTTGGTTGGAGTCCATAGGGGTACTAGCCATAGTTTTTGACTCAACAAGAAAGAAAAGTTTGAGGTCTACTGGAAACCAACAACACAGAGAGGACACCACTAGAACAATATCCTAAGTATCTAGACCAGGAACACAAAGATACCTTCCAAAGGATTGTTTGGGACGATGAGGGCCTATAACTTACCAGTGAAGGGAGAAGTACAGTTACCCTAGGTTCAAAATAAAATCATTTTGGGGCAAGCTTTTGAATCACCAACCAATTTTCCAAAGAGTTGCACGAGGTTTCCTCCCACATCTGCCCTAGGTATAGTGGAATAACTTTCCACCGTCACCAGTGTAGAACCCTAAAGGTCAAGATACTAAGGCTACCAAAATCACAAAGAAGGTCCAGCAGAACATTCGTTAGTCTATTTTATCCACATGGAAAGGGTAACTAAGCCCGAAACTCAAACAATACCATGAACCACACATGTCCAAAAGGAGGTACTGAGTGAACCCCTGACGCGGAGCAGCTTTGATGTATGCTCAACCAAGTATTGGAGAGGTATCTCCATAACTCAATCTTGCACAACCTCGTGCTTGAATTCTTTGTGAGAGGAGCTTTCCGGTTCACTTCTTTGTGAGATTGGATTTCCTAATCAAAATTCCACTATGTTTGAGTTTAAAATATTTGAGTAGTTTGAAGATAACCCTAACCCAAAACACTAGCCTATACTAGTTTGTGTCATCCCTAGAAATAAAACTTACTAATACATTTTTAAATTATTAGCGTTCTTTTTAAGGGTTGTTGATTACTTAAAGGTAGAAGTAATGAAACTAATGATGTTTTTTACTTGAATTCTGAAACAACATGGAAATATGTGAAAGATATTTAAAATGCAGAACTTTTTACTTCTCTTTTCTTTTCAAAGCTGAAAATGGAGGCCACAAAGAAATATCTATTTTATTTTAAAAAGAAAACAGAGATATGTAATGCACCTAAGCCTAAAGACCCTAGAATAAATGCATATAAATCAAAGACTTGTTCTTTTTACTTTTTCTTTCAAAATGAAAAAGAAAAAAAAACTACAAACAAGTGCATGCAGATGATGAAAAACAAAGCAAATGAGCTTCTATCCTATGTCCATAAAACAGAACCCTAGGTTGCCCTAAAGTCTGACAAGAACTTTATTGGGAGGAAGAATTCCAGAAGAGAACAAGACAACCACTTTGGCATAAGGAAGTTAATCAACAAGACTGAAGAAGACAGGGAAGAGATGGCTCCTAACATCAAGCTATAACTGCTAGTGGTTGATCAACACCATACACAACAAGGTCATGCCAAGAAAGGAGGCGAGGCACAGAGGAAGAGACAAGCCCAAAGGCTTCAAAAAGGTTTTAAAATCAAGTTAATATCACTTTCAAAAGGAGATACCATGTCCCACTATTATTACATAGACAAGGGGACAAGGAGGATCCTACAAACTTCAAGCAGACCCCCTCAAACAAGCCCAAAAATTAAAAAATCACTGGTTTGGGGTAAACATAGGTGCACTATAGTGCAAGTAGCGTGTGACACATAGGTAGGAGTACTTTGCACCGGTGTGTACCTCATAAAAATGCTATTATGTAGTTTAAAACTCGTGAATGGGTGGTGGAAGGCACAAAAAGGTGGAAAACACCCCCAAAACAATAAGGAAGATGTCTATAATGGCTTAAAGATTGTTCTTAACCTGAAAGAAAGACTCGGACCTTCAATTACACTAGAAAAAAATAGACAAGGAGAACCCAAAGCAGATAAGGAATCCCTAGTGGAGTCGCCATTTTTGTAGTTAGGGAATCAATCCTATGATTGGGGTTGAGACCACTAACATACTAGGGCTTTACAGACTCACATGCATAGTTCTGCAAGTATAAATTCAAACAAATGTTCAAGAGTTAGTAGTGTTCATACCTTATGAAGTGAAGGTTGACCCAAGATTTCTCCTCATCCTTCCATTTGTTCTCCAAACTTGGGAACCTGCAAGAACACTTCAAACCTTCCTCAAACCAATTTGACCAGATATAAAACAATGATATTCAAGATAACATGAAACCCTAATTAACATATAATCCAAAAATGAGATTCAACATCCATTATACAATGATTTGGGAAGGGAATAACATCAAATATTTATTAATCAACATAAGAAGTACAATATATACCTTCTCCTCATTCAAGGCACCTCATGAAACCTTCGATCTGGATCTCCTGCTTCTCTCCTCCAAGATTCTCAACCTCTAATCTCTACAACAAGGGTGAATGACGGCTAGGACATAGGTGAGGGGATGAGAGTCCAAATTCTACCAGCATAACAATATCAAAGGCTAGGTCCTTTCCATGGTCCCCTCTCCCTCTCTTATATAGAAAATTGAAGAGTTGGGGTTGAGGATGGGGAAGTAACAACTGAGGAGGTAGTTCCAAAACCACCCACACCACCCAAAATTCAATTTTTTTATACTTTTTGATCATTTATGAGGGTATATGCAGGTGGAACACTGAAAAATGGAGTATGCAAACTGAAAAATGTAGGTACGCCACTGACAACTTATGTTTTTATCAAAAAATGCATTTTTTAGGGTTTTCAGGAGTTGGTTTAGTATTCAAACTTGTTCCTTAGCCTCACATGCATCCAATGGACCAGAAAAGAGGTAAAAAAATGATACAAAAGTCCCAATATAGCCCTTCCATCCATGACTATCCTTTGGGTTATTAACAATAGCCTTCATGAAGTTTCATCATGGGACCAAACATGTAAGTGTCGTCACTGACGGAGAAGGGCCAATTTGGGCTATAACACTCCCAAAGGGAAACAAGTCTATACTTTAAGAATAAATAAAACATCATTGATAGTCCAACATTTAAAATAGTTTTTATGGATCTAAAAATTGGAAATAACCATTTCTAATTGGTATTCATCTTCTCTAAATTCCTTCCAAACCATAGTACCTTCCCCTAAACATAAAGCTTCCTTTGACAATAGATTTGATTTAACATTATATTCTTTGAAAATGTGTTGAAAATGTAGTATTTCAAAACTGTGCCTAGCTTCCTTGTTCCTATCCAACAAAGGGATCAAAGGCATAACAAAAATTATACATGACTCATTGCACCAATCCAACACAAGTTTTGAATCTATGAACACATGAAGTTCTCTTATTCCCATATAATTACAATATACATAGTGCAATGACCTCAAGTGTGTACTTTGTGTCAATACCAGTGTCATATTTGACTGTATAGAAATGTGAAGGATTTATAAAGTGAATCTCACTGGCTCAATAGATATTAGGCATCCCATGACATGCATCATCAAAGCGTCCCAAAGACTTGTTGTCATTTGTACTCAATTCTTTGATGAGACTTTGTAGCTGAATTATTTTGTCCTTCCAACATTCTCTATAATTTGTCCTAATTTTGTGAGTGACAATACTAATATCCAAACACTTGTCCTCAAATATCATTTTATTTTAATCCATCCAAACTCCTAAAATAACACAAGTTCGAAGGGATTTCTGACTTTTCAAAGAGGGATCGAAACCTCAAGCTTCAAAGCATTGAACGCAAGATTTTTTTTACCATTGTCCTGAACATTGAAATGGCTGAAAAACGCTTTTCCATACTAATTTAGTACAAGAATGATCCACAGTTTCATCGTACATTTATTGGGTCCATGTTAATTTCACTTTTATGCATTGTCATAGGTCACAATTTTGTTTGATAGAGAGAACCATGTAAAGGTCTTAGTTTGTAAGGGACAATCCAATTTCCAAGTCCAAATCCACCACCAAGATTGCTCCCTAGATTGATCGACAATACCTTACCATGTTATAAAAACATATTAAACAATTACTAATAAATTTGACTTTCAAATATAAACTACAAGCAAATTTTTAAAAAGTATTACTTTGAACTTGAAAAATTATATACTAAAATGAAATTGTTCATTCTCAATTATTGTTATTAATCATTAAATTATAATAATTTCCATAATGTCTCCAATTCTTGCTAGCTCATTTGGTTAAGTTGTGGGTCTCTTCATTAGGGTGACTCGGGTTCAATTCCCTTAGGGGTGAGCTAGTTGCAAGGAGACACCAAAAAATCCATCCTTGTTAAGGGTTGGTGTGGCCCAGGCCGAGTGCGATCTCCCATTGAATTAGACAGCTTAGATTGCCTTGGGTTGCAGTTCTTACCAATGGTTCATTGCTATTGGAAGGGTTGGTGTGACCCAGGCCGAGTGCGATCCCTGGGTAACTTCGACAACTTAGATATCCCTGGGTTGCAGTTCTTACTAATGGTTCATTGCAATTGGCCCCAAGTGACAAGCCATTGAACAAAAAAATCATAATGTCAATTCAATAAATTCAACTCTCTTTAAGTGCTTCATAAATTAAATTTTATGATATATACATTTCATTTTCTAATTCTCAAATCATATATTTAAAAATTAATATATGATTTTGTACTTGTTTTCATATCAATTTTATCTTTTAAAAAACATTATTAAGAAAATAATTATATTATATCTTTTAAATTTTATATGAAGATTTTAATATATATTATTTTAATTTGTCAATGAAAAACATATCACATCAAAAAATTTATTTAAGAAAACAATTAAATAATATTTTTTAATAGTTTATTAATAAATTATTTAGAAACATGGTTAAACGTTAATAATATTTGTCATACCATTATTACTCCCTCCCAAGGTAGGGATATGCTTTCCATTGAAAAGTGAAAGCTTTTTGACTTGGCATTAGTTCTGAATTGTTAAGGATGTTTTCATAATGTTTAGTAATGTTTTTAGAAAAAATATGTAATTATTTGATCTTCTTGAAAATGAAAAATATGTAATAATATTAATTGTTTATAGGGATTCCCTCTATCTGCATGCATGAAGTGAGTTTTTTTACAAGTTTGATTGTCATTCCTATGGATTTTGGAATTTGTTGTTGGATTTTGTTGTGATGGAAATCTCCTATTTCACCAGAAACCAGAGGAAACAAAATAAACTTCTCGAAATGGAAAAAACAAATCACTTTTCCATTGGCATCATAGGCGATTCGAGTGTTGGCAATTCACACCCACCCAACGAATAGTGTTGTTGGGATGAGTTTTTTATTGGGTAATTATGTGTGAATGGAGTAAAGTATTTGAATGGATCTCGCAGAAATATAGTATGCCAACTCCCCGGGGAATCTCCACACTAGGATATCACCCATAATTATTTATGGGGCCATCATCTTATTTCCTGTTGATCATGGAATCATAGAATTTTTACCACTTCACAATGATTTTTTATATCAGTTAAAGAAAGAGTAGAAATTTCACCATTATGGCTCTGTATCACAACTATGTTTGTTTAAATTCGACACATACCTCACCTACTGTGAAGAACAGGAGAATTCCATCCATCCATCAATGAACCCAAGGGTCTCTTGATGCCATTATGGACAATCATATGAGCATAATGCCTTGATGTGCTCGCATTGTTATCCATCCAACACTAAGCCATAAATTTTAATATTTTTAATAATAATACAAAAATTAAAGAAAAATCAAAACAATCGTTATTTCATGCAATCGAGACCAAACCCTAAGGCTGAAGAATGAAATTGCTTCAACCTGTTACAATCCTTGCACTCAGTCTTCAATCTCAAAGGATAACCTTGAAAAATTTGGCTTCACACAATTATAAACCCAAGTAGAATGGAATTTAACCAAAAGTAATTGTACCTTGAAATAAATTGAACCATGTCTACCCATGCTCCTCCTTCTGTGTGAAGGAAATGAGAATTATTCTCGACGCAATGAAAGGTAGGGAGTGGAAATATCTCAAAGGGGTATATGTCCACGAGAAGCAAAATACATATACAAATACAAACTTCAGTGCATAATCAACAAAAAAATTTACCAATTGTATGCCAAAACACCTTTCTATGTTACAACGCACTACCACGACATGCTCACTTGTTAAACCCAGCCCAAATTTTTTTAATACACTCCCAATTTTAGAGATTTGTTGCTAACTATTCACTATGACATGTAGGACAAAAAATTTCCATGTGTGCGGACACCCTCTACCTATTTCTTGTAGGTACCGCCAATTAATCTAGAGTTAAATTGTCACTTTGCATTACCTACAACAGTCCTTTCTGTGTGGTTGCTTGTAAGTGATTATTGAGAAATTGGGAGCTTTTGAGTCAACCAAGTATGAGTTTTGTAGTATTGTTATTAGATTATGAATATATTCTTAAGAATATTTTATTGTAGGAGCACCATGGTTCATGAGTAAGAAATGTTATCCATTGGGTTCCTTTGCTTTAGCTACACCGTTATTCCCTACTGCTTGGGCACTTATGGTTTGGAGTCACATTGCTTTACCACAGTTCGTCGCCTTAAATAATAAATATCTAATTCTAAAGCTCAAAAGTGTTGATGATTCTCCTATACCTACCCACTCTGACACTTCTTCTCTCACATCCCACCCCGCTACCATATGGCCCTCCTGACCCGCTCCCACGACTGGCACCCTTTGACATGGACTTAGATGCAATGCAACTTTCACCCTTGTTTTTTTAACTTCAAGAAGTTAATATATTGTGCAAGGTTCATACCCATAAGACAATCCCATAGACACATTAAAACATTAATATTTACCTATTTTAACAACACTTCATTTAGGGTAATGTTGTGTTCATTTCATTAAGTGCGCTCCTTAATATATAGCTTCTCTATGCTCTTCCATTCAATGTATGATATGATCTACTTAGAAAGATTTAGTATTCTTATTGGTAAAAAAGATGAAACTATAATCCTCGTGAGAAAGTGTCGAGGCACTAATAATAGCTATGCCCAGAAGGATTTGGTGAACCTTTGAGTCTAACCTATTCTCCTAACATTTGAAGACGGAAGAAAAGAGAGAGGTAAGCATTCTTTCCATCTTATTTGAAATTCTCAATAAAGAAAGATATTGGCAAGCATTATTTCCTCTTATTTGAGATTTGAAATAAGGTTTAATGTGAATAGAGATTGTTTTCGTTCTTTGGAATGGTTTATAGTTGCATTTGTATAGATACATCTTAACCTAACATTGATGTGTTAACTCTGAATGTTTGAGAAAAATCGGAGATGCTTGAACTTTAAAAATATTTATTAATTAATCATTGCATATACGAATCTAATAAGACAAATCATACACTTAAATCATTCAACCATAAGAGACAAGATATACCTTGTGAAAACCCTCCAAACATTAAGGATGGAAAAACCAACAATTCATTGAGTATGATAGATAGATTTGTAGAGAATGGTTTACAGCACATAAGCATATTTCCCGATAAGAGATGTCACCTCAGAAGTAAAGAAGAGAGATTCAATACATCATTGTCTTCAATTGTATTGAACTTGCCATACGCTTAGCATATTAATAACAATCCACAACACCTAGCATGCGCAAATATATGTGCCCTTCCTTTCATTATTATTTTTTAATTGAATGTTGTCTGACTTGAACTAAGTCTTTTAATCTTTAATTGAATGTATGACCGTAAATTTTAGAGGCTAACTGAAGGTCTTTGGTGATTCACATTTAGTGCACAATTTCTATTAATAAATTTTGCATGGATCTTCTTAGTTAACTGATTGTTGATCACTTAATTAACATGCTAACTCAAGTGTCATCAGTGCTTCACTCTTAGTGTCATCCATGCAACACATTTGCATGGATCTCTGTAAGTTTCTTTTAATTAAATGGAACACATAAGTCTTTATTAATTCAATTACATTATTTACTATTTTTTTTAATCTTTGCATGGATATCAGAGAGATTCCTTATGTAATTAATACATTATTTATTTAAAACAAAGGATTTAATCGAATCCTTTACAATTCAAGTTCACATGAAAGCATACATAGGGAATTCAAATTCATTCTCTCTCTATGCTTATCTCTTTATCATTCATTATTTACTACATGGTCAACATATGTAATTATTTATCCGTCTTATCACATCATACTCAGAAGAATTATTTCATACTGATGATCATATATATTACCCTGGGCCATATAGTCATATGCTAAACTAATTCACTCTAGGGGTAGCGAAGCTCTAAAGGAGACTTATAGAACTCAGTGACCATGACTAGTAATACATCACATAGTATAACCACTTTATCAAGTAAAGTATGCCACCTCAATAAATCAGGATGTTGGTAGGACTTGACATTACCCACAAGTCTATAGTCTTGATATTACTCACAATACTCAGCTTGATATTACTCACAAGCTCATCTCCTGTTATGCAACCAAGTCCCAAAAATAACAAAAATAAACCAAAAGAGAGAAATCCACACCTTAATAATGAATAATAGATATGAATACCAATCCTCTCATAGGGAGTAACCTCCTTACACAATGTACTGTGTACCCAAAGCAAGTGAAATGAAAATATATCCTTCCTACATATAGGAGACATAGCTGTATAACAACAACTCTTAGACCCACTAATAGACCCAAACCTACATTAATAATATGTAATACACCACCATATATGGGGTAAAGTACCACATTATAGTGGGGGCAATGCCCAACATTTAGGGCTTAACATGCCCCTCCCCTTCAGATAAGCATTGTCCTCAACGCTTGGAAAGTTGTGGATGCATCCATATGAAGTAATTGTCTTCCCATGTCAAATATGCAGCTGGTAAGTTCTTCCACTTGATTAGGTACTCAATAATAGCTTGATTTCACAGTTGTTTGGTCCTTGTTTTAACGATTTGTTCAAGTTCCCATATGAATTTTTTGTATTCAAAACTTATTTGACTATGATGTTGATTTACCTATTATTTCATCCTGTTTTTTGACATCTTCAGTATTTGGAGACTGCTTGTCGGTGCTCTATGCGATCTACCACTGCTTGAACTACAAATTTTCCTTCTCCTATATGTATACAAATTTGGCTTGTGGTGGCCTCATTTGTCCTCTTTCCAATGTCGTAGGCCTAACCTAATTTGGATACTCCAGTAAAACTATATTGTAATTCTCCCAACACTTCTTATTTTTGTCCTATGTAGAAGAGAGAACTTGTACGCTATTCCAAGTGTCCAATATTTCAAATCTCACTCTAAAAAATATATCACAGATACTATGGCCAGTCTTCTTTTTAATGCAATAGGTCTCACTCAATTTGGATATTGGATGCTCCAGATATAACAATTTTCCCTATAACACTTTTTTCCAAACCCTGATTGGAAGACTATTTTAGGGTCGACTTGAAACTGAGGTAAAATTGGAATTTTGGATCCTATGGGTCTGAAACTTTGGCCTGTTATATCCCAATGATTCCACTTTATGATTCCATGAGTATGACCTAATTTGGACATGTCAATAAATATTTATTGCAAATATCCTAAAACCTCTTATTTTTTTCCTATCCAAAAGAGCGAACTTGTACGGTATGCCACGTGTCCAATATTTCATTTCTAAGTTTAAAATCCTACCACATATACCCTACTCCATCTTCTTTCGGTTCAACGAGTCTCACTCAATTTGTATCTTGGATGCTTCAGATCACCTTTTTCTCTAGAACACTTATTTTAGAGTAGGTTTTGTACTAGTAAAAAACCCCAGGTTCCTCAAAAATATCTCTCAAACTGTAATGGATCAGGATTTGAGTTTCATACTAGAGATATCTCAACATGTTCTAGACAAGGGTTTTTAATCTATCTCTCTAAATCCTTGTAGAAAAAAAAATTGTAGCGAAAATTCCAAGAAGACTCATTTTGCAGAACCCAGATTCGAGGAAAGAGTTCTGATACCAAATGTTATGCAAACAAGTCCCAGAAATAGAATAAAAATAACAAAATTAGACCAAAATAGAGTAATCCACGCCTTAATAATGAATAATAGAGATGAATATCAATCATCTACGAGGGAGGAACCTCATTACACAATGTACTATGTACCCAAGACAAGACAATATAGAATGCTCGCTAAAATGAAAATATCTCCTTCCTATATATAGGAGAAATGGGTGTACAATAACAAGTAATAAACCCACGAATAGACCCAATCCTAAATCAATAATATGTAATACACCACCGTATAGGGGGTAAAGTGCCACACTATAGGGGGGGATATGCCCAACATTTAGGGCTTAACATCTCCATAAATGGAGTTCTATCCATAGAGTACCTTCTATGAGAATACTTGACTTGATACAAACCACAAGTCCCGACTTGATACAAACCACAATTCTATAGCCTTGATACAAACCACAAGACTTTACAGTACGAGCATCACCACCTCAATTATATGAGGATATAGATAGGACTTGACAAACCACAAGTCCTGACTTGATACAAACCACAAGTTCGAAAAATGACTCCTGATGCTTACAATCAACATAAATAAATTACTCTGAAACCCTAGATCTATTAAACCAATTGTTGGTAAACCACTGACTTATAAAGAAAATCATTGAGTTTTATGCAGTGGTGTTTTTATTCACATTTTTATATATCCATATTAATCTGACCCTGATCTATTAAATAGATTACTCTGAAACCCTATATTTATAAACCAAATTATTGTGAAAAGCAAGATCTATAAAGGAAATTGTTGAGGTTATATGCTAATGTTGTTTTTATTTGCATCCACATAAATCCTTCTTATCTTAACCTCAATCTATTAAATAAATTACTCTCAAACCTAAGATCTATTTTTTGTGTTTTTATTTGTATCAACATATCTCTCTCTTAACTTAAACTTGCATTTACTCTAAACAACCGTTGTTTTAATTTTCAAGCGAAGGAAAGGATGTCCTCCTCGCCACCTTGCAGTTTTGATTTCATGGGACATGCGCCCAAGGGGATGGCTCTAGATCCCTAGGGGTGTGATGCTTTATGCATAAGTTTGGGCACAATGTTGTGGGAGAATTTTCACAAAGGTGTGCAATTCTTCCCACTTTGGGGAATGAAATCCTTTGAGGTTGTCAAGAAGGCCCAGTATTGTGTTACTAAAGAAAACGTAATGGCTCCAAAGTGAGCCTACAATATCCTGTTAGTAAAAAAAAAAACATAAGTAAATAACTTGAAACAAATAAATGGGGTGATGATATGCAACCACAACAAGAAGCAAATGCTAGAACCACTTTAGATTGCCCAATGGTCAAGCTTGTTAAATGTAGTGTCACATAGGAGGTGTGGGTTTCAAGTGAAGCCAACAATATCCCTTAGGGAGGTCCTTTTTGTCCACACTAAATGATAAATAACTTGAAGAACAAATGAGATGAGATAAACACTTTCCCCTTGGAGGAAGGAGGCAAGGGAGTCTAGGGAATGCAAATAGATGTAGGGAGAGGTGTACCATGATGAAGTTCCAACACAATTAAAATAGCATAACCTTTCTCTAGATTTATCTTCTAATATGCATGCCCATGGCCTCCTTTTATAGGCCAAGAGGTGTCCAAGAAACATCTAGATCCAAGTGTGAACCCCATAAACTCATGAACTAGCTCAAAGATACACAAAGGGGGATATTCAATTCTCCCCCATCATATGAAGAGACAAGTTCAAATTTTTGTTGGTGAGGAACCTTCATGAGTCTTCAATGTGTAGTGGGTAGCTAAGATCTCGTCATTTTGATAGTCGTGTAGATTTCAAAGGATAATCCGCGCTAGGCTCGCACGGGAATAGAACTGATAACACGTGCTATAGTGCCAGTAACAAGGGATTTAGTTATCACCTCTTCTTTTAACTATTTTTGGGAATTTTTTACTCATATTTCTTTTGAGATATCGATGAAGATGTCTTCGGTGGGATGCATGATATAATTTGATGATGCCTTACTGTACGATTAGCTAAAATGTTGCATGTCTAATAATTTTGAGTGTTAACAGATGCCCCTTGATGTATGAGGTTCGAAGGGGATTGTAGGTATGATAATGCATCATCGCTTCTTTTTTCCTCTCTTGTTCTTGTAATTTATAAAGCACATGTGGATGGAAAGCTCCTCCCATGGGGGAATATTGTTGGTGAATCTGTAACAAATAATGGTGTTTTTTACAAATGAGGAGGCCATACCCATGCTCATGAAAATATGTCAAGATGACTACAATAGGAGAATACCAAGGGGAAAACTCATGAGATTGTTCGTACATGAAAGAAGGCAGCTTCAATCCATGTAATAGTAGATGAACCTAGAAATTATGTTACTGGTGTCGAAGAAGCAAAACTATTGAAGATCATGAGAATACCAATAAGGCGGGGGACCAAAATATTGGTGAATTTGTTGGATGGGGATTGTACTAGATGTGTCGCTATCATGATTTTAAAATGTGAGCATTAATACCTTCGAAATGTATGACTCCCCTTGATGCGATAGATGTGTAGACATTGAGCATAGGGGAGACCAGTAAGTTAGGGAGCACTAATGAATCTTCCTACTTAGTTCAAAGTGATTCCTTAATTTGATTCAAAGGGACCCCAAGGTACAACTTTAACTACTGCAACTCTCATAATATGGTAATTTGATATTGATGAGATATAAAGTACATGGTAAGATGACGGTCTTATCCAACAAACTAAGATTATTTTGTAACTAATTATAATAATGATAGATCTTATACAAGACTAACTGATAAGCGTGGGGATCATAACTTCCTTTGATCGATGTAAACTTGGGGTGTGATTGACGACAACATGCTTCAAAATATAGGGACAGTGTAACAGAGGCAGAAAAATTGTAGATGAAAGGCTTTGTTGGAGACACAATATGAGGAAGAGTGTAGATGGTATATTTCTCATTGGGGTATGAGTGGTCGACTACGAGTCTTCATTGTAACATGTGTTGAGGAATTTTGATGGCCTCAACTACTGAAGGTATCGGAGTAAATGTGCAATTATAAAAGGATGAACTTTAGGTTGATCTTTCCAAATTAGATCAAATTCGTTGGACTTGTGGGGGTTAGACATCATGGGTGACAAATTATGATGGGGGTTTCAATGGTGCACACACCCATGGGGGAAACATGTTATTCTCAATAATGACACATTGTTATTGTGAATTAGGACCCTATGGTTATCAATAGGAGGACTAGTAAATGCAATGTAAGCAGAGGGAAAACGTTGCCTATATGTCCGTTTCAGGATGATACCTGTGATATGAGTCTTGCAACATTATTGAGGGGGGTAGAATCTCTATGTGTTAGTTAGAATATTGATACTCACATGACGCAAATACCCAATTGTAATAAAAGATCATGACAAAGGTATTGAAAATGCATGAATAATAACCGAAAACATGGCGCACTTGTGGTGTGCGTGCGGATATTATGGAAATAATCATAAGTACAACCCATTGATAGGGATGTTGAGGGTTATTCCTTTAGGGTCTACCAATATATATTCCCATTTGGTTAGGAATTGCTTTATGACATAGGTCCCTATCCATTTAGTTACAAATTTACCTAGTCCAGTTTTGGTGTTCTTCTTAGAGTTGAAAACTAGGACAAAGTTTCCCTCGTTAAAGGTATAAGGTCGAGCTTGATGGTCATAATGTGATTTGGAGCGAAGTTTCATAGCCTCATTATGTTGGAATGATTCCGTTATTTCTTTGACTCTGTAGACAAGGTGAAATGGGGTAAATCCTATGGCGGTTTTAACAGAGGTTTGGTATTCCCACAAAGTAGGAAATAACATATGGTTCCAATCGGATTTATTCTTATTTATTGTGCGTTGAAGCATGGTTTTGAGAACTTTTTTCACGGCTTTGACTTGTCCATTAGCTTGAGGATAGTAAGATGTATAGAATCTGCTCTTCAATCCTAACAATGATGACAACTCCTTGAAAGTATAATTATGAAAATGGGTTCCATTGTTAGAGACAAACTGCTTTAGGACTCCAAAGCGTAAAATGACATCATTGAAGAAGAATCATGCGACAGTAGTGTCGATGCAATCACATTTAGGCATTGCATCGACCCACTTAGTGAAATAATCAATGACCACTACGATGTATTTCTGACCCTATGTTGAGGGTGGGAGACACTCCATGAAATCAATCACCCATTTGCAAAATGGGCTAGTAGTGATTACAATATGGAAAGGGGTAGGAGGTGCCCTTGTTTTGCAAGAAAACACTTGATACTTGGCACATATTTTGATGACGTAAACACAATCCTTGAATAGTGATGGAAAAAATACCCTGCACAAAGTATCCTTTTGGTGATGGTAAATCCTAAAAGGTGGTTATTGCACACCCCATTGTGGAAAGCAATAAGGACCTATTGAGCTTCCTCATTCGATAAGCAATGCCATAGGATAATGTCGACCCATGATGATATAAGACATCTCCAAGGAGAAGATGCAGGGGAACCTGCTATCGTATGTGCTAAAAGTCATCAATAGATAAGTGAGTGGTGAATTTATGAGTTTAGAGGTAAGTCAGGATATCACCATACCATGGATCATCATTGATTATGATGAATAGATGTTCACCAAGAAATTGGTCGTTCATAGGTTCTCCTGTGGCGGTGGCTGAGAGATTTACGATGAGCTCAATAAGTGATAATGATTTTTTTCTTTTGGCTGTAACAAACTCAAGGTAAAATTTGTGGAGAATAATGATCCACCTTGCAAACTTATCATTAATGAGTTGTCAAATAAGTATATATTGCACAGGATTTGAGTATGATATCATTGTTGTTTTGCGTAGTAAGATGTAATGGGTCAATTTCTATAGAGACAAAATTACGGCTAGTGCGAGTTTCTCATCGTGAGTGTATTTGAGTGTTGGACCCTATAATGTTTTGTTGATGTAGTAAATGAAATGTTCATTGCGACCATTATCTTGTTGGACTAGGGTGCCTGCAACAACGTGAGATGATGTGAATATAGAAAGGAGAAAAAAATTGTTGAAATATGGTATCGAAATGAGGGGTGCAGAAGCTAATGCTTGCTTTAGTGATTCAAATGAGCTATGTTCTCATCACATTGGAAAGGGATGTATTTACTAAGCAATTGTAGACAACCATGTTCCCGAGTGGCATAATCAGGGACAAAGGGATGAAGGAAATTAGCCTTCCCATAAACACTTTGCAACTGTCGTCGTGTTTCTAGGGGGGATTTCAAGGATGGATTGAACTTTAGATGGGTCGACCATGATTTAGGATTGTGAAACAAAGAATCCTAATAACTGACCTGCAGTGACACATAAGATGCATTTTTGGGGATTTAACAGTGTGGTGTACTTACATCACTGTGTGAATATAGTTCAAAGGTCATGGAAGTGATCAAACCACTTATTGGATTTGACTGTAAGATCATCAAGGAAAGCTAAGATGATATGGGATAGATCATTGAAAATGTATTCCGTGGATATTTGAAAGGTGGCCCCAACATTCTTTAGATGAAATGGCATGACCCTATAGGAAAAGGTCCCCCATGGTGTTGTAAGTGTCATTTTGCATTGATCCTTAGGGCGGATCCATATTTGGTTATAGACTAAAAAGCCATCCATAAATACAAAATTTTGTTGGTTGCACATGAGGAAGAAATGGGGAAGAGAAATGCATCCTGAAGGAGTTTTTCGATCTCAATTTTGATAGCTTGAGCCTTGGAGGGGTGAAGAAGTCTTTGATTTTGTCTGACTGGGAGTGCATCTGACATAGTGTCAATGTCGTGTTCGATTATGGAAGGGTCTAAGCCAGACATTTCTGCATATGACCATGTGAATACATCTCAGAATTGTTTGAATAGGGAGGAGAAGTTGATGATTTCTTATGGCGAGCATGACACCCCAATTGAGATGTTTTCATTCACTCCTGGTGTGACTAAAATATCGATATGGATTATGGGTGAAATATTAGCTATATCACCCTCTTCAAAGGAATTTAGGAATGGGATGCATTTTTTGAACCAATCGACATGCTTAGGAGGTAAGAAGTCTTTTGATTCAATGGTATATTATTGGGCGATCAAAGTGGTTGAGTTGACATTGGTAGGGGAAAAAGTGGACCTATGATGGAGATCATCCCAAGGGGGTTCATTTATGTGCATGGCCTCCATTATGACTTTGTATATGAAGAATGATTATTCCTCTAACATGTTTTCATTTGAAGAGGAGTCTTCAAACCTTATATTGTTTGACCTATCATTGATAGTAGGAGAGGGAGTTCCCCCTTGAGTTGAATCAACATATGCAGGGTTTGTAGCCAGTTGGAGGAGTAATGAGTCCATGTAAAGTATGTCCACATAGCTAATGGGGCTTTGTGGGGGAGGAATAATTTCCTCATGGGAGGAGGCAGGAGGTTGGTGCATCTCTTCCAATTGTTGTGGCAAGTTGGGATCATTCTCGCCCAATGATAATGAAGGGTCTTCATTGTGAGGTGTAAGAGAGACAAATGGTATGTATATGCCTTCATTGTTGTTGGTGAATATGATATCTTCTTAGATTACCATGGAAAGGGTAATCCTAAAAGGAGTTAGGTCATCTGATAGTCACTTTTGTTGAGAGAAAAGAGTTCATAATGCACTCAACAAAGGGTACTGAAATGAATGGTGGGTCAACAACCTGCATGATCTGCATGGGAAAGCGACATAGATCTTATTAAGAACACGTGCCAGAATGTGAAAATGCTTAGGAGGCAATTTTTTATCGGAAAGGTGCAAGTGTGATTCTTCTCATTTAAGTGATTATGAGGTGAATACTATTAGTGTGGTCACTGTTATGGTGATGACGTTGATGGAAGTCATTTATTTTTGTTGAGGTAAAGGACTCTTAGCCAAAGGGATGGTAAGGAGAATGGTCATCATGGTGTCTTGAAATGATGGTACGTCAGGACAATGGTGTGTATAGTGCTCAAACTGAAAGAAAATCAAACACATGTGATTGGTACATAACAACCTGGACTTAGTGGTCTTGTTTGGCAAGGACAAGGTTGAAAGTGTGCCCATGTTATAGTATGGGTCGCATGCATCACACTAATAGGGGTGTTGAGAAAATTCCTAAGCTCTGAAAATGTGGGGCATAGAATGTTCACATAGCCTTGTTGCTTGCCTAGGGAACATGGCAGGGTGACCCTAATTGTAGGAGTGTTGGTCATTACGGGAGCTTGCAACTTAGGTTGAGTGACACCCCTTGTTTTAGTCTTAGCAACCATCCATGGTGGTTGGAAAGAGGGTTGGACACGATGGAGTATTTTAACTTGGGTCTCCTTATGCCCTAATTGTTGTTTTTAGCGACTGTATGAGGGAGTTCGGTCACATGTGTCTCTCGATCTATGTGGGCGTCAAATGATGTAACTATCTTGACTGGTACAAACTCATAGTGGGCCACTAGTTTTGAGGAAGTCTCGAGGTAGGGTGGTGTAAGGTACCACACATGTATTCCCAAAGTGAGCCTTGGTAGAATTAGTTGATCCATGAATGGCATCCATTGCACTCCCATGGGGGGTATAAGAATGGTATATTAAAATGGAACTCACTAATGGATTTAATGTCTATTCAATGTCGTGACTCATCAGAGGTGTTGATGATGATGTCAATGAGGTCGGAGGGGTATTTTTAGAGGTGGAAATAATGCATATAAGGTTGTACATCGAGATGGGGATTTCAAGTGGAGGACTTGAGTATGAGTTCAAAGTCTTTGTACACACCCGAGCATATATCAACATAAGGGGGTTAATTAACCTCTACTATAATGGGTAGCACATTTTCATGGTTGGTGTTGGCATGAGGGTCATAGTAATTGATCTAGTCGAGGGTGATTATCTTCCCATTAAAGGAAAACGTCATGAAAGACTGAAGACGAAACCAACTTCATAGCGTACATATAACTACAACCCAAAATGATATTGTAATCAAGTTGTGAATCGACTAGTTCAATATCAATCATTACCATCTTTCCCTCTAGTTCAATGGGAACCTTTTCGTACAATTCTCTTGGTTGTGATGGCATTCCATCATATGCATAAAGGGATATATATGAGGGGACTAAATCAACTGATCCTAATCATTTCCAAACATTATATGACATTATGCGTGTAGTTTTTCCTCCATCAATGATGCATTGATGGGTCATAATGTTTTAACTGTAACTGGAACTTGGAATGTGACTAAGAATTGTAGTTGTGGTTCACCCTTGTTGAGATTGAAATTCATAATGCACACGTCTGAAGGGTCGATGGTGCCAAGTGCATTAAGTAATTCCTTCCTTTGGGTTGGGAACAACTAAAGCACTTCTAACATGTGCATGGCAGCTGGGGACTGAGCCCAGCCATCCAAAATACTATAGTTCTGGGTGGCTTTCATGTGAGGATTATGGGGGGTACGCGTAAGTGGTGCCTTTGGGATTCTTGGGATTTGTTCAACGATTGGACACAGTATATGCAAAGGGAATCATGAGGGAATAGGTACATCCTCCCCTTGTGGGCGTTCAGTCTCACCATATCTCTAGGATCAAGTTTGGAGATTAACATTTTTCGTGTTCATGTAAAAGTTTTGAAAGGAGTCGTTTCCCAGGGGCCGAGGCTCCAGCTCTTGGGTGGCCACCCCTTGGTTGGAAAAGGGTTGTTGCAAGACATTTTTTTGTGTTTGTGGTGCATTATGTTCTTGAGGAGGATTTACATTTGCCTTTTTCTTTGCTTCCACCAGTTTTTGGAAGTTAGGGATGAGCGAACGNGGGGGGGGGGGGGGGGGGGGGTTATTGGACCCTATATTTTGGGTACCTTGGGTCTTATATTTTTGGGGAGGGTTGTTTCCCCCTTGACCATGTTGTTGGTTCAGCTTGTTCTTACCTTTCTTCATTCCTTGATTTTGGAGATTTTGGGCGTCGACGGTGTTTAACTGCTCAAACTGTTGAGCTTGTTATGCACAATAAGGTTGTACTAAATTGACCCCCATGTGTGGCATTGGGGAATATCCAAGCAAACATGGGAACTGGTAATAAGGATTATACCCCTGTGGTGGGATATAAGCTTTTTGTGCTCCATATGATGTGGATGTAATAGTTGGCTATGTCATTTGCAATGGAGATATCAAAATTGTTTGTCTTGCATTGGGGTTGGTAGGACTATAGGGTCCATATTGTAGCTATACAAACTAAGGGTTTGATATAGTAGTAGGGGATGTTGACACAACAGAGATGGGTGGGTACTGCATTGTCATAGTAGATGGCATAAAATTTGACCGAGGGGGGGATCTTTCCCTACTGGAAAATGGACCCAATAAGACAATTTTATGAATGTGACGACCCTGCATGGGGGTATCCAAAGATCGATGTCAAGGGGAATTAGGGAGGATGGTGTATAAGTAACCTTATTGTGCATAAATGAGATCATGAAATTGAGCCTTCATGATGCCCTTTTCCTCAATTTGCGACAATGAGGTCGCCACATATTTTCTTATTGCGGGTTGGATATATTTGATGAACCAATCCAATAAGAACTGAGTTTGTAGGTCTATTTTGCACAATGTACGTTATTTAGGCCACTCATGGATGTGGTCCGCTATGTAAGTAGAGGTATTATGTAGAAAATCTATGAAAATATGGAGGCATATGTCATGGTAGATAGGAAGCTAAAAGTAAGTAAGGAATGTGGTGGCTATTTTCCCAAAGGTGGTATGGGTAGCCCTAGGTAAAATCACATACCATTTTGCAATGGTTCCTATGAGTGTTTTTTGGAAGAGGAAAATCCTCACTGAGTAATCCATTATGTTGTTGGAGGAACACCATAAATGTAAATACATGATATGGTTTGTGGGATCATCTCCTTGTTTCCCTTCAAACTTATGGATATATGAGGGGAGCTTATAGGATGTATTTTTCCATGTTGGATCATGTGCTATGGGGTCATTGATAATATTAGGTAGATCAGGGAGATTTAAGCTAGCCATAAAAGGTAGTTTAGCATTAGGTGTTTCCATCGTATATTGTGTATGGTTTCCTAGAGGAGGATACCAAGGAATATGTGGTGGTGATCTCTATATTTGATGTGAAGAAGATGATGTTGTGTGGACTCCTCTTGAAGAGGGAGAGTAAGGGGGGGTTATTACCTTAGTGGGGTGGAAATAAAGTGATGCATATTCAATAATAGGATGAAGCTAAATTATTTAAGTTATATTCAATGGGATAAAATGAATCATGCAAGCAGTAGTCTCACCCGAAGGATTCGATCACTGTTTCTTGGGAGAGGCCCTAGCTAGAGTATCTCCCTCGTGAACCACAAAGAGAGAGTGGGAAAGCACCCCTCAAGAGAGGGGAAATGACTTGCACTCTACATGAATACCTATTGATGGCCTGGTTTGTAGGTTTTTGGATAAAACTACAAGGCAATCAACAGAAGGAAAAAGTCCAACCAGAAAGGCTTCAAATCAATCCCACGCAGAGACGATCCTATCCTTGAGTCATTTGGGATGACTAATTCCTATGGATATAAGGCCTCCACTGGCACAAGGGTTTTTCAGATCAAATGAGATATGCTTTTAAGGAAAGACTCAAAGTAAATACTTCCTAATACTATATGTTTAAGAAAACTTAAACGTGGTGAAACATGGAATTGAAATTTGGATAATTGCAAAAACGTAAAAGGTGAAAGGATTTGAGTGCTCAACATACAAACATGTAGGTTAAGATTAGTTCCCTCAACCAAATTCAAATAAATCTTAAAAAAAACATTGCAAAGGTTTATCCAAAGAGTGTAAATATATAATACATCCAAGAGGCAATATTAATTAACAAACTAGTACCATAGATTATTTACTAGTCATCAGCAATAGAATTGATCATATAAATCAAACAAAGACATTTATTTGACATAGATACAACACATCAACCATGTAATGAAAAATCAGGACATAGATCAACACAATAATAGATACTACTGATAATTAGCAAGCCATAAAAATAGAAGAATGAATGGAATTCATTAAAAACATTTAACAAATCAACCATGAAACATAGCATGAAATGACTGCAATTTTATTAACTTGTAAAACATTACATAGTACAAAAATCACAAACTTTTCTATAATGTAACTTGGTAGTCTGTCCTTTGATATGCTCCTAGGCTTAATCTCCAAACAAAAATTCCCCCTTTCACTTGGGAAAAATTTCCCTTTAAATAATATTACAAAGTGTTACAAAAAAGGAAAATTCCCAAGATGTGGGATTACAAAATCAAATAGTTTAAGATTGGCTAAGGCCGGAACGCCACTTGGCATCTAAGTCCATCAGAAAATCAATGTCCTAATATTTGGCCTGTTCAAGGTGCACTTCTACTCTCAAGATATGGGATGTGTCTCCCTCTTTTTAACTTTCCTCCATTCCCCAAGATACACCTGTATCCTAAACATTGCAGAATTAGGTATCTCAATCCAACTCGTAATCTCTTGCAAAGTAAGCTGGATCACACCCTGAATTTTCCCCTTAGCTGTAGCAAAGGTTCATTCAACTTCTTATAATTTTAATTTGGGGGAAACTATCTGGTTAATTGGATCTAGCAAAGGTATCCCCAAGAAACTGAGCAAAACATCAGCAACTGCCCACCTACGCTTGCATGTCGCATGTCCATCTTGGATGATGGACTCTATTGCATCGCATATGCCTTCCTAGGTTTTGATTGTGACTTTAGTTTTCTTAGCCTAAATTTTGTTCATGATTGAAAAATCCTGTGGTTTGTCTCTGATATGTGTTTTCCAACCCATCACATCCTCAAATTCCTTAATTGCTATAGTTCTTCGAGTATGGTGATCCTGAAGGATATCTAGTTGTTGTTCAAATTAATTGTACAGTCTTGCATTTCACTAAACCCTGTATACAGACTAATCATAGACTGATAATATTGATCATTGACCCTACAAGCTAGTTGTTTGAATTCTTCAGCTGTTAATGTGGAAAATGATGAGGCGACTGAAGATAGTTGTGATTCCTTGAGTTGTCGAGGGTAGCATTCTGATTAACCTGTTACTGATTTAGGAGCTGTGACTTCTCAAGCTGATGCTTGAGATGGTCAATCTTCTTTTGCAATTGTTTATGTTTGTCTCTGTGCTCTTGTTTGAGGAGTTGAACCTCCTTTTAATGATGTGCCTCAGCTACTTCCAGATCCTCTTTGGCTTTCTATAGTTCATGTTCCTTGTTTAGGAAATCTTTAATCAATTGTGACACTAAATCAAAATTTGTTCCTGTAAAAATCCCCCATGGAAGATATTGTATCCAACACTTCTTGTTTAACATTAGGGCCATCAGTTCTCCAAACAACTTGATTAAGGGCAGGAGCTTGTTTAAGTGTGCCTTTCTTTGTCCTCTTTGCTCCTTTCTTCATTATTTCCTTATCTTTTTTGCTCCAAAAATATTTTCCTAAGGAAACAACAGCATCCTCTCCAAAATATGCCATCTCCTTCGATGATGAAAGGTTTTCCTTTTGGGTGGTGGTTGATGGTTTAGATTGTGATTGAGAGACTGGGATTTCTACACTAATGGGAGAAATTTCCAAGAGGGAAGTAGGGAAAATAGATATAAGGAAAGAGAAAGAGGTGGGAATAGGGATATCAATTTGTGAAGAAGGAATTGCAGATATGGAAGGGATTTCTACTTGGGAAAATGGAATATGTGAGGATGTGGGGGTAGTATGGGATGTATTGGGAAACAGTAAAACCGGTGGAGAAAAAAGCGGGTAGGACTGGGAACTTATTTTAATACTGATGGGTATCTATAGGTGTCC
Source organism: Pseudotsuga menziesii (assembly GCA_001517045.1). Classification (NCBI taxonomy): domain Eukaryota; kingdom Viridiplantae; phylum Streptophyta; class Pinopsida; order Pinales; family Pinaceae; genus Pseudotsuga; species Pseudotsuga menziesii. The sequence continues at coordinate 221,688 of LPNX011086025.1, read as the reverse complement.
TAAAGAATGGGATTTAAATTCAAATGAGAAAAAGAATACCGAGAAAATAAAGCATAAGAAAGACCTTATGATAATTGTGTATCAAGAATCGAAGATGTCATGGAGGTGAGAATGTTAATAGTGAATGAGGGAGTCCCATCTTCCTCCTCTAGGTCACTGTGAATTTCATGTATCCCAATTTCAGAACGAGGTGGAGGTTCAACCTGTTGGACCAGAGGGACCTGTAGAGGCACTTGTTCTTGAAGAGGAAGTACAACTATATGTGTTGTTGTTCCTCTGTGAGCACTTGCTGAGGTATCTGCTCAATTTGAGCCACTAGTGCCTTGGGCACTTGTGTTTGTTGGGGAACATGACAAGTTCTCTATTTCTTAGGTTGAGGTTCAGCCTCTTGTACCTGTATCTAGAGTTGAGAACTAAGCTTGACTAGACCTTGTTTAAATTCTGCCCCTATGTGCAAAGCTTCCATCTCTTGTGAAGCGTGAGTGCTCCCAGGGGATTATATGAGAGCTTTGACATTATATTTGGACTAAGAGGTTGAGGTAGAAAAAGAAGTTTTTGCTTCCTGTTGTCTTGCTTCTTTCTCCATGTTTTCCCTATGAACCTTTTCCTCTGCATCGAACCTTAATTTCTTGATGTGAATGGTAGACTGTTTCAGATCTTCCTGATATTTAAAAACATGCGCCTTTACTTCTATATCATTGATGTTTTCCAATGCTTCATGAAAATTGGTAGCTTCCCTATACATGGAGTCATCTGTCAGATCCTCATGTGTGTAATGAAACTTAGCATGTTCTTGAGCAAAGAGGCTAGCCAGATAAGCCTTAGGATCATGCATCCTTTTGGGGGATTCTCTGAGGTTCATAGTTGAGATCTCTTTACCTAGCACAACTGCATGGGTAGAATTTTATAGGACCAAAGAATCCAAAGTAAGCGGGAACTCGGGCCAACACTTCCTTTTGTGCTTGCCCATTTTGGGGAAGGTGCCATTAATGGCCGTGTGATAGGAAAATTCCTGCAAAACCATGCGGTATGGGGTGATTCTTGGCAATAAATGGACTGTGTTGCTGCCCCAAATTATGAAGTATGAGAAATATTCCCCAACATACTAATCCCCATGTAAAGTAATCAATGCCCTGGCTCTTTGTGAAAACGTCGGAGCTTTGGCCTTGAAGATATTATGATACATAGACCCTAAGAAAAGGTCGCAAATATCACATACCCAAGGAACAAAATTATCCTCGCACATGTCAGAACAATAAATATGTACAGGCGGGGAATCCTTCTGCCAATTCCAACGTAGGGCGGGAAATGCAGAAGTGGCACAAAAAACATCCATTACGTATGCTGACATGAAAAATTATGGTTTTCTGTTTGCCGCAGTCTTTTGATATTTATCAATCTCTTCCAGTAAGTTTACATATACAATCTAAGCCCAATTGAAAGACTCACCCGTGATTAGAATGTGGTGAGATGCCGACACCGTCAACAATTTGCCTCACCGTATAACCGACAAAACATGGTTGTAAGCAGCGAATATGGTTCCTTGAACCATGACATAGGGTAAGCATTACATAGTTGAGGGATAAAAAAGGTAGGTTTCTCCCTCCATGATCTCACCACTTCTTCATAATTAAAGCGGGAGGTTGCTTCATCTAGGAACTTACGGCTCAGGAGTTGTTTTAGGGGTCCAAGTGTGTAAGCCTTGGGAAAAAGTATCATGAATGAACGTAGCTAGAAAAGTACCAATATGTTCATTGAACACATGATCATTAGGGTTAGCATGATCTAGTTCCCACTTCACTGGGTCTATGTAAGGCATAAACAGTGGCCTAGAGGCAATAAGATGGAGTTGTGAGCTCCGATTGTTGATAAAAGTAGGTTGGTCATGAGGAACAGTCGATAAATCATCATTATAGAATATAGAGTATGTCCTTGACCAATCCAAATGCAGGTTTTTAGAAATATGCCCACTTGTGTCCATGAAAATTCTGGCATTGAGGTCTTTGGACTTTTGCTCTTAAAGAGTCGTCTTCGATCTTGTGTTTCTGGGTACAGGAGATGCCATTTCTACTCGAAATTGGAAACCATGGTCAAAAACTCAGTATAGTGTAAAAATAGTAGAATGAACGATTGTGAAATTAACTTACTGGTAGAAATTTTTGAAATCCAGTGAAACTTAGAGCTTGAGCGAGAGAAAAGCGTCGTAAAAATCTCTAGGTACAGTAAAAACGCAGATAAAAATGGTAAAAAACCTCATGAATTGAACAGACTAAATAGCCAAATTTTATACAGGAAAAAAGATATAGACTGTAGATCTAGCATGAATAAATGACTAAGATGAAGGCACAAAACTCAAAAATTCAGAAGTAAAAGTTAAAAAAAAAATTGGATTTTGGAATTTTTTCCTTCCACATTTCGCATAGCGAAAATCAAAAGTCGAAAAGAGATTTATTTAAACGCAAGACATCAAAATTCTGCATTCTGCATTCTGCACTGCGAAAAGCGGAAGAAAAATGAAATTGCGAAGAGAAAATATTGAAGTTTCGATTTCTGGATTCCGCATAGGCGGAAAGCGGAAGTCGAAAAAATAAGAAATAAAAAATGCGACAAAGGACTTTTCTGGATTCCGCACTTCGCATAGCGGAAAGCAGAAGTCTAAATAAATAAAAAGGTTTTATTGCAAACATATGAGTCCCGATTTCCGCATTATGCATAGCGAAAAGCGGAAGTCGACAAGATGACCCTTTTTTCAAACGAAAATTGACAATTTCGCAATCCACATTGGTGGAATGTAGAAGTTGGAAAAGGATTTCCCCAATGACTTCAAGAAAAAAAATGGATCTCTGCATTCCACACAGTGGAAAGCAGACTGCAGAGGGCAGAAGTGCCCAAAAAAAACAATGCTAAGGAGGGAATTTTATTAAGTCAAAACATCATACTTACACCTTGATAGTTGCCAAAAGGAAATTATGGCTTGAAAAAACAATTAAAATTTTAATGGGGGCTACCATTTTGATGACTCGAAATGGGATCTGTTGCAGCCAACAACAAATGATGAATCACTAGGAGAAGAAATTATCTATGTACACTTCTATATGAAATTCCAAAGAAAATATGTTAGTGTAAAGATGTTGAATTCAAAATCAAGCAACAAACTCTATAAAAATACAACCATATACAGTAGAGCAAAATATAAAATCAATATCTTACAAATCCATAATCATTGATAATGATACTCAACAAATGAACGAGCCACAAAAGTGCTGAAATATTCCTGCAAACAAATGCCAGTGATGGGGCAGTTATAGATAAACCTCTGGTAGAAACCTCGAATCTATGTCATGATCTTCAAACCTTCAATAACCTTGAATATGGGTTTTATTATGGATATTTACAATGATTTATTTATTTTATTTTATTTTATTTTATTTATAACAAAGAGAATATAACAACTTAGTTGTATCAAGACCACTTCCATGGTAGGGAACAATGCCACCCACAGGTCTTACCTGGAAACTGGACAAGTTAGCATGGAAACCACCTATTAGTAATTTCAGTCCAAGTAAGGTCCATGAATATGGTTAGGTTGGCTTATGATAAGACCCCTCGTCCTTGAACACAACGAGTTGTATCTTAAATAATCAGAAAAATAATTTTATAAATGAAAACCAAGCCATTACCCTAGCTTGGGAACTAGCTTATGGTAATGTCATTAAGTGAGCATGTCTATGAACATGATAGGATGGCTTGTGATAAGACCCCCTATCTTGCAGCTTACACTTATTGAGGTATTTTTATTTAGTACAAGGTGATCGAGGTGAGACCAGAAGAGACCAAAGGTTAGAGAAGCTATTATGGATGTACTACCAACAATCACCAAAACATCAGGCAGGAATATAAAATTCCTCTTAGAAACTCACTCATCATTATGAGGACAGATAAAGATAATGATCATTGGAAATGTGGATTCAATGTAAAAAGGGCCAGTATAGATCATGGATTGCTTTCTCATAAAGGTATTGATCTCAACATAATCCAAATAAGAATTTTCTGACATATCTAAATTAGAATTCTTAATGAAAGGTTCTAGGGATATACCACTTTACCAACAACCACTATCTAATGTAAGCAACAATGTTTTGCAAAGAAAAGGAAATAAAGCAATCAAACCAATCAAATAACCAATCAATCCCATCAAAACCACACATTATGTACATGTAAGTAAAACTTACCTCAAGAAAAGTATTTCTTGAGGAGATGGACATTCGTTGGATAGGTCTTAGTAAGGCCTTCCAACGTTTGCAAGAGGAAAATACTAGGGACACGCCTTTTTGTAACAATGAACAACCCTAACCACAAACATTGAAACTTTGTATAGTCTCGTCTGTCCTTGTGGGGTTTATCCCACTTGAGTACCAGATCCCCAATCTCAAACTTGCGACTGGTGGACGACTTATCATCTAACCATCTCTTCACTAATTGTTGGTGATGATATAACTTGTTCCTATAGCTCTCCCTTTCCTCCTCTGACTTAAGAAGTGTGCCAATCCGATCTTACAGAGGGGAGGAGTTAGCATCTTGTGAACAAGATTGAGCAATGTGTAATGATGGGAGGAGAAGTTTCGGTGGTAAGACAAATTCTTTACTATAAACCAAGAAGTATGGAGAATTTCCAATGGAAACTTTAGGAGTAATCCCGTCTTCCCATAAAGCATTAAAGAGCTTTGTATGCCAATCCCTCTAGTTGTCAGCCATAGTCTTCTTCAAGATATTGATCAAAGTCTCATTAGAGGATTCTGCCAAGCCATTACCCTGTGGGTAGTAATTGGAATAATATTTTACTTTTATCCCATTTTCAAGGGAATATTGAGTAAATCAATTGATTTAAAGTAAGAGGCATTGTCAAAAACCAAAGAGTCGGGTACTCCAAACCTAGTAAGGATATTTCTCTCCAAGAAGGATATGACTAAGTTGGTGTTAGAAAATTTTAGAGGGATTGCTTATATCCAAGGTGTGAAATAACCTGTTGCAGTGAGAATATACGTATGCTGCAATGAGGAAGGAGGAGCAATTGCACCAACAAAATCCATTCCCCGCTATTGGAATGTTTATTGGACAATGACAGTTTGGAGGGGAAAGGCTGGCTTCTTCAATTTTCCATCACATCTTTGGCAAGGCTAACATTTTCTAACAAGGTTATAAGCATATTTAAACAATGTAGGCCAATAATAACCTTCTCTTAATATCTTGTGGGTTGTAGTTTCTCTTGAAAAGTGTCCACCTGCAGGCCTTGCAAGCATATCAACCAAAATTTTATCAGCTTCCAGTTTTTCAAGGCACCTGAGAAAGACACCATCATAATTCTTGTGAAACAACACATTATCAACAAACTGATAAGGCGTTGATTTAAGTCTCAAATTCCTACGCTTTTTGAAGTCAAGTGTTGGAGGGACATACCTGTGAGTGAGATAAAATCTAATGTCGTCATACCATTTGGATGACGGAGTAGAAATAACATCAATAGTGTCAACTAACATATCTTCCTCATGAATACATTATCGTTCCTGCTCTGGAACATTTGATTGGGTCGCTAATAAACATAAACCCTTCCCCTTTACCATCTTTGCAGGTTTTATCTACAAGTCGTACTCCTGGAGCGGATTCATCTAGTGAGCTCTTTTCTCTACCAACTCTTTTTGAATCAACATGTTTCTTAAATATGTGTATGGGACTATCACCTTCATATTTGACTTCAATATATAGGGCCTGAAATGTTTCTAAGACTTGTAAACAATATAAGCTTGTTTATCTACCTGTGTATAATTTAATTCAGCTCCTTTGAATGTAGAGCTCATAAAATACACTGGGATCTTTGTGTCCTCTTCATTTTTCTGTGTAAGCATGGAAGCATAAGAAACATCAATAGCAAAGGTGTATAAAATGAAATCTTTTGAAAATCAGGAGGCATTAATGCAGGAGCCTCCATGATGGCCTTCTTAATACTCTTGAACGCATATTTCTGAACATCAGAGTACTTAAATACAACATCTTTCTTAACCAAGTCTTGAATAGGTTTGACAATCTGTTCAAAGTTGGGAACAAATATCCTGACAAAATTAATCTTTCCAAGGAAAGATTGCACAACCTTCTTTGAATCGGGGAGACCAATTTTTTCAATTGCTTCAACCCTTTCCAAGTCGATTATTATCCCGTCTTTAGAAACAATGAAGCCCATAAGTTTACCTTCTGGGATTGCAAAGACCAATTTCTTTGGGTTCAAGGAAACATCGTACTTCTTGCATCTATCAAAAACCTGCCTTAATGCTAATAAATGATCATGTTGTTTTCTTGAAAAAATAGTAATATCATCTAAATAAATGACAACGGATTTTTGTAACAAACCTATGAAATCTATGTCCATAGCTCTCTGAAAGGTAGCACCGACGTTAATCATCCCAAAAGGTATTCTCCTGTAGGAAAAGGTGCCCTAGGGTGTTCTGAAGGAAGTTTTCAATTGGTCAAAGTTTGTAACCAGAACATGGTTGTAAGTCGAAAATCCATCTAGAAGAGAAAACATCTCCGCACTCGAAACTGTTTGTAGGATTTGTTCCATAGATGGAATCGGGTAGTTATCCTTTTCGGATGCCTTGCTAAGATTTCTAAAATCCACACACAATCTGATTTCTCCATTTTTCTTACGAACAGGAACCAAATTTGAAATCCATTGCGTGTGTCTGACAGGGAAAATAATTTTGGCTTTCAGAAGCTTTTCAAGTTCTTTCTTTATAGATGGTTCAAGACTCGGATGCATCTTTCTTAGTTTCTGTTGATAAGGTCTAACATCAGGCTTTAGCATATATTGTGTTACATGATGGACGAATCAAAGGTCTTAAGGTCATCATAGGTCCATGCAAAAACATCTTTGTATTCTTTACACAATTTGACTAAAGCCCTCTCCTCTTCAAGAGAACAAGAAAGGCCTATATTGATGAACTGAGGGTTCTACTCAGTACCCAGGTTAATAGTTCTATGATTTAGAGTAGAACTCTGTGTTTTTCAATTGGGAATTCCTTTGAATTTATCTTGCAAATCATAGATTCTATCTAGATTAAGGACTGACTTAGGAATTAAATTAGAAGGAAAGGTATTGTCAGATAAGGAATTTTCATGTTCGACTTCATCTATAACAAAATCTTTGAAAGTATCCTATGCTATGAGGAAGTCTAGAATTTGAACATCATCGTCAAATATCTTCCAATTAGTAATGTTATCGAGTATGGAAGGACTATACATAAGTTCTATGGAAAAAGTATTAGGAGAAAGGCCTTCATGTGGGATGAGTCTGGATGTGGTATTGGCCAACAGGTCTGCATCAAAATTTTGCGATCTCAAGACATACTTAATATTAAAAGCTTGAAATGAGCTAGCCATGTCCCTTACTAACTTCTAATAATTCAAAATATGAGGGGTTAAATAATGGATTTGGTTTCTTACCTATTTAACTACAATTTTCGAGTCTATAACACTGAATGATATTAGCTCCCAATTCAATTTCATTTTTAAGCCCTTGTACCAAGGCTTCATATTCTGCAATGTTATTGGTGCACTTGAACTCTAGTCTATAGGAAATCATCCATTTGGAACCTTTAGGATCGATAAACACCTAACTTGCACCAGCACCATATTTGGACTTAGATCCATCAAACAGATTTTCCATGATGATAAATCTAATCTAAAGTCGGTATTAACATGATATACACTATGTACAATTTCACCAACAAATGGAATAACTTTACAATTATTGTTTTTCGACAGTTTGTCAATATTTTGATTTGGAGAAGTGTCAGCAGGAAGATCACCAAAGTAAGAATCAAGGGCGTAATGTTCAACGACTGAGTTTACAAATACTGCTGGTTCAGCTGGATCATTGAGATCCGTGGCTATCTGCTTCATGAGGGGCTCTCTATGGCAGCCACAAATGGGACCAGCCAGTGGAAAAATATCCTTTTAATTTCTCATACCAATCTCTGCTTAACCACATCCCATATGTTTATGGTACATCAGCCACAACTATATCCACTGTCTGGTGTATCTTAGGATCAACATACAATGTAAAAAGAACATTTTTTTAACTCCCCTAAAACTTTTACTCTAGATATGTCTAATTGCACTATCTGTGTGGGACAAGACTACCATGTAGCATTTAACTTTTTACAAATAGAAATAAGCATAACATTAGAAGATGCCCCATAATCGATCATATAGTTATGGACGTTTCTATTAAAAATTTCAAAAGTCAGCAAGAAGGGTGGGACTCTTTTCATACCCAACTTTTGAGACTCGGGCTTTGAGCAAATTTCTAGGTTATGGTTTTGAGCTTCTATATTTGTTCAATACCATATTCTTTGGCAAACCTTCCCTAATAGTTAGTATCTTGATAATTTCAAATAAAGAAATATTAGGTTTGGCCCTCTTTAGATCGTCTATTAAATTGTATTCAACTTCGGGATTACCTTTTCTTTCACTAGGACTGCTTTACCTGTTCCCTGAGCGGATGTCATTGGTGGAGTGTCGTATGATGGACAGCCTTTGCTCCTCATGTTGTAGTCATGTTGTAGATCAAACACCGCTTTTGTATCTTTCTGTTCTTCTGCTTCATCCATAGGCAACTCTGAAAAACAATTAATGGTGTTCACATATGAATCATGTTCATCTTTGGGGGGCATAGTCTCTACAACTTCATGCCTAACATCATTTTGTGAAGTTTGAGGGGTGGAGGTCAAGGCTTTAAAAATAGAATAAATATTATCGGAAGTGAGTGTTTCCCGAGGGTTTGGGGGTGGTTGGTTTAAAGGAGGATGGTAAGGTCTTCTAGGTGGTGGTCTTGCCTAACCTCTATTGTTGCACTGGTTGTCACCACTAGCTCTTTTGAGATCGACCATATCATTCGAAATCCTTTGAAACAAATTCTTCATGTTATCCTTTTCGTAAGGGTCTTTATCTAAAGTTGTGGGTTTAGGAACATGCTCTTGCCTTCTCCTGGAAGTAGAAGGTTGTTCTAGTTCTTGGTCGAGATTGTCTTTAAGACCATACATATCCTTTTCTGCTATAAAAACCTTTGCAAAGGCAAGTTCTATGGTTTTCTTATGAGCACGTTTGACCCACATCACAATAGTCATAGGTAAACCCTTAATATAGTAGGCTATTAACAATTCCTTGGCAGGGAGAAGTGTAGCAAGAATCTTGTTTTTTAGGTAGGAAAACCTCTGGTTATAATATTTCACTCTTTCTTTTGAATTTATTCTCATAGAATACAACTCTATGACAAGGTCTTCTAGGGTACTATCATCTCCAAACTGTTGGAGAAATAATGCCTCAAATTGTTGCCAAGAGTTTATAGAAGCCGAATCTAAAGAAAAGTACCAAGTTGATGCCTATCCCTCAAAAGAGTAAGGAAATAACCTACACACCACATCTTCATGGATTACGTTTCTCATTCTAATGGACTACATATAATTCTTGATATGGTCTTTTGCAGGAATCTTATCATCTGGATTGAATCTAGGAAGCCATTTCTCAGGGTTTTTTGGTAATTTGTGCAATTTTCTAGGTATGAGGATTGCATCCTGTTATCACTCCAGGAAACTACTTAGTGGTTATGGCTAAGTATGCCTGGTAACTTAAGAAATTGAATGTTTTTCAGTAGGTGGATCAATGGGATACCAAGAAAGCACAATGAAGAGATTAACTTATCAAAACATCTTAATGAGCCAGTGCTTTTAGAAACTATGAATCAGATGCAATATAACAGTGAGTGGTATGAAGAATACTATTTAGATAACCAAGTACATGGAATGCAGGGTCAGAGATAACCAAGTACATTTGAATGTAGGGTCATACTAAATAGTAAAGGATTCCTTCATTCAAGTTCATGAGCATAAAGCTGAGCTAAACTTAAACAGAGTACAGAACATAAAGATAGATGAAAAATCTGATAATAGCAGCAAAAGAAGACTGTGATTGTATTAAGATAAGCAATCAGTACATAGGCCAAATTTTCTCCAAGATTGAACCCCTCTCTCAGTCTGAGTTCTTAGGCTTTATAGCCTTTACAAACAGTCTTCAGATCCTCAAAACATGGATCTGCTATACTAAAAATAGTAACTATAACAGCAAATACAAAAATATAGGGAAAGATCCCTCGAAACAAGGAAATGATAATGTGTTGGTCCCGTTTCTCGTGTTGATAGTTGGTGAAGTGGAGTCAGCCTCCCAAGGCTTGGTGGGCTTCGATTTGGTACATAACAGAATCGAATGTCTAGAAATCTTGAGATGATTCTTTGACTGTTTATATTTAGCTTGATAAGGTATTTTTTGATTGATCAATTCCCTGCCACCTGTACATTTGATCTTCTTGCTGGAAAACTTAACTGGAAAGGTGGATCGAATCCTTAACCAACTGCACAAAATCTGGAGTATTTCCTGCCTTCTGTCATCCTTGTTCTGTAGGGTTTGGAGTCTTTCAAATGAGACATCTAAAATGCTTCTAATAAGAGGTCTAGCATTTTGATCTTGATGTTCCATCAATGATAATCTCAGGTAATGTGGACCTTGCAAACTTACTGCAGGATTGTGAACCATATCCAATTGAGGAGTGAATGACTCAGATGGTCAAGAAGAGTGATTGTTTTGTGCAGACCTCAAAGAAGATGTCGATTCCTATGCAGGACCAGAATTTAGCCCATCAACTTGCATGTGAACACTCCACTTTTAACATCATAGACTTTGCAAATATGGATGTTGGTCAGCCTTTTCAATCCTGGAAGTACAAAGAAGGGCCAGGAAGAAAGTCCAGAGCCAGGATGGCCTATACTTGCAGCCTCAGACCTGTGCAAAAATTATAACATTCTGCCCTGTTTCTTCTTAGTCAAGATTTCCTTTGGGCAAAGTGAACTTGATAAAGGCTCTTCGCGCTCTCTTAAGGTAGAACATGCTGGATCTTCAAATGAAATTGAAGTAATTGAATCGAGGACTTTCAAAGGCTGATTTGACCAAACAAAATCTGAAACAAATATACATAATGCCAGCTGGTACTTTCATAGATATATCACCAAGTGGAATACCAACAACAGCTCGCAAATGCTGCTCAAATTGTGAAACATAGCATGCTTCAATTGTATGATGATCGTTGTTGTGGGGTCTAGGAGCCACTTCATTCAGTAAAATATAGATGGCAATCATTCTACATCAGAGACTTATACAACTATTATAGCACATAAAAATATGCAGAGATTTCTATTGCTAGTGCAAACCTGTGACAAATTTTGTACACACTAGCTTATCCCTTGAATGGCCAGGAAAAATAGTAGAACAATTCAAACTGAGGTTTCCATCTTTGACTCAAATGGAAAGGCAAACACAAACTTCTCGACCTTATGGCTTCCAGGCAGGTAACAGGGAGGTAATTCTAGCCATGAGTTTTCCAGAATGTTACATAGCACTTGACTGTAAATGGGTTGTGACCTTTGGTTGTGTAAGGTAAATCTTTGAAACTGCATTTCACCTCCAGACCTATCATTGAGTCTTCAGATTTGAAATTATAAGATGCCACTGGCGTTAGGAGGGACTTATGATAATCCCAGAAAAGCCAGATTCAAGCGCAGAGGATATCATGTTCCAGCGATTGTATTCATTTGCACCAACAGAAGCGTTTCTGTAGTGACTTGTGAGAAATAGACTCTGATTCTCTCTGAGCAACATTTGCATCCGTGGAGAACGCATTAGGGATAGCTCCACCAACAACTTCATCCACGATGGGAGGACTGGCGTTCTCATCAGCAGGGCTCGTTTTATCTGTGTTGGCTCTGCCTGAATTTGGTGAAGATATTAGATCCCTGCCAAATGTGATCCAGACTGCAAATGTCAAGTTTGATAACCGCCTATTGACTGACTGTAGCTTGCTGTCGAAAATCCTTTAGAGCACGGTCATATACAACAACTGTTCTCAACGCAACATCACTCCAACTGTATAAATCCTTCATCTGAGCATAGATTGCATATGTGTCAATCTTTGGAAGAAGCTTTATGTGTCGATTTAATCTTAACCCATAGCTTGATTCATGGCTGAATTTGAGGTTTGACCTGGGAATTGATTTGGTGCATTGTGGACTTGAATTTGTTGGTTCATTAATTGACATATAGTTGAACATTTGGCGTTCACCCACCAATTGATCTGATGAAACAAGCTCGCTTGATGAGTGATGAAGCACGATTTTATTTTTTCACACATGGAAACATTTTCGGCAGCTAAGGTCATTCTGACAGACCACTTTAGCTACCAAAACTGACCTTTTTTGGCAGTTAAGCAAACTTCCACAGACTTAGTTAACTGCCGAAAGCTGAAATTTCGAAATTTGAAGGCCAAGACTCACAAAAATGAATTTTTTGACTCATTCTATCTCCCAAAATGACGGTGCATTTTTGGGAGATAACACATCCACCTCAAGCCAAGATCTATTAAGATCGTCGACCATTGGTCTTTCTGTTGGATCTTGTGAGGATTCTAAGGAAGTGTCTCTATTTGAGGGTTCTTCTGACAAAGACGGGGATGAAGGAGGTGGTGTATGTGGCGGTGCCCCTGCAGGCTGGTTGTCAAGGAGTTGATATTATAGGGGTTGTTCTATGTTTCTAGATAGATGGTATGTTTGAATCTCGAGGACTACTGACTGTTGGGCAGTATTTTGAGTAATTGTACTCACAGAATAATTATGAGGAATGGTTTGTTAAGAGTAGAGCGTCCGTGAGGCTTCGATTAACTTTAGCTCTTTGTTCAAACTTTGTAGTTAAGTCTTGGGTACTTTTTCTCAGTTGTTCAAGTTTTAGGGTTCCCTTTGTTGGTTGGACAAAGAGAATTTGTGGTTGAGTAGCAGATGGTTTTGAATAAGAAGTGAGTGGAACAATTATTGTCCCTTCTATAGAGCGTGCTTAGACGTAGAATATTGAACGTGGCTTCCAGTAATGATGGGTGATCTAGGAGTAGGAGGTTTATTAGTGTTTGGTCTTGACATATTTCACAATGGCCCTCCTTCTAGTGCCATTTCTTGACGGCCTAGTTTGTAGGTTGTTGGATAAAATTACAAGGTAATCAACATAAGGAAAATGTCCAACCAGAAAGGATTTGAATAAATACCACACATAGACGATCCTATCCCCGAGTTGTTTGGGATGAATAATTACTATGGATATAAGTCCTCCACTAGCACAAGGGTTTGTCAGATCAAATGAGATATGCTTTTAAGGAAAGACTCAAATTAACAACTTCCTAATACTATATGTTTAAGAAAACTTAAACATGGTGAAACATGGACTTGAAATTTGGATAATTGCAAAAACATAAAAGGTGAAAGGATTTGAATGCTCAACATACAAAAATGTAGGTTAAGATCAGTTCCATCAACCAACTTCAAATAAATATTAAACAAAATATTGCAAAGGTTTATCTAAAGAGTGTAAATATACAATACATCCAAGAGGCAATACTAATTAACAAATTAGTACCAGAGATTATTTACTAGTCATCAGCAGTAGAATTTATCACATAAATCAAACAAAGACATTTATTTGACATATATACAACACATCAACAATGTAATGAAAAATCAGGACATAGATCAACACATTAACAGATACTACTGATAATTAGCAAGCCATAAAAATAGAAGAATGAGTAGAATTCATTAAAAACATTTAACGAATCAACCATGAAACATAGCATGAAATGACTGTAATTTTAATAACTTGTAAAACATTACATTGTACAAAAATCACAAACTTTCCTGTAATGTAACTTGGTAGTATGTCCTTTGATATGATCCTAGGCTTAATCTCCAAAAAAAAATCCCCCTTTCACTTGGGAAAACTTTCCCTTTAAACAATATTACAAAGTCTTATGAAAAAGGAAAATTCCCAAGATGTGGGATTACAAAATCAAACAGTTTAAGATTGGCCAAGGGCAGAATGCCACTTGGAATCTAAGTCCATCAGAAAATCAATGTCTTGATATTTGTCATGTTCAAGGTGCACTTATGCTCTCAATATATGGGATGCGATCTCCTCCTTTTTTACTTTCCTCCATTCCCCAAGATACACATGTATCCTAACCATTGCAGAATTAGGTATCTCAATCCAGCTCGTAATCTACTGCAAAGTAAGATGGGTCACACCCTGAATTTTCTCCTTAGTTACAGAAAATGTTCATTCAACTTCTTATAATTTTAATTTGGGGGAAACTGCCTGGTTGATCGGATCTAGCAAAGGCAGCCCCAAGAAATCAAGCAAAACCTCAGTAGTTGTCCACCTACGCTTGCATGTCACTTGTCCATCTTGGATGATGGACTCTACTGCATCGCACATGCCTTCCTAGGTTTCGATTGTGAATTTGGTTTTCTTAGCCCGAAGTTTGTCCAAGATTAGCAAATCCTGTGGTTTGTCTCTGATACGTGTTTGCCAACCCATCACATCCTCAAATGCCTTAATTGTTGTAGTTCTTTGAGTATGCTAATCATGCAGGATATCTGACTGTTGTTCAAATGAATTGTATAGTTCCCGCATTTCACTAAACCCTGTATACAAATTTATCATAGACCGATAATATTGATCATTAACCCTACAACCTAACTGTTTGAATTATTCAGCTATTAATGTGGAAAATGATGAGGCAACTGAAGATAGTTGTGATTCCTTGAGTTGTTGCTCAAGGGTAGCATTCTGATTATCCTATTGTTGATTTAGGAGATATGACTTCTCAAGATGATGCTTGACATGGTCAATCTTCTTTTGCAATTGTTTTTGTTTGTCTTCGAGCTCTTGTTTGAGGAATTGAATCTCCTTTTGATGATGTGCCTCAACTGCTTCTAGATCCTCTTTGGCTTTCTGCAGTTCATGTTCCTTATTCAGGATATCTTTATTTAGTCATGACACTGAATCATAATTTTATCCTACTAAATCCCCCATGGCAGTTGTTGTATCTAACACTCCTTGTTTAACATTAAGGGAATCTGTTCTCTGGGCATGCACTTGTTTGAGTGTTCCTTCCTTTGTCCTCTTTGCTCCTTTCTTCATTATTGCCTTATCTTTCTTGCTCCAAAAATATTTTCCTAAGGAAACAACAACATCCTCTCCAAAATCTGCCATCTCCTATGAGGTTGAAAGGTTTTCCTTTTGGGGGGTGGTTGATGGCTCAGATTGTGATTGAGAGACCGGGATTTCTACACTAATGGGAGAAATGTCCAAGGGGGAAGTAGGGAAAATGCATATAAGGGAAGAGGAAGAGGTGGGAATAGGGATATCAATTTGTGAAGAAGCAATCGTAGAGAGGGGAAGAACTTCTACTTGGGAAAATGGTATATTTGAAGATGTGGGGGTAGTATGGGATGTATTGGGAAACGGTGAAACAGGTGGAGAAAAAGGGGGGGTGGGTAGGATTGGGAACTTCTTCTAATACTGATGGGTCTCTAGAGGTGTCCTCAAGAATGGTATTTAAATTCAAATGAGAAAAAGAAGATTGAGGAAATAAAGCATCAAAAACACCTTCTGATAATTGTGTATCAGGAATCGAAGATGTCATGGAGGTGAGAATGTTAACAAGGCATGAGGGAGTCCCAACTTCCTCCTCTAGGTCATCGTCAATTTCATGTATCTCAATTTCAGGCTGAGATGGAGGTTCAACCTATTGGACCAAAGGGACGTGTAGAGGCACTTGTTCTTGAAGAGCAAGTGCAACTATCTGTGTTGGTTGTTCCTCTCTAAGCACTTTCTGAGGTGTCTGCTCATTTTGAGCCACCGGTGCCTCAGGTACTTGTGTTTGCTAGGGACAAGGCTGAGTTCTATGTTTCTTAAGCTAAGGCTCAACCTATTGTTCCTGTATCTAGAGTTGAGAACTGAGCTTGACTATACCATGTTTAAATTCCCCCCCTATGTGTAGAGCTTCCATCTCTTGTGAAGCATGAGTGCTCCCAGAGGCTTCTATGACACCTTTTCCCTTATCTTTGGATTGAGAGGCTGAGGCAGAGGAATAAGTTGTCGCTGCCTGTTGTCTTGCTTCTTTTTCCATGCTTTCCCTGTTAACCTTTTCCTCTGTGTAGAACCTTAATTTCCTAAAGTGAAGGGTAAACTATTTCATATCTTTCTGATATTTAAAAACTTGCGCCTTTACTTCTGGATCAGTGATGTTTTCCACTGCTTCACAAAAATTGACAGTTTCCCTGTACATGGAGTCATCTGGAAAATTCGCATGTGTGTAATGAACTTAGCCTGTTCTTCAGCAAAAAGGCTAGCCAGATAAGCCTTAGGATCATGCATCCTTTTTGGGGCTTATCGTAGGTTCATAATTGAGATCTCCTTACCCAACACAACTATATGGGTAGAATTCTGTAGGACCAAAGAATCCAAATTCAGCGGGAACTTATGCCAACACTTCCTTTTGTGCTTGGCCAATTTGGAGAAGGTGCCATCAATGACCATCTGATAGGAAAATTCCTGCAAAACCATGCAGATTGGGACAATTCTTGGCAATAAATGGACTATGTTAGTGCCCCAAATTATGAAGTAGGAGAAATATTCCCCAACATACCAATCCCCATGTAAAGTAATCAATGCCCTGGCTCTGTTTGAAAACGTCTGAGCGTTGACCTTGAAGATCTTATGATACATAGACCCCAAGAAAAGGTCGCAAATATCATGTACCCGAGGAATAAAATTATCCTCCCACATGTTAGAACAGTAAATATGGATAGGTAGGGAATCCTTCTGCCAATTCCAACGCAGGGCAGGAAATGTAGAAGTAGCACAAAAAACGTCCATTACGTATGCTGACATGAAAAATTTGGGTTTTCTATTTGCCGGAGTCTTTTGATATTTATCAATATCTTGTTGCAAGTTTACAAATAAAATCTGAGCCCAATTGAAAGACTCACCCATGAGTAGAATGTGGTGAGCTGCCGACACCCTTTCGACTTTGAATAATGAACAATTTGCCTCACCATATAACTGGCAGAACATGGCTACAAGTAGTGAATATGGTTCCTTGAACCATGAAATAAGGTAAGCATTACCTAGTCGAGGGATAAACAAGGTAGGATTCTCCATCCATGATTCCACAACTTCTTCATAATTAAAGCAGGAGGTTGCTTCATCTAGGAACTTATGGCTTAGGAGTTGTTTCGGGAGTCCAACTGCGTAAGCCTTGGAAAAAGTATCAGGGATGAACACAACCAGAAAAATACCAATATGGTTATTGAACACGTGGTCCTTAGGGTTGGCATGATCTAGTTCCCACTTCACCGAGTTTGTGTAAGGCATAAACGATGTCCTAGAGGTAATAAGATGGAGCTGTGAGCTCTGAATGTTGATAAAAGCAAGTTGGTCATGAGAAACTGTTGATAAATCATCATTATCAAAGATAGAGTATATCATTGACCAATCCAAATGCAGGTTTTTGGAAATATGCCCACTAGTGTCCTTGAAAATTCCAGCGTTTTGTTCTTTGGACTTCTACTCTTGTAGAGTTGTCTTCAATCTTGTGTTTCTGGGTACAGGAGACGCCATTTCTACTCAAAATTTGGCAACCATTGTAAAAAAAACACTACTGTAAAAATAACAGAATAAACGGTTGTGAAAATTAACTTACTGGTACAAAAATTGCAACTCGAGATAGCGATCGTTGGCTCTGAGGCTGCGCTTGGATTAGCTGTCACCTAGGGTTTCGAGCTCTCTGGCCGCCCCCATGGCTGCGCCTGGGAGAGGGAACTCCCCTTCCTCGCCTCTCTCTACTGAGGAAGCCTTCAGAAGGTTTCTCTCGGCTCCGGGCCTCAAACCAGCAGCCCCCTCCATTCCAAAATTTATCAAGAAACTTAATGCAGTCCCAGAAATTGACCTACCGATCGAACATCCCATCAAGATCGCTCTGGCCCTAGCTAAACGTGGTCTGGTTGGGAAGTTCATGGGGTTATGGCCCTCTTCTAAAACCACTGACGACTGGATCCAAAAGAACTGGCGACCTCAACTCAAGAATAGTGTTACCTGCTACCCAGTTGGAAGAGGATTCTTCATTTTTGAATTCATCTCCAAAGAAGATCGAGATCTTGTCTTTAGAAACGGCCCGTACTTCATGGGCACCCAAGGGTTGTACCTTAATAAATGGACCCCGGACTTCAACGCTGAAGTAGATGTCCCAAAGGAAGTGCCAGTGTGGGTAAGGCTACCAAATCTCCCAGTTCACTGCTGGAATTCACAAACCCTCGAAAAAGTGGGGAATGCCCTTGGGAGATACATAGACAAAGCAGAGAATAAAGGTCAGTACTCCTGCGCCGGGATTTGTGTGGAGGTCGACCTGGAAGCTGGGCTACCTGAGGCAGTTAAGCTGAAATTCGGAGATTGGCATCATTACCAAAAGCTGGATTACGAGCAGCTTCCGTTCAAGTGCCGCCATTGTCATGAGCATGGACATTTCCAGAGAAAGTGCCCACAAATTCAAACCAGCAATCCACTTAAAGAAAAAGAGGCCGCGTCCCATAATGAAGAACCTTTGGAAATGGGGGAAATTCACCCGAGGGCATCCTCGCCTTCCGATCCCCCTAATCCTCTCAAAGACTCAAGCATGGATCCTCTACTGGTAGACTCGGATCAAGGCGAATAAACGGATGAAGAGGACTCCTCAAGTAGTCTGCCGGTTCCCTTCAAAAATCCAAGAGGCTGGAAATCAAAAAAGAAGCAGAGAGAAGAAGCTACATACTTAGCGGTCCTTGATGGCTCACAAAAAACCTTAAAAGGTATCATGAACACCAGATCGAAGAAAGGATCCGGTCTAGCCTCAAAAGGGTCCACCTCCCCCCACCATTATTAATGCGTTACATCTCCTGGAATTGCAAAGGATTAGGCTCATCATTAAAAGAAGAAGCAATGAAAGATCTGGTCCGAATTCATAACCCTGAGATTCTTCTTGTCCAGGAGACAAAAATGGAGGAAGCTGCTGCCCTCCAAGCTGGGAAAAAGTTCTGGAAAAAAGGTACCGGGACTGCCAACAACTCTAGAGGAGCCTCGGGAGGTATTGCAACCTTCTGGGATTCCAATCTCTATACTCTTGAAGCTGAAGTCCGTGAGCTTCATTGGATCTTTACTAAACTCATCCACAAATCCTCGAGGCATTCGGTAAGTCTCTTCAATCTCTATGTTCCTGTCCTACATTCGGAAAAAAAATACCGCTGGAATAAGCTAGAATCCTTTCTCAATCTTCAGCGCCTTGATAACATTATTGTGGCTGGCGATTTGAATGTTACGCTGGCCTCAAGTGAGAAAAAAGGGGGCACGATGGTCAGGGATCCCTCGAGGGAATGGGTGGAGGATATCATCCTCGGTTGGGATATTTTAGACATAAAACCAGCCAGAGGGAAGTTTACTTGGTCGAATAAGAGAGTTGGACCGGGCCATGTGGCTGCTCGGCTTGACAGGTTCCTAGTCCACTCCTCCTTTCTCACCCTTGGTCTTTTGGCCTCCTCCAAAATCCTTCCTCACTATACCTCTGACCATAAGCCCATCCTTCTAGAGCTTTCTCTCGCTCCTAACCTCAGCCCAATCCCATTCCGCTTCAGCCCCCTTTGGATCCAGCATGAGGATTTTTTACAAATTGTAACCAATTCCTGGGCCACTCCTCTTAAAGGCTCACCCTCGTTCATCTGGGAATCCAATCTAAAAAGGCTCAAAACAGATCTGAAAAAGTGGGCAAAACTCCTTGTCACGCCCTCCTAAAAAAGAAATAATGCCCAAGCTGAATTGGAAGCTCACCAATTCCTCATGGATGCCTCAACTATAACTGATTGCATGCTGAGAAAGGAAGAGAATCTCCAAAAATCCTTCTTCTCAACCTGTAGGACGGAGGAGGAATATTGGCGGCAAAAATCCCGCAATATTTGGCTCCTGAGTGGAGATAAAAATACCAAGTATTTCCATAAGCAGGCTGAGGCTCGGAAAAACCACAATGCAGTCTCAGAAATCATCTACAATGGAGACCTTATCAAAGACTTTGAGGGCATCAAGCAGGCCGCCCAAGCTTCCTTCAAGGAGTTATACACAGCCCCCATTGAGGACCCGATTGACATCTTCGCCCATCCGTTTGACCTCATTCCAAACCTTATCAAGCAGGAGGACAACAATTACCTCACAACCCCGGTTACTATGAATGAACTTAAAGAGATCCTCTCGATTATGAAACCGGACAGCGCGCCTGGCCCTGACGGTTTCACCACTAGATTCTTCACCAGCTGCTGGTCGATAATAAAGTATGATCTCCTAAAAATGATTCGGCATTCTCAATTAGTAAATAGGCTGGGGGGAAGCACCAATTCTTCCTTCCTAGCTCTAATCCCGAAAGAAAAAGGTGCCAATACTTTCAATCGCTTCAGACCGATCTCCTTATGCAACACAGGGTACAAGATCATAACCAAGATCATTGCCTCCAGACTAAAAAGGATTCTGCCCAAAATTATCCCCGAAAATCAGGGAGGCTTCATCAAGGGAAGGAAAATCTTGGACAACATCATTCTCGTCCAGGAAGCCATTCATTCTAGCTGCCAGCGTAATGAGAAAGGTATGGTCATTAAACTTGATTTAGCTAATGCTTTTGACCGTGTCAAGCATGATTTTCTATTTGCAGTTATGGCAAAATTTGGCTTCTCCTCCACCATTATAAACTGGATCAAAGGCTGCGTAGATGCTCCTTGGATAGGCCCTTTAGTGAATGGGAGACCTATGGGCTTCTTCAAAGCAACCAGAGGTCTCAGGCAAGGCTACCCGCTGTCCCCCCTTCTTTATGCCATTCAAGCTTCAGTTCTCAGCTTTCAGCTCAACCTCTGCCAAGAATCCCAATCGCTGCCTGGCCTCAGAATTGTGCATGGTGTCCGGAGCATAAACCATGCTCAATTCGTAGATGACACCTTGTTATTAGGAGGAGCGAGCTCCCATTCTGCCGAATACTTTAAGCATGAGCTGGAAATTTTCAAGGAGGTGTCCGGAATCAAAATCAACTTCCATAAAAGTAAGATCTTCAGCTGGAATTGTACAGCAAGAGAGCTTCAGGGTATAACCAGAACTCTTGGAATGGAAGGCACAACGGACTGGGAGACCTTCCCCTACCTTGGCATCCCCATCTACAAAAACAAACTCAAATCAGCAAACTGGGATAACATCTTAGACAAAATCAAATCAAAAATCCAAAGTTGGAGTGCCAATTGGCTCAATACAGCAGGTAAAACTATTCTTTTAAAAGCTGTCCTTAATAGCATGCCTGTTTACCATTCGTCCATCATGCTCGCCCCTTCTTTGGTCATTCACAAAATGGAAGGTATGCTAAGAAAATTTCTGTGGGAAGGAGGCAAGGGGAATGAAAAGAAAATTCATCTTATTAGCTGGAAAAAGATACAAAAGCCACATGATGAAGGAGGGCTGCAAGTGAGAAGTCTTTCCTCTCAAAATATAGCTTTAGGAGTGAAACTGCTCTGGCAAATTTTTACTGGTAAAGACAGCTGGAGCAAGAAAGCCCTCAGGAAAAAATACTTTCCCGGCCCAAGAAAGAGATGCTTGGATATGCCTCCCCCAAACAAAAATGGTTCTCCGATCTACAAGCTGTGCCTTAAAGCTTTGGAACCTTTCCAAAGTAACCTTTACTGGATCCCTGGTGATGGTAAAACTATAAGAATTTGGGATGATTCAATCATGGGAGATGCCCCTTTAGGGTCTTGCGTGGAAGTGGATCATCTCAGAGTCTGGCTTTTAAACAATGGGGTCAATTCGCTTTGGGACTCGTCTCAGTGGGAAGATAACAATTGGATAGGATGGGATCTAGGCAACCCCCCTCCAGATCTAACTGCCGAGGCTGAATTGCTTACTGTCCTCCTCCAGGGAAAATCTCCCATCAATGAAGGAATAAGAGACAAAAGAGGATGGGGGAGTAATTCAGGAAATTATTCCTCTGCTGAAGGATACAAGAAGTTTCATGCTGCCCCATTCGCTGCTCCCAATCCGGCGATCTGGAAATTCCTGTGGGAAAAAGTCTTCATTCCAAAAATATACATGTTCTGCAGGACTATGGCTCACAATAGTATCCTCACTAGAGAAAACCTCAAGAAAAGAGGGATGGAAGGCCCCTCTAGATGTTCGATGTGCAAAAGTGAGAATGAAACTTCAAATCACCTCATCATTGGCTGCAATTTCTCCAAAGAAGTCTGGAATCATGCCTTGAGGATTAGCCCTAGCATAAACCTCCCATCTACTATCTACGATCTACTCTCAAGCCGGATGCACATCTCCCTGTTCCTGCTTTCCAAGAAACCTCTCCTTCATTCAGCCTGGAACTGGATCCTTAAAGCCACTTGTTGGAAAATTTGGATAGAAAGAAATAATCGAATCTTCAGGGGGCAAGAAAGCCACCCTTCTAAAGTAGTAGCCCAAGATAGAGCTCTTATTGGGGAAGCACTAGAACAGAACTCCTCCCTGTCTAACATTGTTCCCCTAAAGCCCGATGAATCTCTTTGGCTTGCCCAGTTTGTCCCCAATCACCAAAATTGAACTCCATCAAAAACTCTCTTTGCTAATTGGGAAATTAGGCTAGATGAGTATGCCTTCAACAGGTGGAAACTCGCCAGGAATGATCTCTGTCTTTTCTTTGATGGAGCAGCGAAGGGTAACCCGGGGCTTTCCGGTTGTGGTGGAGTTATCACTGAGGCAAATGGCAATCTGGTCAGCTCCTACGCCTGGGGTCTTGGAACTGGGACAAATAATAAGGCAGAGTTCTGCGGACTTTATCAAGGTTTGAGGATTGCCAGGACTAAAGGCATTGCTAAAATACTGGTTTTCGGGGACTCTAGGCTTCTAATTCAAGCCATCACCAATAAGAAGCGCCCCTCCCATTTACAGCTAGCTCAAATTTTGCAAAGAATTCGGCTGCTTTGTAAATATTTCCAATCTATTAGTTTCTTTCACATTCTTAGAAACCTGAACTCATTGGCAGACAAGGCAGCGAATGATGGAGCCCTATTAGGAAAAGGAATCCTGCACATGGATGGCATGGAGATTAGATGGGACGTCCCCTAGCAGGGTCGAGCATCCTCATTCGTCTGCCAGAACTTTGTTGTCCCAAGATTCCCGTCTGGCACTGCAGAGAAAATCTCTGTTCTTCGATTCTGCTCTCATGATGTCTATGACCGACTCGACCCCTGGACTGCTTTTATTCCTACCTCCATCGCCAAGCTTTGCACTGCTGTTGATCCATTTTACTGAAATTGCTCTGAAGGTAAAGATTTCCTCTTTGCGGTGATCTCCAGAAGCTGATCCTCGTCTCTCTATGGCATCGAATAGCTCCTCCTCCTCGGGTCTATCTGTGGAAGCATGAATACAAGAGCTAGAATCAGCTATGGGGAGAATCCGAGGCCGTATGGCTGGCTTTGAGAAAAAACTGGAAGATTCCACTAAGGCTGGAGATAAAACTTGGGATTTACTGAATGTCGATATAAGGAAATTGAGAGATGATCACGCTGCCTCAACTGAGAAAATGAAAGATTTCAAGGCCGAGGTGCGTATTGGATTCAAGGATGAGGCAAACGTTCATGGGGACTTCGGCAAGCGTCTTAATGCTCTGGAGAAGGCTGTTGCAAAGCTGGAGTTGAAATGAAGAACTGGAGTGTTGTTCCCGCTCAAATCCTCTGCCTCTCTTCATTCTACTAAGTTAAATAATTATAATAAGGCCGTTGCGCCCCACTGGGTCATAGTTTTACTTTGGGAAAACAAATTTCTGCTATGTTTTGTAACAACACCTGGCAGCTGATTTGCCGGAACCTTATAATCTAATCCTTTGTTTTAGTTTAAAAAAAGAAAATTAACTTACTGGTAGAAAGGTTTGAAAACCAGGGAAACTTTGAGCTTGAGCGAGAGAAAAGCACAGTGAAAATATCAAGGTACAGTAAAAAAGCAAGTAAAAATGGTAAAAAACCTTACGAATTAAACAGAATAAATAGCCAAAGTCTCAACGACAAAACAGATCTAGACCATAGATCTAGCATGAATAAATGGCTAAGATGAAGGCGTGGAACTCAAAAATTCGGAAGTAAAAGTTTCAAAAAAAGGTTTGGATTTTGGCATTTTCACCTTTGGAATTCGGCATAGCGGAAAGCGGAAGTCGAAAAATATATTTATTTGAATGCAAGACCTATTGAAGTTCTGCATTCCGCACAACGGAAATTGGAAGAAAAAGGAAATTGCAAAAAGAAAATATTGAAGTTCTAATTTCCAGATTCTGCATAGGTAGAAAGTGGAAGTCGAAAAAATAAGAAAACAAAAATGCGACAAAGGAATTTTCTGGCTTTTGCACTCTGCATAGTGGAAAGCAGAATTCAAAAGGAATAAAAAGGTTTTATTGCAAACATATGAGTCTCGATTTCCGCATTCCACATAGCGGAAAGCAGAAGTCGGCAATGCGACCCTTTTTTCAAACGATTCACAATTCTACAATCCGCATTGGTGGAAGGTGAAAGTTGGAAAAGGATTTCCCCAATGACTTGAAAAAAAAATGAATCTCTGCATTTTGCACAGTGAAAACCGAAGTGCGGCGGGCGGAAGCGCCCAAAAATGATACTTATGAAGAAAAGGTGCTTCTAAAACCCACAAAATCCCAAAAAAAAACAAGGCTAAGGAGGGAATACTATAAAGTCAAAACATCATACTTACAACTTGATAGTTCCCAGAAGGAAATTATGGCTTGAAAAAACATTTAAAATTTTAATGGGGGCTCCCATTTTGATGACTTGAAATGGGATCTATTGCAGCCAACAACACTACCTCAAGTGGTTTTGTTCCTCAATGATGGAAATTTTGTGTAACAAGTAAGAGTGATGTTGGGAATAAACATAATTGAACAAGTGCAAAAATACGCCAACCACAATAGATGCAAAATGGTGTAATGTGTTATGTTGGTTTAGTGTAAGTGATCCCATATGTTGGTTCTTTTTAATTACGAGTTATGTGAACTTGTATTTAAAAATAAATCAAATGAAAATTCCCTAAATACCTAACGCGCTTCCTCTCATATGTAATTGGGCCTTCCAAAAGTACAACCATTGGTGAATATTGGATCCACACAATGATTGACAAGTGAAGTTAACAAAGAGTCAATTATAGCGATGATGGGGCTATATTCCAAAAGGGATGGCAACACTTCACAGTGGCAATATCTAAATTCAAGATTCAAATGCACTCACAATTGCTCCTTGGAGATATCTTAAGTTTTGGCCTCTAAGATACTCGCATCAAGTATTGGTTCAACTTGAGTAATATAGTGTGGTCCCCATAAAAATATGAGTGACTCTTTGAGGGGAGCAGGGCAGCTATACCTCGGTTTTCATGTTCTTGGGCACTGCACCTTCTTATCTGGGTTGTCTTTTGGCACTTGCTAATAACAGGATTTGATAGTACCCTATAAGTCAACAATCTTATATTTCAAAAACACCAATGAAACTAGATTGATGGGATTTTTTTGGATATTTGTCCCAATTAATACTACCTTAATAAAACATTGGTTTTTGTGCTCCTATGGAGGATTTTAGTTGGTTGGAAATTACAAGTGTTGATTTTAGGGGTCCAAATTTGATTAAGGTGTGTAAGAGAGGTATTTCACAATCCTACCTCTTTCTTATCTATATAGGTCACATAAGGTATTGAATGGAGAGCATACTTGAAGTAAGAGAGTCTTTAGGTCTCTTAGTGTGTGCCAGTTGGCATACATGTGTTAAGAAAATTGAATGTTGCAATTAACTAAAGGAGTTCAAAGTAAATACACAAGTAGTTTATACTTAAACTAAAAAATATGCTAAGAGGTGCTTGCTACTAACAATATAATCACCAATATTCATTAAATAAAAGTGTGAAATGGGGGTATTTCACACTTCTCCCCCTTCTCTAATTCACCAAGTTTACAAGGAGTGTGAGGTGAAGAGCATACTTTGGGATATTAGAGTTTTTAGGTCCTTGCTTGTGTGCAAAAAGTGAGTTACACTACTTTAACAAAAACATGTAAAGCAAGCAAAGAACATAAGATCTCTTGGATACTAATGAAAACTAGGACGCTTTTTGAAATCCTCAAAGTTGGTTACCTAAGTATATTTTGAGTGAATACCCCTTTAATTCCTAATCTTGGGCTAAGTGGGATAATTATTGAAGAAAAAACCCAGTAATATTGCAAGTTATATAATTCTGGTTCATTAGTGAGTAGTCATTGGGGCTATAAGATTGATGCAAAATAGATAAAAAAACAAAGAGACAGTAGCATGGATTTTTAATCTACATATGCACTATAGCGTTGTTACAACACGGGATAGCTACGTGAGTAGAGAGCAAAACACCTTGCAGGCAAGGGTCTGATAAACTGCATGAGCAGTGTGATCGTCGAAGAAAAATGTGCACGAGTAACACTCTGAGGGCACTAGGACCTGTGTAACTATGTAAACAACAATTATGGACCAAAGAAGGTCAAGTCCTGGGAAAATATGGTATGGATCCAATCTCCTACAAAGGATAATAACCCAAAAACTATCTATTTAAAAAATAACAACCTCATTAAAGAGAAATGAACAAAAATGAAGTGGAGTCGCCATAAATACTGTTGTGGGAAAATTTGCACAAAGGTGTGCATCCCTTCCCACTTTGGGGAATGAAAGCCTCTGAGGTTGTCAATAAGGCCCAATATTGTGTTACTAAATCAAATGCAATGACTCCAAAGTGAACCTGCAAGCTCTTATTAGTAAACAAAACAAAATAAAAAACAAATAACATAAGTAAATACTTTGAAACTAAAGGGGGTGAGGATATGCAAACAAAAACAAGAAGCAAATGCTAGAACCAATTTAGATTGCCTAATAGTCAAGCTTGTTACATGCAGTGTCACCTAGTAGGTGTGGGAGTCAAGGGAAGCCAACAATATCCCTTAGGGAGTTCCTTTTTGTCCACACTAGATACTAAATAACTTGAAGAACAAATGAGAGAAACACTTTCCCCTTCAAGGAAGGAGGCAAGGGAGCTTGGGGAATTCCAATAGATGTAGGGAGAGGTGGAATACGAGGAAATTCCAAGAAAATTCCAACATCATAACATTTCTCTAAATTTATCTTCTAAGATGCATTCCCATGGCCTCCTTTTTGTAATGGCCCTACTTGGAATTTTGGAGAAAATTGCAATTTGGGCAAATTCAAGCTTAACTAGTCACGACTCTAGGGGGTTCCAACTGACACCAAATGGTATTGAAATTGAAATTAAATGGTGTGGTTAGTCTCAAAACATCAAAATATCACCTTTTAACACTTTTAGTCTTACTTCAAGCCTCTACAACTTGGTTTGGGGCTAATGAGAGAATGTGCAAGTTTCCTAGGAAAAAGTATTAAACTAGTCTTTCTTTGTTTGGCTCCAAACAACATCGAACCTTTAAAAATTCCTTATGGAAGGAACAAATTGGATTTAAAAAATCCTAACATACCTTAGACACTCAATGGTCAAATAAAAAAACTCATTTTGACATTTTATTCAAGTTTGCACAATTTTGGCCAATTTCTAGCTTTGGACTATTGAAACCCAAGTTGATACAAATGCACCCAAATGAATTCAAATTATGTATGAAATGTATTTAGGGGTATTATGAAATCATAATTCATATTATTATTTCTCCTACACTTTCCAAATGTTTCTGCAAATTGATTTTGACCGTAGGGAAAGAAGAACAAAAACACTAGGAAAAACGATGTTAAAACCCCCAAGGGTAGATGACACTTTTGGCTCTCCAAATGCAGTACGACCCTACCAAATTTAAGAAAAAATTATGGGGATACATATAAGACATAAATTCCTGTAATTATTCATGGTTATTAATATTTTCAAATGGGTTATCAGGTGCAACATCTATATGGTAACTTTCAGTGAATTTGCTTAAGAGAAAATGGTACTAATAACTCGATTTTGACTCATGAAAAATAGATTGAATGGTTTAGATAATGACATGACATATAAATATCATAAAAATAATTCAAATTTATTCCCCAATTACATTAAACATCGTATAAATTCATTCATACAACCTGATATACAACTCTTTCAAAGTGAAAGCCAAATACATGAAAACTAGTCATTTAAGAGCATGGGAATCCAAACCTTTCACACCGGATTTTCTTGGATTTCAAGATATAGATAACATGGTAATTAAATTACAGAGTCATACATAATTTATTTCTTCCCCTTCATCATCAAACTCAGATAAAATTCCTCATATAAATCTGATATACAACTCTTTCAAAATGGAATCCAAATACATGAACACTAGTCATTCAAGAGCATGGGAATGCAAGCCTTTCACACATGGATTTATGATATTTATAATTACAGGGAATATGGACATAAGGGTATAGATACATACATAATATAACCAATATTTGGAATCAAATATACTCAGCAAAGTGCAAGCACCACTCCAACAATTGTGCCATCAACATGAGAGTGTGGGGAATGGAGAAGAATGAATGAGAGAATAGAGAGATAGATAAGAATTCAAACTGTATGGACCTTTAAACTGAAAATAAAACACCTTAATTCATATCCAATTATAGTTCTTAATTTCCTATCCATCAACCAACTTGGAAAGGAATCCAACTCCCTCGAAATTGGTTCACAAGTAGGGAGAGTGAACACTCACCATGCAACGAACAAGCAAAAGCTCTTCAAAATGTGAAAGGCCAATTAAAAAATGATAAAAATCCATTATCCTTCCTCATGAAATCATTTTATTAACTTCATGAGGCCTACTAAGGTCTAATTTCCCTCCATGGGCTTCCTCCAACTCATCTTAGTGATTTAGTAACTCCTATGACACTTGTCCTCCTCTTCCATGCTCCAATTCTTTCTCCAATTCAAATGGCTGCCTATAACTCCCAAATTCGACCTATTGGTGGATATTTTTAGCCCTTTCATGTAATATTTGTAATAGGTATGAGATCAGGTCTGAAATTTTCATATTTTTCATAGAATCTTTCATCATTAGTTGTCATCGAGTGAATGGAATCTCCTTCCAAGTGGCACACATTATCTTCTAGTCTCTTCCTCTTCCATGGGAGTTACTCTCCTTTACTAATTCGAATTCCTTGGATAATTATATGATATTTGACACCACATCGTCCTCCAATAAATTTACATTACCCATGGATTCGAACTTGGATGAATATCATGCCAAGTGTGTGGGGAATCTAGTCACCCAAAGGCTCCACAAACTTCCAAGTGTCTTCATGAACCAATGCCACCTTATTTTCTTATAATTTATTATTTATGTGACCCATTTAAATGTGAATATGGTAAACAAAAGTCCTTTTGGGTCCTGTATCCCCTTTATTACAAAACTTATGTCTCCATCTCAATCTAGGGAACTAGTAGGTTGGTGAAACATTATTTGCAAGTAGTCTTAATTGAATGGGGACATGACACTTTTATAGGCCAAGAGGTGACCAAGAAACATATAGATCCAAATGTGAACCCCATCATCTCATGAACTAGCTCTAAGTTACACAAATGGGGCTATTTAATGTCCCCCCCATCATATCAAGAGACAATTTCAATTTTTTGTTGGTGACGAGCCTTCATGAGTCTTCAATGTGCAATAGGTGGATGAGATCCCGATATTTTGACAATCATGCGAATGTTGAAGGATACTATGTGTTAGGATCGTGCAGACACATAACTGATAACATGAGCTATAGTGCGATTAACTAGGGATTAATCCACACGACCTCTTCTTTTGAATATTTTTTGGCTTTTTTGAATCATACTGCTTTCTGGATCTTGATGAGGACGTATCCAGTTGGATGCATGCTATATGTTGATGATGCCTTACTGCAAAATTAGCTAAATTTCTGCATGTTAGAAAAAATTGAGCGTTAACCATAGTCCATGGGAGCAAGATCTATCTGGAGGGGATGAATTTCGACCTTATTGGTGACTTGGGGATGTTGAGCGCAATTTCAACAACATATGCAAATTTTGTTTCCTTCACTTTGAAGGAGTGGCTCTTAGAGGCTTTGAATGGCGTGTGTGTGAGTATTGTTCTTTCATACCCGCACTTTGGGTTTTCAGATGAAGTGTGGTTGTATCAGTCTCCTGGGTAGGATATTGGATGAGGGAAGGTAAATTTCACTTCTTCTAGGACTGTTGAAGCAAAGAGCCCTCCCTTCCGGGAAGAGAGGGGTATGACAGTTGTTATATGGGAAATGTGAGGAGATCATATTCTGTTTATTTTTCTTGGTAAGACAAAATTGTCTCTGTCTATGTTCTTTTTTTGTATTTGGAAGGGCCTCGCTCTGTTAAGGCCCTCCCATATATTCTTAGCAATGAATGTTGAAATGGAACTTGCAAACAAACTGGATGATCTTTCTATAGAAATTAGGGACACTATAATGAACATTAGAGATATAAGAGTGAATCTATGTAGGATGAATTCATAATTGAAGAGTGTATTGGACGTTGTAACTTAGAACACAACATGATCTAATGGTATGGAACGACGTCTAGTTGGTATGGAAGGGAATTTGGACCCGCGTCTGAATGAAGTAGAATTTAATGTGCATACACATGAAGCACACTTTATAGGTCTTGATCACTGTAGAATGAAGTGGAAGGAATTTAAAGTCGCTTAAAGCATAGTTATAAACCTACATGGAAACTTTGGACCATCATGAGTATCTGTTGGTGGGTCAACTCTCTAGGTTATCAAATCTTGGGGGAAGTAGGGACAATAAAGAAAATTACGTGCAAAAAAGTTTTCTTATACCGGTCAATATATCCAGTTAAGAGGAGCAACTAGAAGATAATGAGGAGGACCAGGTCATGATTAGTGGTCACAATGACACTTAGTTCTTTCTTTTTTTAATCAGTATTTTATGTCTTTTTTCCAACTTTTACTCAACCAATATGTTATTATGTATAGTACTCCAGTAGTAAGCAGTTCAATGACAATAGTTTTCATATTTTGGCCAAAATATTTTAGACACAATATTGCAATATCATTGCTAAAGACAATTTTTGGATTGATGTAAGCTTTTGATGTTGATTTCTATCTATCCTTTTATAAATGAAAACCTATTCGTTATTGTTAAAAAAAGACATAGATATTTCTTAACTTAATCCGAGATATTAAATAAATAACTTGGAAGCCCAAGATTTATTAATCAAATTGTTGAGGATCTAACCCATATATATTAAGCAAATTGCTTGGAGTTTATATTCAAATTGTTTTATTAGTGACACACCGAACCATATTGTTTTTATATGAATGATGACTTCAGGATTTTTTCGTTGGAATAATTTACTTTACCCTAGCTTAGTTAAGCAATTTGCTTAGGGTTTATATTCATTTTGTCTTTTGGTTACACACCCAAACATACACCAAGTGTAAAGCACCTTGCTTCTTTTAATATGATTTATGACATCGACTTCTGTAGTGTGTGTCAAATTGGTTTTTTTTCATCTTTCTTAAGCCACCTTCCTATTTAAGTGTGAGCACGTGTTGTCATGCATATAAGAAATAGTTATTTCATATTTTTGATATTTTTTCATTGTTTTTTTAATAGTTTTGTAGAAACATATATGATGTGTTTCTGAGCTTCATAGGTTGAGATGTTATAAGAGGCTAATTTGAAGATCATTTCTACCACGTTATTGCGAACATGGGTATGGTGTCTCAACAAAGTAATGGTGACCCTTTTGCTGAGTAGTGGTAGATATAATGCAGAAGAAATTGGCAAATTGAAGGGTGTGGTCTACACACTCTCGAGTTTCATTGGGTGGTCTATCAATGAAGACACCAAGGGGTGGGTACTTCATGATTAATTGCACTACTCTACTCTTATATTTTTATATGGTTATGTTTGAACTCTCATAATATTCCTATACTTTATGTAGATATGAAGTAGTCCATTTGTTGTGTAGTGGTAGATCCAACTCAAAAGAAATCAGGGAATTCAACGATGCCTTTTGCAAACTCTTGGGATTTATTGGTCGGTCTCCCCAAGAGGACACAAATGGGTGAGTAACTCACTATTCCTTGCTCTTAACTATTCTCGATTATTTATATACACTTTTGCTTGAAATTTTAATATTTTTAGACTATGTGCATATATGAAACAACACATTTATTGAGTAATGGTAGATAAAATGACAACGAAAATGCCATTTCCAACCAATAAGTCACTAGGCCAATGATTGCAATTTTTATTCTATTTCTTATTTCCATGACTTTACTAATCATTAATACATAGTGCTCAAGTTGGTTATAAGTCTTATGTCCATAAGCTCACATTCTATTGGTTGAGTCATTCCAATGGTACTATTGTTAATCAACTGGAAAAGTAACAGTCACTTGTGGTGACAATGTACTTTTTTAAACAATTGACAAACTAAATGTCTTTGTGTAGTTTTCTAGAAGCAAGCACCATATCAAGAAAACCAAAAACTCCTTTACAAATCTAGTCTATTATTTGTAGTAAGCATAAATCTACACAAGTTGCAAGTCCACAAACAAGTTTGGAAACCCTTGCTAGCTTGATCGTGCCTTGATTAGAGGAGGGTATACACTGAGATAATTATTTTTCTACCATCGAGTGAGAATAATCATTGTACAAAGGTATCCAAAGAGGGAACCACTATGGTGATTCAACGAGATTGTAGTTAATGGAGATAACCTGAGGTCACAAGTCACTTTCCAAACATGATTAATAATGATATGAATTGCTAAAATTAGAGGATCACAGATGGTGAGAATTGATCACATTCATAATAAACAAAACTAGAGTTGACTAAGTGCTACTGGAAAATCCTATATAAAATATCAATGGCTTGTGAACCAATTGATGGGATTTAGTAAGGACTCCATATTGACTTACAAATGCCACACATGGTGGATGACTTACAAGAAATGCATTTGAAGGGATGATGAACTAATTATGAAGAAACAAATCATGAAGGAAATGGGATTCGGGCTTGTAGAGAGTGTAAGGTGTGAAGGATTGCCAACAAAAGAACCACAATTCAATCTAAATTCAATTAATACATGTAAGTGTCCTTGATCCAACAAGAGTTAAATGTATTGATCCAGTTGTTTAATAACTAAGTCTAGCATTATCATAGGATATGCAATATTTAAATCCACCAAACTTGTTGTTTACACCTACGCAATGTAGAATTCATCCACAATTAAACATGGATGAGATAATGCACTTAATTTTCTTTTGCTTGCTTTCTTTCATGTTGTTTTATTTATTTCTTATACCCTCATTTCATTACTAGATTACCCAAGGTCGATTGAGAGTCTAGTTTAGGGTTCCACAACTACTAGATCACTCAGGGTAAATAGGTTGCATTCGTTATCTATAATTTTTCAAAACTGCATTGTATTGTGGTAATTAATAAGTTACTCTTAATGAAAATATTCATCTCTCCTAATGCTTGAATGAGTTACAACACATTTAGAAATAAAGAGGGCTCTTCATCCATTCCTTTAAACGTAGCAGGAGGGTTCAAGGTCCATAACTATATATCTCACCCAATCCATATATTACTCCAATTTCACTCACATGGTAAGTATATGACATATTTAATCCTCGTGTTCCATCATTCCTCTTTCATACATAAGTTGTAGGATAAGATAGACACAAAATTGCATCATCAAATCATGTATAAGATTAGATCAGTCATCACACCTTATCAGCGAGCAACAAAAGCTCGTGTTCATGATTAACTGGATGTATTAGAAGGTTAATGAGAGGTAGAGTAGGAAATTTCCTTAGTTTCTATATGAAATTATGGGACAATTAAACATGTAGCATGAAATGGGGGTGACCAACTGGACTCTCTGTAAGATAAAAAGGGCCTTATCATTACACCATATGAGCAAGAGATTGTTATTTATATAAATGCATATATCTCTATTTTTATTTCCATGTTGACATGAGTATTTTATAAAGGATCACCAAGATGAGTAACAAGAATAATGTTGTTCTTGAGTTAGATCTATTCATTGGGATAGATTGGAATGTTGCTCACTACACCATTGCATTATATATCCATGTGGATAAAAAGAGAAATATCAAGTCACCTAAATTTTTTTGGCACATGAATGGGAATACTCCAAACCCAACCTACTAAAGCAATGACAATCATTTGTTCCTGCATAAGTATACAATGGTCTCCTTGCTTGTTTCAATGTCCTAGACTATAACCATCTGAATTACACTAAAGAGTACTCAAGGGGAAGGGGGACATCCTTTAGCTACCAAACAAGCTTTGTATTTATCAACTTGACCTTCTGCATTGATATTTTTCATAAACATCCATTTATTTTGGATGAGTTTTGTTCCAGAAGGAAACTTCACCAAATCCCATGTCTTGTTCTTATCCAAGGACAAAATTGAGAAATAAGAGCAATGCTAATTTATAAATAAAGGATGGGTTAAACTACTATTATTTTGACTTGGAAAACATCTAGCTTTAGACTTGGAGCTATTCCCACCTTGGTTGCTATATTCCTATTGGCTTAGCCTTCACTCTACGTGTGCCTATACCTATGGATGCATTAGTTATTGATGGTTGGATTGTTATTTTCAATAGCATGATGGGTTTGAACAGTTGATGCACCCAATTTAAGTCAAACAAGACAAGGAACAGTCCTTTGATAATGGTTATACAATGTGGTTTCTTGCTTGGGTCATTTAACAAAGTCTCATTTATTGATGGTGATATTTTCCTTCATTTATTTTCCCTGTATCAGGCTAATGAACTTGAACCAGTTGACCCCACATCTTAAAAAGTGCTATTGTTGGGATCAAAGCTAGCAACAACATCAAGAATAACACAAGCAAGGGCAACACTAAGAATAGACACATAAGGTACACCATTGTGTAAAATGCATTCATCACCATTTAATACACTCAGGAAAATGAGGCATGGAAGACACTAAGGGACACCTTTATCGACCGAGGCAAACATTAAAGGCATGCCTCCCACTATCACCTATTTTACTTCTAGCACTAGAACAATCAACTCATTGATTGGAACAAGTAAAAACCCATAATCCCTATCATTCACTGGACCAATAATCGGATAAATACAAAAACCAGTTAGCAATAGGGGAGGGAGGATAACCTACTATAGCATAGTATACATATAACATCATATGCAGACTTCAAAGTACACTCTCATGAAAACACGATCACCTAACAACAAAGCTATCATCTAGAGCAAGGAAGTGGTATATAAGGCATAAAACCCATTATAGATCATTCAACTAGAGTAACTATGAAAGTATTTATCTATTTGATGCAACATAAAGGAAGGAATCAAGTCCATCATGTAACACCTCGGTTTCGACCACGTTGCATTTAAATAAATGATGTAAATAATCATGGTGTGGAGCTAGGAAAAAGTCCCACCATTGATTTAGTATTTATGTTTCGGCAATGAAGATTGGGCCAATGGTATTTTTTTATGCTAGCTAAACAATAAAAAGATGGGCATCATGTTAAATTTGCAATTTTAATTAAAAACCCACAACTGGCTATGTCAACGCAACTAAATGAGATGGGGCATGGTTTTTCCTAAGGATGAGGGAGTGGGGGATTGGAAGAAGGGGAAGAAATTCGAAATGGACAGAGCACCATTTCTGGCAAAACGTTTTTAAATTTTCTTGGGCAAGAAAACACCAAAAACGACCACCTTTCCCTCATGCGACAGCGTTTCACCTTCCCTCACAATTTTGGAATGGAAAAACGTTTTAGGAAAACCAATTATGCATTCACGTAGCAACAAGCAAGCAAAAAAAAGATTTTGAGTCTGAACCTTTCAGGAATTTCTCCTATCCGATGATCTAGATCCTCCACGTTTTGGGTTTTCCATATGTGGATTGTTTCTCTTCACGTTTTCTCCTATTTTCTAATCATTTTCCTGAACTCGGTTGCCCAAATTTCAATTTTGTGTCTTTGATTTTGAATAACCAGAAAACGTTTTCATTTTGGTAATTTACAGCAATTGGTCTGGCACTAGCAATGTTCAGAAATTCAGAAATTTCCGTGTGTGTATGTAATCCCTAGCATCTGCTACATTTTGATAAATCCCAGGAATGAGATCACGATGTGTACATCCACGTTTGGCATCTAAATTGATTTAAGGAATGTAAATAGAGTCTAGACTTGCTTGATAAACCTAGTGTGTGGAAGAACCTCACAGACCAATCTACAAGGCTGGTTTTCTTCTTTGCATGCCTTGAATAACACTGGAAGGGAAGGCATGGCTTGAGGGAATGTGTAGCAGTGAAGGGAATGCTTCTTTGTGTTGGGTGTGTAATTGTTTAGAAATCAGGCTATATCCATTGTGGGTGTTCATAGCTCTGGGGTTGAGCTCACTAGCTCAATTGTCAGTCTTTCCATCTCGTTGGAAGCCTGATAAACCCAAATGGAAGGATGGCTTGGCTGGTAGCCTGATAAACCCATTTGTTGGCTTGGTTGTGTCTCATGTGAATTTGGCTAAGTGTAAACCACTTCCTATGTAAGTCGAATAAACCCAACTATGTTGGCTTGACTGAGTTTTATTGTATCTTTGGCTATGGGAAAAGTATGCTAGTGTTCCTTATTCCTTGGGGAAAATCATGCCCAACTTGGGGGTGGTAGTGTTGTTGAGAGATTAAAGAGCACACGGGCCTATGGTTGGGTGGAACGTTGTAGCGACATAGCTGGTTGCGGGACAAGCTTCTCCAAAGATAAGTATTCTTGTTTAATTAAGTTCTGCAAATGTATTTGCTTATGAATTATTATGAAATTATCATGAACATGTTGAATGCATGAATGTGTTGAATGAATGGTTTGCTTTCGTTGTATATATCATGTACATTTTATTATGCATCTGTGTATTTATATGCTTTAAGTTCAATGAATGTTTAAATATGTATTATGTTCATTAGGGCCTAGATTGCCCGGGTTGATAGATGTTAGTCACGTCCTCTCCGTCGAGTAGAGGGTTGGGGACGTGAAAGTGTGGTATTAGAGCACTGGTTGCAGCTTTAGGCCTCAATGGGCCATGAAGAAACCAGCCTCTGTGATCATAAGGACAAGAGGAAGACATAAAAAAAATTGAAAATTTCTAAGCATGAATTTTTCTAAGTATTTGAGAAAATACTTCTTTGTGTGGTGTCTAAGAAACCTGAAGAGAGTCGCAACGACGGCTATGACTGTCTTTCTTTTCCAACACAGCGGGCGAGTTTTTTTTGTTGAGCTGCAGCGGTGGTAGAAAAGAAAAGAGTGAGCCATTGTAGCGGCTGGGTTGCCCAGAAGGAGCCATTAAACATCGGGTGAGTCGAGCCGATGGGCGTCGGGTGAGACGAGCCGACGAAATTTTTTGGAAATTTATCTAAGTATGGAAATTCTTCCATGTCGACTGAGAAGCGTCGATTCGTGGTGGGTGGAAGTCAGAGTTCGATCTGCAACAACTGGTGAAAGTTGGGCTTCGAGCCGCAACAGCAAGTGAAATTCGAGACCCGAGCCGCAACGGCAGGTGGAAACCAAGTTTTTCACCTCCGAAGATGAAGGAAAAATTTGTCTAAGTGTTGGCGGCGGCAAGAAAAAGAAGATCGGGGCCACAGTTGTAGATGGAATTTGGGGAAAGAGCCGCTACGCGGTGAAAGAAATTTGAAGATAGAGCCGATGTGCAACGAAAGAAATTCGAAGTTTTGACCCGCAACGACGGCAAGCAAAAGAAGATCGAGGCCATAGTTGTAGGTTGGAGTTGGGGAAAGAGCCGCCACGGTGGAAGGAAGTAGAGGAAATAGACGCTACGGCAGATGGAAGACGGGGAAGGATCCGCTACGGTGGATGAAACTCGGAAAGTATTCTGATGCGGCGACGGAAGGAAAAAGAAGATGAATCCGATGAAGCAATGGATGAGAAAAGAAGATGAAGCCGCTACGGCGAATGGAAAATGAAGATCGAACCGTTGTAGCGGGTGAAAGTCTAAAAAAAATTCAATGTAGCGGGTGAAAATTTTGAAATTTTTGCCAAAACAGAGAAATTTAGCAGGGTTTTTCAGTGAGATCTCCAGGGCTAGAAAGATGAAAAATGGCAGCTTGTTTATGCACCAGATTGTATAGGGAAGCCACAAGGGGGTAAGCCCGCTTGACCCCCATCGTCCCCCTGAGACAGTCGTTCTTGTGAAAGAAAATTTTGTGTTTTGGGCAAAGTTGTCAATGTATGATTTTTCCAAGTGAAGGTAAATAATGCATGATTCATGTGAATGTTATGCATCTAACAACTATGTTATTAACACATTTTGCAAAATCCTAGTCACCTCGAAAATCGGCATTCCAGATAGTGCAGTTGGGTAAAGTGAGTTGTGGTTTAGCCATGAGAACCGACAACATGCATGATGATGTACATAACCCCAATGAGTATGAGGAAGATGCTATGGGGGAAAATGTCTGAGTTGGAAATGTTGAGATAGAGTCTAATGGGAGAAGATTGCAAGAGACTCTCCCATATTTTGCAGCCACCATGAGAAGCCTAATGGTGGAGATACAGAGTTACAGGGTAGATAATGAAAGATTGGTTAAGGCTCAGGAGGAGCTAAACCAGCTGAATGCAACCATGCTACAAATTTTGACAGATATTCAGATAAAGATGAACTATGAGGACCGGACCAAAAAACCAGAAGGGAGTAAGAAAACTGCTAGAAGAAGAAAGAAATCACCTAGTGAGTCATATGACTCTTAAGGGTCCACTGGAGATTAAAGTTCTTGTTCTCACGAGATTTAGAGAAGGAGGGGCTACTAGAACCACTCATGAGATGAATTTAAGAAGGCAATGCCGCCTACCTTTAATGGTGATATAAAGAATGGTCAAGAAGATAAAGCTTGGATTCTTGGGATGCGAAAATATTTCCAAGTCCAAGACTATTCAGGGAATATGAAAGCTAGAGTAGCCATATTCAATTTTACCAAAAGAGCATCCATATGGTGGGAGCATTTCAGGCAAGTAAAGAAAATCAATGAAAGGAAGATTGTGTGGAAGCAGTTCCAAAAGTATTTCAAGGAGAAGTACCTCTCTGACAGGTACCACGATGACAAGATCAAAGAGTTCCATGAGCTGAGATTGGGACAACAAACCATGGAGGAATATGAAAACAAGTTTTTGGAGCTATTGAGGTATGTCAGGTACATAAAATATGAGAAGGTGAAGATCCAACATTTTCTGAGTGGATTGCCTCAGTATTACAAAGACAGGATTGAGTTTTATGAACCTAGGACTCTTGAGGAGGCAATAAGGAAGGCTAAGTACTGCTATGAGCAAAGCAAGAACAAACCGGATTAGCAGAAAACATGGAAGGACAAAAGGAGTGAGAAGTCTCATTAAAGGAAGAAAGGTTACAAACCTTCTAACTCTAGGAATCAACAGAAGCAACCGGCACAAGTTGAGAAGCAACCAGCTAGATCGATGGGAAGGAAGCCAAAATATCCACAACAAAACAAAGGACCACTCCAATGTTGGAAATGTGGAGGACCCCACATGCATAGGTATTGTCCACTTGAGAATGAGAATGCAAGGCCGACATACAATATTCAAGAGGCAGAAACAGTGGGGCAAGTAGCAAGGGTCGTACCTAGAATTTATGTAGCACTAGAAGACCGCCAGGAAGATCACTAGTCAACGGTGGTTGAAGTTGCAGGTAAGATTATTGAGCAATCTATTTCTATTTTGATTGACCTTGGTTCTAGTCACAATTATATTGCTCCCAGAGTAGTGGGGGTTTGTACTCTTAATAAAGCAAAGCATAGCATGTCATGGTTAGTTCAGCTAGCCACTGGAACTAAGAGAAAATTTAATGAAGTGGTGGAGAAATGTCCATTGGCAATGAATGGATTGGTCACTTGTTTAGATCTGAATGTTCTACCACTTGGTTCCTATGATGTTCTCATTGGAATGGATTGGCTAGAAGCTCATATTGTGAAGCTTGACTATTATAATAAGACTTTTAAATGCATGGATGAAGAAGAGAACCTAGTAGTTGTAAGAGGCATTCCAAAGGTAGTTTCTGTGAGGCAGATTTCAGCAATGCAGTTAAAGAAGTTTTGTAAAAAAGGTTGCCAGTTGTATGCAGCCCATATTAAGGAGGTAGCAAAGAATGAAACTCCTAGGTTGGAAGACTATCCTGTGTTGCAAGACTTTAAGGATGTTTTTCCTGATGAGGTTCCAGGACTTCCTCCAAAGAGGGACATAGATTTCACAATTGAACTCGTGCCAGGAGTAGCACCAATGTCAAGAGCACCCTACAAAATGAGTACACCAAAAATGTTAGAGCTAAATATGCAGCTGCAAGAATTGTTGGAGAAAAAGTATATCACGTCGAGTGTGTCTCCTTGGGGAGCACCAGTTCTGTTTGTAAAGAAGAAAGATGGTACACTCAGATTGTGTATTGATTACAGGTAGTTGAACAAGGTCGCAATGAAGAACAAATATCCCTTGCTAAGAATTGATGACCTCTTTGATCAAATGAAAGGGGCAAAGGTATTTTCCAAGACTGACTTGAGGTCTGGTTACCATCAAGTGAGAATCAAGGACGAAGACATTCATAAGACAACCTTCAGAACAAGGTATGGCCATTATGAGTTTGTAGTGGTACCATTTGGTCTCAAAAATGCACCAGCAACATTTATATGCCTTACGAATAGTGTCTTCAGCAGGTATTTGGACAAATTCATTCTTGTTTTCCTTGATGGCATTCTTGTTTATTCTAAGAATGAAGAAGAGAATGAAGAACATTTGAGACTAACATCGTAATTGCTCAGAGAACATCAGTTGTATGTGAAGCTAAGCAAGTGTGACTTCTATAGGGATAGAATTTAGTACTTGGGTCACATTATTTCAGAGGAGGGTATATATGTAGACCCTAACAAGATTGAAGCTATTAAGAATTATCCTACTCCAAAGAATATGGCAGAGGTAAGATCTTTTATGGGGCTTGCAGGATACTACAGAAGATTCATTGAAGGATTCTCCAAGGTTGCACATGCTATCGCTTCTTTGCAAAGGAAGGGGATAAAGTTCGAATGGACCTCGAAGTGTGAAGAAAGTTTCCAACGGTTGAAGTATCTTCTCACAAGTGCACCGGTCTTAAAAGTTGCAGACTCAGAGAAAATTTTTGTGGTATGTACGGATGCATGTGGTCAAGGACTTGGAGGAGTTCTTATGCAAGACAACCACGTGATATGTTATGAGTCAAGAAAATTAAAGGAGCACAAAAATAACTATGCCACTCATGATCTGGAACTTGCAGCCATTGTACATGCTCTCAATATGTGGAGACATTACTTGATGGGCAGAAGATTTGAGCTAAGGACATACCATTGTGGTCTAAAGTATTTGTTTGATCAACCTACTTGGAATGTTATGCAAGTGAGATGGTTGGATTTTTTATGTGAGTTTGATTTTGAAATCAAGCACATAAAAGGAAAAGAGATTAAGGTAGTTGATGCACTTAGCAAGAAGGTGCAGGAAATGCATGTGGCATCCATTAGTATTTGCCAATTAGATTTGAGGCAACATATCTCTAATCATGTTGTTGAAGATGAATTGTGTGCACAGGTCAAGGACAAGTTACAGCATTGAAGCCTTGAAAAGAAGTATGAGGGGTATAAATTGGAATAAGATGGACTTCTTACTTATAAGAACATAATTTATATTCCAAATGAAGTAGATTTGAGGAGGGTTGTTATGGATGAGATCCATCAAGCTCCATATTCTGGTCACACAGGATATCAAAAGATGATTGCTACAGCTAGAAAGTAGTACTTTTGGCCAGGAATGAAAAAGGACATGGCTGAATATACTTCAAGATGCATGAAGTTTCGGCAAGTGAAGGTTGAGCATCAACACCCAACAGGTTTGTTGCAGCCTTTGTCAGTTCCATAATGGAAATGGGAAGTTATTTCCATGGATTTTATTACAGGATTTCCAATGACTTGGAGACAAAATGATTCCATCATGGTTGTGGTGGAAAGGTTGACAAAGTCAACACATTTTATACCGGTTAAATCTACACATAAGACTGATGACATTGCAAAGATATTCATGAAGGAGATTTTCAAACTGCATGGATTGCCTAAGGCAATAGTCTCTGACAGAGATGTCAAGTTCACTTCCAATTTTTGGAAGGGGTTGTTTGTATATTTGGGTACAAAGTTGAATTTCAACACTGCCTACCATCCTCAGACCGAGAGAGTTAACCAAGTGTTGGAAGACATGCTTCACATGTATGTGATGGAGAAACCAACCAAGTGGGAAGATTATTTACACCTAGTAGAGTTTGCTTATAACAATAGACAACAAACATCCTTTGGGATGAGTCCATATGAAGCTTTGTATGGCAGAAGGTGTAGGACACCCGTGACTTGGGATAATCCATTTAACAGGGTTGTGATTGGTCCAAAATTGCTCAAGGAAATGGAGCAAGAGGTTGTAAAGATCAGGCAAAATCTAAAGGAAGCCCAGGACAGACATAAAAGTTATGCAGATAAGCATAGGGTGAATAGAGATTTCAGTGTTGGGGATCATGTTTAGCTCAGAGTGAAGGAAAAGAAGAGTTCCTTGAAGCTTGGAAGTTGTGCCAAGTTGTCCCCTAGATACTATGGACCGTTTGAAGTGCTTGAAAGAATAGGGCTAGTTGCATGTAGAGTTGGATTTCCTACTAGCACTAGAGCTCATAATGTTTTTCATGTTTCTTTGCTTAAGAAATATGTACATGATCCTAACCATGTAATAAATTGGGATGTGATACAGGTGGAACCAGAGGGAGAGTTCCAAATTGAGCCTATGTGCATCCTCACCGAGAAGGTCACAATGCTTCGGAACCAAGCAATAGGATAGGTGAAGGTGCAATGGAAGCACTATGGTCCTGAAGAAGCTACGTGGGTGCTGGAGGATGCCATGCGACTGGCACATCTATTTTTGTTCGAATCTGTGGATTACTAAGGGCATTACCAACAAGCATTTTTGTTCAATGTTGTAAAGGATTGAGGACAGTGTTGTTGAAGGGGGAGGGGAATGTAACACCCCGGTTTTGACCCCGTTGCATTTAAATAAATGATGTAAATAATCATGGCATGTAGCTAGGAAAAATCTCCACCATCGATTTAGTATTTATGTTTCAGCAATTAAGGTTGGGCCGATGGTATTTTTCTTTATGCTAGCTAAACATTAAAAAGCTGGACATCATGTTAAATTTGCAATTTTAATTAAAAACCCACAGTCGGCTATGTCAACACAACTAAATTAGATGGGGGCATGATTTTTCCTAAGGATGAGGGATTGGGGGATTGGAAGAGGGGGAAGAAATTTGAAATGGGTAGAGCACCCTTTCTGGAAAAACTTTTTTAAATTTTCTTGGGCAAGAAAACACCAAAAACGACCACCTTTCCCTCATGCGACAGCGTTTCACCTTCCCTCGTGATTTTGGAATGGAATTTTTTTTTGGGAAAACCAATTCTGCATTCACAGAGAAACAAGCAAGCAAAAAAGGATTCTGAGTATGAACCTTTCAGGAATTTCTCCTATCTGGCGATCTGGATCCTTCACGTTTTGGGTTTTCCCTATGTGGATTGTTTCTCTTTACGTTTTCTCATGTTTTCTAGTTGTTTTCCTGAACTTGATTTCCCAAAATTCGATATTTTGTCTTTGATTTTGAATAACCAAAAAACATTTTCGTTTTGGTCATTTGCAACAGTCGGTCTGGCACCGACAATGTTCAGAAATTCGTAAATTTCTATGTGTGTATGTAATCCCTGGCATCTGCTATGTTTTGATAAATCCCAGGACTGAGATCACGGTGTGTGCATCCACGTTTGGGATCTGAATTGATTGAATGAATGGAAACAGAGTCTAGAATTGCTTGATAAACCTAGTGTGTGGAAGAACCTCACAGACCAATCTAGAAGGTTGGTTTTCTTCTTTGCATGCCCTAAATAACACTGGAAGGGAAGGCATGGCCTGAGGGACTGTGTAGTAGAGAAGGGAATGATTCCTTATGTTGGGTGTGTAATTGTTTAGAAATCAGGCTAGATCCAGTGTGGGTGTTCATATCTCTGGGGTTGAGCTCACTAGCTCAGCAGTCAGTGTTTCCACCCCGTTGGTAGCATGATAAAACCCAACTGGAAGGATGGCTTGGCTGGTATCCTGATAAACCCATCTGTTGGCTTGGATGTGTCTCATGTGAATTTGGCTAAGTGTAAACCACTTCCTATGTAATTCGGATAAACCCAACTGTGTTGGCTTGATTGAGTTTTATTGTATCCTTGGCTATGGGGAAAGTCTGTTAGTGTTCCTTATTCCTTGGGGAAAATCATGCCCAGCTCGGGGGTGGCAGTGTTGCTGAGAAATTAAAGAGCACACGAGCCTATGGTTGGGTGGAACGTTGCAGGGACATAGCTGGTTGCAGGACAAGCTTCTCCAAAGATAAGTATTCTTGTTTAATTTAGTTCTGCAATTGTATTTGCTTATGAATTATTATGAAATTATCATGAACATGTTGAATGCATGAATGTGTTGAATGAATGATTTGCTTTCGATGTATATATCATGTACATTTTATTATGCATCTGTGTATTTATATGCTTTAAGTTCAATGCATTTTTATATCTGTATTATGTTCATGGGGGCCTAGATTGCCTAGGTTGATAGATGTTAGTCACATCCTCTCCACCAAGTAGTGG
Organism: Pseudotsuga menziesii; assembly: GCA_001517045.1. Taxonomy (NCBI): domain Eukaryota; kingdom Viridiplantae; phylum Streptophyta; class Pinopsida; order Pinales; family Pinaceae; genus Pseudotsuga; species Pseudotsuga menziesii. The sequence goes on along the minus strand of LPNX011086025.1, from coordinate 176,825 downwards.
CCGAGTAGAGGGTTGGGGACATGACACATCATTACAAAATAATGAAGAGATCACCTACACTTGGAATACAACCTCAACATTGGGTCTTTATTCCTGATATGAAACTGAATTATTAGCCCCTAAACCATCCAAATAAGGATCTTACTCATTTGGATCATATGCATCGTCATAGGAACAACTACTTTTGAAGAAGACAAAACACCTCGTCAGCTAATGGGATATGGAGAAACATCAAGAGGTTATGTCTGTATAACAGGCAGAGATATTGGAATACAATAGGATGCTACCTTTACTACGACCTCTACCTCTATTGCAGGGTGATCAACCCACCATATCAAACCATCTCTTAAACATGAAGGGCACATTCACCCAACTCAAATGTGACCTTCTTTACACAAGCTAGATAAACTTGAATTCCATCAAAATTCAAAGTTTTACGAGAGAATTTTTTTCTCAAGTTTCATGACCTGTCTTTCATCAACCTTATTGAACAACTTCTTCAATTTCTTCCAAACATAATTCAAGTAATGGATTGCATAGTTTAGGGTATAACTTAGGGTTTTTATTTAAACTAATTCTAGAGATATCCTATAACTATTTTGAAAATGACATCAAACTCTTTAAGTATAGGAAGGAGTAGGAGGAGAGAGGTTCCAAAATATCCAGTAGCAAGTATGCTAAGGCTAGTTAATTAATTTCCCTCTGTGCATTTCACTTTCCATCTACTAGTTTTCTTTACATACATAAACCAATAGTTATTTGTTTCAAGCAAAATTCTACTCATTGAATCTCAATTGAAGAGAGGTTTCATAAAACCAAACTGGTCTCAAAGGTCGATCAAAGAAAAAACAAACCAACCAAAATGGTTGCAATTTTTTGCGAATATGGATCTAGGGTAAAACACAATTTATATTATGCACATCCTGAATAATTTTGAATCTAAAAAAATTGCAACATAGAAAGAAAGCAAAAGCTAGAAAAAGGCTAAGAATTAGATAAAAACTCTAAGAAAAGGGTTTCAATAAAATAATTTTATTTGCAATTAAAAGGAAGAAAAATATATGTAGAATATTTTCTCTATTAAGTGTGGAGGTTGATCTTGAGTTCCTCAATGCTCAATTCATCCACTCCTTGCATAATTTTCTTGAAGAATAAGGGAGTGAGAGATCGAATGCCTTTGCCATTACCCAATCACTCTTTTTTTTTTCCAATAAAATCAAAGCCAACACATACATTAATTTATTTTTTTATAGCTCACTCTAGCGCCAAGTGATTCACCTAGATCATTGTTTATCACCCAGTAATTAGTGATCTTAATTAGTATTTAAACTCTTTTTGCCTAAACTTTTGATCTCTCGCTCTACACATTAAAAAAACACCCTAAATCTAACTCAAATTTATTCTTTAGGCCAAATTTTGGTGGAAAATTGAAAATCCTCAAATCTATTAAAAAACCCATAAATCTAACTCATTTTTCTTCTTTTGGCCAAATTTTGGTAGCAAAATTGAAACCCTTCAAAATGTAAATGAATTAATGTTATTATGTTTTCTTTAGTGTGTATATATATTACATTTAAGCCAACATGGGTGTATATTGAGTGGTGCTAGAGTGTACTGTTAATACACTCTTTGCGACATCACAAATTCAAACCTTGAATTACTCATGCTCCATGCCAGTTGGTTGTGTGGGTGCACCTAGGGGTATAATGGTAGGGGGCTAGAATCGACCCCATGTGGGTGGTCATCAAAGAGACAAAGTTGGTGGATAATACTGTAGTAGTCCATGACATAAAACACAGGACACAATGCATGTGATGTAGGTGTTGCAACCTGGTAATAGGCGATGATAAAGGTGATAAATACTCTGGAGAGGATTTCTAGTGATAAATATTGCTCATGAATATATTATTATATTGAATTGAGACTTGATCAAGTTCTTGCTAAGTTATTTATATGTATAATATATGTGTATAAGTCCCTTAGGGATCTACGCCAAACATGCTCATGAGATGTCGGTTATATCAACGCCATTTAACATCAATTTGGAATATGTTAAAACACATTGGACATACACATCCATGCATATAATTAATATACACTACAAAATTAAATTCAACATTAAAAACCTAATCATCTCTAGAGGGCATATTGTTTGGACTAATTCATATTCTTGTAGTTATTTTCTAGTAATATTTTTTTTATCCCTCAACTAAATTAGTAATTTTTAGTTGTGTCACTTATTATCTAGTCGTATTTTTTTTATCCTAGGACTAAATTAGTTATTTAAGTTAGTTAATTTTAGGTGTGTCGCTTAAAATTGCTCATAGTTGCTAGTATTTAGCTTTAAAAAACTGTCGCGACTAACTTTTTTGGTCATGTAGACATAAATTTGCTAAATTGTACTAGTGCTAGCCTATGAGTGTCACATACCCCAATTTTGTAAAATAATGTTAATTGTTTTAATTTGATTTGCTAAGACATTATGTTAAACTTAATGCTAAGTGGGAACTGATGACTCAACAGAGTCAAAAGAAGTGGAATGTAATTCTGAATATTTTATTATTAATAAATAAAAAGTGGAGACAACAGCTTGGGAGAGCTGTTAATAAGAGTGTTACTAGTCAAACTGGTGCAAGGAACTAGGTGGAGAGCAAAAGGCAAGTGGAAGCATCCTCAAACACTTCCTATGTTGCAAGTGGCAACTTCCCTACATTTGGGGTCATGATCCCCCAAGAAAATGGGATCATAGCAGGTGGCTCAATAAATGACAACTAACCCAAAAAGACCTAGGCAATCTTTTAAAAGTACCCAATGGGAGGAACAGCCTCCCATTGCTGTTGTCGTCCAAGCTCAAGAACGGGTTCTGTTATTTATTAATTTATGTGTATTATCTATGTGTGATAAAATGATGCATTGTAGCTTATGATGTAAAGATTTATATGGTTTAGTAATGAAGTTGTTCTTAGTTTGTTTAGTAATAGAATCATTTTGATGAGAAATAAAACCCTACCTGTGTTTTTCCTCATCTGGAGTGATCCAGACCATACTCCAGCACAGGTGGTGAAATTATAAATAAAGATAGTATGATGAAAATGTAGAATAAAATGTTAGTGGAATTATAGAATATTCCTTTTATTTTGTTATCAGAAGAAATATCTTCTATACCAGGAGTAGTGTTAAAACCTGGATTGAGATTGTCAGTTTATTAGAAACAGAGAAAGAAGCTATATTATTTACTGATAGTAGTATATGTGGGTAGATAAAACAGTTTTTGATACAGTATTTACCTTCAGTAATCTTATGGCTTATTTGAATTCAAGAAAATGGTATAATAGTTAAACTAGAGTAGGGTTAAGCTAAATAAAAATGCTTTACAACTTTACAGTTTACTTCTTTCCAGTTTTAACTACTGCATGTATAATAGTCAAATTGAAAGAAAGAATAGCTAGAATCTTGATTTACTTCTACAGAAAATTTAGTTGGTATCAGAATTTACTTATGGATAGTAATGTAAGTTATTCATTCATTTTGTTCTATCTAGTTAAGCTTAAACAAAAATCTACAATTACTAACCTATTCTTTTTAAGATATCAACAAATGCAGATCATAGTTAATTCTTATTCTTTTATTTTATAAATATTAACATTGTAATATAAACAAGATAATCTAGAATACAGAGAGTACTTTCTATAAATTATTTAGTGCAGTAAGTAAAGAAAACAATAATAAAATACTATCTTACTTTATGATTATAAATAAATAAAGAACAAGGGTAATAAATATATAATTATAAAAACAATATTAATATGTAGATAAAGCAATCTTTTATTCCATTATAGTAAACAGTAAACATAATATAATTTATGTACTCAAAAGTTGTATCTAACATATACATAAATACTTCAGTAAAAACATGGAGTTCTTATATCTCCGAAGGTTAAAAAAAATTATATAACAACCTTTTACAAATCCTTTTGTAATAAAATAAGTTATTATAAAAACCCTGTACAGAAACCCTAGTATTTGAAAAGTTAAATAATATTACAGGGTAAATATCAAGTACATTAACACACATAAAATGACCATCAGAGTAATATCATGCTCAACCTACTGAGCTTAACCAATCACTTCACATTATAAATAACAATTAAACAATTTACAGTAGCACATTATAAATTAAAGATAAATAAAGAAGCTGTAAATATTATTAAATACTGTCAAGTTAGGGTAAAACCCTACTGATCCAAAATATACAACAGAGTTAACAACTGGAGTCTAAATTCAGTATTTTACTCACGGCTGTAAACAAAATCCACGGAGTGAGGCTTTTACATCCCTTCCACCATTTATATATATATACACAATAACTAAACAAAACTAGAAATTACAGTCACGGTCGGAGCCGGAGCACCCCGCTTAATGCAAGGGTCTCATCTTTCACTTAAAAACAACAAACCAAATAATAGGATAAACCGAAACCGTAAGGGTTGCAGGCCACAACGCACCAACCCACAAATGTCCCAAAGGGACCAAGCAAGAAGGAAATGCCATGGTTAAAACAGGCTTACCCGTGAACTAGCAACTACTGCCGCAGTCCAGCACAAACCACGCAGAGAGGAGAGACGACACCTGTAGTCAACAGAGAAGCGATAATGTTAAAACTTGTTTACAAATTAAATAACAGGGTATTGAAAATAAAACTGCAATGATAATGATTTTATTAAAATAAAGATTTCTTACCTTGATTTGTACCGAAGCGCGACACCCACGAGCAGTAAAGCGACCACAAGCGTAAGGAGGTATTTTCTAACTCAACAAATACCTACAGCGATGGAGGACAGGAACAACAAGTTCAGCCAGAAATAAGCTTGGGTCGCAACCACTCTCAACACAGAACCGTAAATCCTGCAAAACCTAAATATCGACTGCTATGGTTAAGCAAGACTTCAACTGTCATCACCGAGCCAAGAAAGGAAGGACAGTACAGTAATGGACTCCAAACTGAGTGAACTGCGACGTAGAAACCCTAAGGGAAGTAACACAAACCTAAACCCAAGTAACTATCAGTTTTGCGACAGCACTTCTCTGTCAACCATTCAGGATGAGCTTCGAGGAGAAACAACAAGTAGGGAGACTATTGACATCAAAGGTAAGAGACGGTACAGACAAGGGCATGATAGCAGAGCGGCTAGAAAGCCCGAAGGCGACGGAGAGAATGCCCAGCTAGGGTTCGAGGGTGCCTTATAACCACATGACACTTGGCCACGGTTAAGCCACGTCTCCAAGCATATGATTTGCATGCAGTGGGTATTTTTCCATAGTTCTCGATGAGCAATCACGAGAGGACGACATTACCAATCATTTTCGCTATTTTCAAAGGTTCTATTATGATCCTCAGCCGAAGCCAACCTATTATATGGAGCATGATAAAAAAAAAATCGTTATTATATAAACTATGCTTTAAAGCTTACCAATGGCGTGAAGAATTAACGACTCATCAAAATACATTATGGTATACCATCGTTTACACAATACAAATCGAGATGTAACCTCATGTTCATCATGGGCGTAGTCAACACTACGACCTAGCACATTATAACATGTTATCTCTTTACTTTACAATCAATCGATCAAAAGAATATACCCTTATAATATAATAAGAGAATTCTAGAAGTAAGGTATGGCAAATACTATTCTAGTAGACATTTGTTTGTGTAATCAAAAGAATATAATCTAACAAGAGTAATAAGTTTATGACGTAGCATTTTATACAAGCTTGGGATGTATGAAATAAAAGATTATAAGATTTTAAGGGTTAAACCATAAACTTTTCATGGCATGGTCTTTTTCATGACCTCTCCATCTAGGTATGCAATTATTCTCTCATCAAACAGTTACAATCTTGATAAAAATAAGTTTTGTAACATTGTTATAGAAGGAAATAATAACATATATGTTTAAGTAAGAATATTGCTTACAACAAGTATTCGTTCAACCAACATCTATAATTTTATTATAAAAGTATACTAATGGCTGATATTAAGGAGGTTTATAGAATCAAACTATGGCAAATATCCTATTATTAATGTTAACCCCATTGGCCTTGTTGTATTTGTTAAAATAGTAAAGTTTGGAAATAAGATACAAAAGAAAATAATAGCATTTATTTTGGTGAATGCATTGCTTAGAACAAATGTTCTTTAACTAAGAAATTGTGACATAACAAGGGTTAAGCCACAAATCTTTTTAACAAAAGATTCACCAACACAAAAGTTAGATCGTAAAACTATTATGTTATGCATTCTTTCAATGATTATAGTCCATTAAGGACATTCTTCTTTTATATCTATGGAAGGAATTGTATAAAACCGGTTCACGATAAGATATCCATCTTAAGAGAATAACTCTAGTTGTGTTATGGAGTAATTGTCGTGTAAACCCTTAAGATGATAGACAAAAGTGCTAAGCATTTCAATAGCTATCAGATTTGACAATAAGTAACTTTTTAATGACTTAATAACTCTGTCATTCTTAAAACTGCTTGTAAAGAAACATTTAAGGCATTTTTACACATGACGATTATGATAGACGTCGAATAGTTCAGTAAGCATTAAAACTATAAATTTACATCTACTAGAAAGAAGGCAGTTATAGTCATTTACTGATAGAACTAAATTGCATTCCTTAGAGTTTAAAAAAGAAGACAGTTTAATGATTTTACCTCGATAAGCTTTGGAAATTGATTAGAAATTATATTATATACTGAGTTATTATTGTGCGACGAACTTATATCAGAATGATTTAGGATTAACGACAAGCAGCACCCGAACTTCTTACATGTAAGTCTGTAAGCACAGGAAAACTTTTTGCGTTAGCTCGAAAGCTAAGTAAGCCCAGATTTTTCAGTACAGTTCCACCTTGTGGTCGCAAGAAAAACAAGTAAGTAAACTGAAAAAGAAATCGTTCTATAAGATAAACATAATCAAATCGATAACTCAAATAATGAATTCATTAACATTTAACTAATCAAATAATTAGTTGACTGCATTTATGAAATTTATCTATATTTTGAAAATTTTAAATTTTTCGGAAATTTTGGGTCTTGACAAAGTGGTATCAAAGCACAAGGTTCAAACACTAGGCCTTGATGCAGCCCAATTAGCTTCCATAGAACAGTAAAGTAAAATAATATACTAACATATATTCTATTTTATGCAAAGAACAAAAAATTTCTTTTTCTGAAGATTAACAGGCAGGTATGGAAAAGTTGGGAGAGTATGCTCAGGAGGAGTCTCCAGACACAGAAACAAGACAATTGCCTAGAGAACCTATGTTAGAAGAGGTGACTTCCAACTCTTTAGAGTTGTTACAGACTGTAAAGGATTTGAAGACTGAAATGGAATCAATCAAGAGGGAGAATGAGAGGATTTTGAAGGCTCAAGAAGAATTGAACCAAATTTTAATAGAAAAGTTCCAAAGTGAAGGAAGGAGCAGAAGATCAGAATCTGAGGATGTTAGTCATCAAAGAAGATCTAAAAAGATGAAGTTGGAAAAAACTGAAAGTAGTTCATCATCTGAAGGGTTCGGTGAACGACAAAGTTACCATACTACTAGTGACAGTAGTGAGGCTGAATTGAATGACAGAAAGAAGAAATACAGACCATATGAGGAAATTTCAGGGGAGTTTAAAAAGATAAAGCCCCCAAATTTTAATGGAGAGACCGAAAAAGGGGAGGAAGCAGAGTCCTGGTTGTCCAAGACGAGGAAATATTTTCATATATATAATTACTCTAATCAACTAAAGGCAAGGATGGCAATATATAACCTCTTCGGAAAAGCTGATATATGGTGGCAAGATATGAAGAGAGTCAAGGGTATCAGAGAAAAAGAAGTTAATTGGAGTACCTTTAAAAGGTATTTCAAGAAGAAATTTTTGTCCAATCAATATTACGAAGAAAGAGCTAAAGAATTTTTATGAATTGAAGTTAGGTTCAATGACTATGAAAGATTTGAACAGTAAATTCTTAAGCTTGCTTAGGTATGTACCTTACCTAGTAGACGAGAAACCTAAAGTACAACAATTTCTTAGCTGTCTACCATATCATATCAAGGACAAAATTGAGTATGATAACCCAAAGACTCTGGAGGAAGCCATGAGGAAGGCTAATTTCTATTTTGAGCAAAACCGGAAGAAGGAAGGCTTAGCCAACTGGAAGGCTAAGAAAAATAACAATCAGCCTGGGTTTAAGAAGAAGGAATTTGTATCCCAGAGGAATTTCAAGAATAATAAGAATAAAAATCATTCTAACAATAAGAATTTCCAGGGAAATAGAAATGGTACTTCCAATAATTCAAATAATTTTAAGGGCAAGGAAGCTGCAAATAACCATGGGAATTTTACCAAGAGTTTTGAACGTAAGGAGCCTGTTAAATGCTGGGAATGTAATGGCCCGCACTATGCCTCGGTCTGTCCAAACCAGAAAAATTCAGTCAGCAATATTCATACTGTGTGGGAGGAAATGACCGTTGGAGAACTAGCAAGGACTATGCCCAGAATAAATGTAGCTTTGGAGAACCGCCAAGCTGACTATCAGATTTCCATGGTGGAAGTGGAAGGTATGATTAATCAAACCCCTGTAACCATTTTAATCGATCCATGAGCTAGTCTTAGTTACATTGCACCTCAGATAGTGGAAAAATGTAAGCTATATGTCGATAAGTTTGATAATTCCCGGTTAGTTCAATTAGCCACTGGGGCAAAAAGAAAAGTAACATGTTTTGTGAAAGAATGTGCTTTACTTATGGATGAATTTAAAACTACAGTTACGCTTAATGTTTTGCCACTTGGCTCATATGATTTACTGATTGGCATGGATTGGTTAGAGCAGCATAAGGTAGTTTTAAATTGTTACGATAAAACTTTCACATGTTTAAATAGTGATGAACAACCAGTAAAGATTAAGGGTATTCCTAGAAAAACTATAATCAGACAGATTTCTGCTTTACAACTTAAAAGAGCTGTTAGAAAAGGATGTAAATCCTATGCAGTAACTATTACTGATGAGGCAAGTAAAACTGAAACAGATAAGTTAAAAATAAAAGATATTCCTATTTTAAAAGAATATACTGACGTATTCCCAGAAGAAATTCCTGTTTTAGAAGAATATACTGACGTATTCCCAGAAGAAATTCTTGTTTTAAAAGAATATATTGACGTATTCCCAGAAGAAATTCCAGGATTACCTCCAAGGAGGGAATTGGATTTCACTATTGAGTTGGTACCAGGTGCGGTACCTAGCTCAAAAGCTCCGCATCGAATGAACATTTTAGAACTTAATGAGTTAAAATCACAACTAAAAGAGTTAATAGATAAGAAGTACATTTGACCTAGTGTGTCTCCTTGGGGAGCACTGGTCATCTTTGTCAAAAAGAAAGATGGAACTATGCGACTATGCATAGACTACCGTCAGCTAAATAAGATGACTATTAAAAACAGATATCTGTTGCCCCGCATAGATGATATGTTTGATCAACTACGTGGAGCCACGGTGTTCTCAAAGATAGACTTAAGGTCGGGATATCATCAAGTAAGAATCAAGGATGAAAATATCTTCAAGACAGCCTTTAGAACAAGGCATGGACACTACGAGTTTGTCGTAATGCCATTCAGGCTTACCAACGCCCCAGCTGTCTTTATGTGCTTAATGAATAATATAATGCATAAGTACTTAGATAAATTTGTTCTCGTGTTTATCGATGACATCTTAATTTACTCTAAAACATAAGAAGAACATAAAGAACACCTAAAGATAGTTTTACAAGAGTTGCGAGAACAACAACTCTTTGCGAAATTTAGTAAGTGTGACTTCTTCAAGGATGAAATTCAGTACTTAGGTCACGTAGTGACTAAGGAAGGAATTTCAGTCGATCCAAAAAAGATTCGGGCAATCGAAGATTGGCCGATTCCAAAAGATATAACGGATGTTAGGTCGTTCATGGGAATTACCGGTTATTACCGGAGATTCATTGAAGGCTTCTCAAAAATAGCAAATCCGATCACTTCCTTGCAAAAGAAAGGCAAGAAATTTGATTGGAACTCAAAGTGTGAAGAAAGTTTTAAGAAATTAAAAACCTTATTGACAAGTGCACATATTCTAAGAATAACAGATCCTAATAAGGACTTCGTAGTATGCACTGATGCCTGTAATGATGGCTTAGGCGGTGTTCTAACTCAAGACGGGCATGTCATTGCCTATGAGTCTAGGAAGTTAAAAATTCACGAAAAGAATTACGCAACTTATGATTTAGAACTTGCGGTTGTTATACACGCCTTAAAAATGTGACGACATCATTTAATATGTAGGAAATTTATTCTAATGACTGATAATAAAGGACTGAAATATCTTCTAGATCAACCTAATTTAAATGCAAGACAAGCAAGGTGGTTAGCCTTCTTGAGTGAATACGATTTTGAAATCCAGCACGTAAAGGGTAAGGAAAATAAGGTGGCTGATGCATTGAGCAGAAACGCAAAGCTGAACTTTACAGCAGCAATCAACACTTATGCTTCTGATTTAAATGAACAGCTTAAAGAAGGGGTAAAACAAGATAAAAATTATCAGAATTTGCAAATTACAGCTAAGGGAGAACCTACATAAAGCTTAATAAAAGGTTATAGTTTAAATGAAAATGGATTTTTATTATTTAAATATAAACTGTATGTGCCTAATATGCCCAAGGTTAAGTTGTTAATTCTAGACGAAGTCCATAAAACACCATATTCAGGACACCCAGGTTATCAAAAGACTGTAAACATGCTAAGAAAATAATATTTTTGGCCTAATATGAAATCTGAGGTAGTTGAATACATTGCTAGATGTTTGGACTATCAACAAGTGAAAACCAAACATCAACATCCATCTAGTTTGCTACAACCTTTACCTATTCCTAGCTGGAAATGGGAAGTGATTACCTTAGATTTTATTACTGGACTGCCCAGAAATCAGAATCAACGTGACTCTATTATGGTGGTGGTTGACAAGTTAAGCAAGGCAGCACATTTCATTCCTATTAAAACTACTTACAAGGCTTCCAACATAGCTGATATCTTCTTAAAGCATATTTTTCGGTTACATGGAGTACCGAAGGTTATAATTTCAGACAGGGATCCTAAATTCACCAGAAATTTTTGGAAATCCTTGTTTAAGGGATTAAATACAACATTGAATTTCAGTACCTCCTTCCATCCTCAAACAGACGGACAAACTGAAAGAGTGAATCAGGTGCTGGAAGATTTATTAAGGATGTATGTTAAAGATCAGCCAGGTAAGTGGGAAGACTACTTACATCTAGCAGAGTTTGCATATAATAATAACTATCAGTCATCAGCTAAATTTAGTCCATTTGAAATTTTATATGGGCGTAAATGCAACACTCATATCTCGTGGAATAATCTAGTAGATAGATTGGTGTTAGGACTAGAATTATTGAACGAAATTGTGAAACAAGTGCATGAAAATTTGAAGGTGGCACAGGATCGGCAAAAGAGCCAAGTAGACTTGAAAATAACTCCCAAGGAGTTCCAGGTAGGTGAGCATGTATTTATAAAGGTAAGACCAAAGAAAATCTCTCTAAGAATGGGGAGTTGTGCAAAGTTAGCACCACGTTATTGTGGTCCGTTTGAAATTTTATCTAGAATTGGACAAGTTGCATACCAGCCAGCATTACCACCTAACTTGAAAGTACATAATGTTTTTCATATCTCTGTTTTGAAGAAGTATGTTCATGATGCTACTCATGTGGTTGATTGGAATGTTGTACAGGTGGAACCAGAAGGAGAAATTCTGGTGGAACCAGACTGTATCCTCGGGAGGAGGGAAATTACTCTGCGGAACTGCACCATTGGACAAGTGAAGGTGCAATGGAAGCACCTTAGTCCTGAAGAGGCCACCTGGGAACTGGAAAGTAAGATGCGGGAGGCATACCCGAATCTGTTCCAGGAGATTGCAGAGGATGAAGAATAAGTAACATCGAGGACGATGTTACATTTTAAGGGGGTGTGTATGTCACATACCCCAATTTTGTAAAATAATGTTAATTGTTTTAATTTGATTTCCTAAGACATTATGTTAAATTTAATGCTAAGCGGGAACTAATGACTCAGCAGAGTCAAAAGAAGTGGAATTTAATTCTGAATATTTTATTATTAATAAATAAAAAGTGGAGACAACAGCTTGGGAGAGCTTTTAATAAGAGTGTTACTGGTCAAACTGGTGGAAGGAACTAGGTGGAGAGCAAAAGACAGGTGGCAGCATCCTCAAACACTTCCTATGTTGCAGGTGGAAACTTCCCTACATTTGGGGTTATGATCCCCCAAGAAAGTGGGATCAAAGCAAGTGGCTCAATAAATGACAACTAACCCAAAAAGACCTAGGCAATCTTTTAAAAGTACAATGAATAGAGCTGAGGCTGCTCAGATATTTTCCAGGAGAAGAATCATTCAGGTGGAATGCTCTTCAAGGAATTCATTGGGAAAAAGGGAAAATTGTAAGGAAGGTGTTTTGAGAGATAATCTGCAGTAACTTGGTCTGATACAGCTTACTAGCTGAGAGAATTTATTGATAAGTTTAGGATTGGTATTGAGTCTGAAGACTGGTACTTGATTATTGATGCACCTAGTTTTAGCTAGGGAGACCAGAGCAAGCTCGGGGGTCCTGAGGAGTCGCTGTATGAGTGCCCTCCAGGAGTTGGTAGGGAGGAACGGCCTCCCATTGCTATTGTCGTCCAAGCTCAAGAACAGGTTCTGTTATTTATTAATTTATGTGTATTATCTGTGTGTAATTAAATGATGCATTGTAGCTTATGATGTAAAGATTTAGATGGTTTAGTAATGAAGTTGTTCTTAGTTTGTTTAGTAATAGAATCATTTTGATGAGAAATAAAACCCTACATGTGTTTTTCCTCATCTGGAGTGATCCAGACCGTACTCCAGCACAGGTGGTGAAATTATAAATAAATATAGTATGATGAAAATGTAGAATAAAATGTTAGTGGAATTATAGAATATTCCTTTTATTTTGTTATCAGAAGAAATATCTTCTATACCAGGAGTAGTGTTAAAACCTGGACTGAGACTGTCAGTTTATTAGAAACAGAGAAAGAAGCTATATTATTTATTGATAGTAGTATATGTGGGTAGATAAAACGGTTTTTGATACAGTATTTACCTTCAGTAATCTTATGGCTTATTTGAATTCAAGAAAAGGGTATAATAGTTAAACTAGAGTAGGGTTAAGCTAAATAAAAATGCTTTACAACTTTACAGTTTACTTCTTTCCAGTTTTAACTAATGCATGTATAATAGTCAAATTGAAAGAAAGAATAGCTAGAATCTTGATTTACTTCTACAGAAAATTTAGTTGGTATCAAAATTTACTTATGGATAGTAATGTAAGTTATTCATTCATTTTGTTCTATCTAGTTAAGCTTAAACAAAAATCTACAATTACTAACCTATTCTTTTTAAGATATCAACAATTGCAGATCATAGTTAGTTCTTATTCTTTTATTTTATAAATATTAACATTGTAATATAAATAAGATAATCTAGAATACAGAGAGTACTTTCTATAAATTATTTAGTGCAGTAAGTAAAGAAAACAATAATAAAATACTATCTTATTTTATGATTATAAATAAATAAAGAACAAGGGTAATAAATATATAAATATAAAAATAGTATTAATATGTAGATAAAGCAATGTTTTATTCCATTATAGTAAACAATAAACATAATATAATTTATGTACTCAAAAGTTGTATCTAACAGATACATAAATACTTCAGTAAAAACATGGAGTTCTTATCTCTCCGAAGGTTAAAAAAATTATATAACAACCTTTTACAAATCCTTTTGTAATAAAATAAGTTATTATAAAAACCCTGTACAGAAACCCTAGTATTTGAAAAGTTAAATAATATTACAGGGTAAATATCAAGTACATTAACACACATAAAATGACCATCAGAGTAATATCATGCTCAACCTACTGAGCTTAACCAATCACTTCACATTATAAATAACAATTAAACAATTTACAGTAGCACATTATAAATTAAAGATAAATAAAGAAGCTGTAAATATTATTAAATACTGTCAAGTTAGGGTAAAACCCTACTGATCCAAAATATACAACAGAGTTAACAACTGGAGTCTAAATTCAGTATTTTACTCACGGCTGTAAACAAAATCCACGGAGTGAGGCTTTCACAGCCCTTCCACCATTTATATATATATATACACAGTAACTAAACAAAACTAGTTAGCCCCAAGAGTTAGCTCAAGCGGTCGAGCAACCGTAGTTAGGCCTCTTGGCAAGTGAGGTCGCGGGATCCATTCTCCTCAACGCTCTTGGGGTTAGGCATGAAGTGTGCCGAGAGTGAGGCCCCTTCGGGTGGGCCCTCTTGAAATTATTCCGTGGATGTAGCCCGTCAGTCAAGCCGGCGCGTGAACCACATTGAAAAAAAAAAAAAACTAGAAATTACAGTCACGGTCGGAGCCGGAGCACCCCGCTTAATGCAAGGGTCTCATCTTTCACTTAAAAACAACAAACCAAATAACAGGATAAACCGAAACCATAAGGGTTGCAGGCCACGACGCACCAACCCACAAATGTCCCAAAGGGACCAAGCAAGAAGGAAATGCCATGGTTAAACCAGGCTTACCCGTGAACCATCAACTGCTGCCGCAGTCTCGCACAAACCACGCAGGGAGGAGAGACGACACCTATAGTCAACAGAGAAGCGATAATGTTAAAACTCGTTTCCAAATTAAATAATGGGGTATTGAAAATAAAACTGCAATGATAATGATTTTATTAAAATAAACATTTCTTACCTTGATCTGTACCGAAGCGCGACACCCACGAGCAGTAAAGCGACCACCAGGGCGAGGAGGTATTTTCTAAATCAGCAAATACCTACAGCGACAGAGGACAAGAACAACAAGTTCAGCCAGAAATAAGCTTGGGTCGCAACCACTCTCAACACAGAACCGTAAATGCTGCAAACCCTAAATACCGACTGCTATGGTTAAGCAAGACTTCAACTGTCATCACCGAGCCAAGAAAGGAAGGACAGTACAATAATGGACTCCAAACTGAGCGAACTGTGACAGAGAAACCCTAAGGGAAGTAACACAAACCTAAACCCAAGTAACTATCAGTTTTGCAACAACACTTCTCTATCAACCATTCAAGATGAGCTTCGAGGAGAAACAGCAATCAGGGAGACTACCGACATCAAAGGCAAGAGACGGTGCAGACAAGGGCATGATAGCAGAGTAGCTAGAAATCCCGAACGTGACGGAGAGAATGCCCAGCTAGGGTTCGAGGGTGCCTTATAACCACATGACGCTTGGCCACGGTTAAGCCACGTCTACAAGCAAAGGATTTGCATGCAGTGGGTATTTTTACATAGTTCTCGATGAGCAATCATGAGAGGACGACATTACCAATCATTTTCGTTGTTTTCAAAGGTTCTACTATGATCCTCAACCGAAGTCAACCTATTATATGGAGCATGATAACAAAAAAATCGTTATTATATAAATTATGCTTTAAAGCTTACCAATGGCGTGAATAATTAACGACTCATCAAAATACATTATGGTATACCATCGTTTACACAATACAAATTGAGATGTAACCTCATGTTCATCGTGGGCGTAGTCAACACTACGACCTAGCACATTATAACATGTTATCTCTTTACTTTACAATCAATCGATCAAAAGAATATACCCTTATAATATAATAAGAGAATTCTAGAAGTAAGGTATGGCAAATACTATTCTAGTAGACATTTGTTTGTGTAATCAAAAGAATATAATCTAACAAGAGTAATAAGTTTATGACGTAGCATTTTATACAAGCTTGGGATGTATGAAATAAAAGATTATAAGATTTTAAGGGTTAAACCATAAACTTTTCATGGCATGGTCTTTTTCATGACCTCTCCATCTAGGTATGCAATTATTCTCTCATCAAATAGTTACAATCTTGATAAAAATAGGTTTTGTAACATTGTTATAGAAGGAAATAATAACATATATGTTTAAGTAAGAATATTGCTTACAACAAGTATTCGTTCAACCAACATCTATAATTTTATTATAAAAGTATACTAATGGTTGATATTAAGGAGGTTTATAGAATCAAACTATGGCAAATATCCTATTATTAATGTTAACCCCATTGACCTTGTTGTATTTGTTAAAATAGTAAAGTTTGGTAATAAGATACAAAAGAAAATAATAACATTTCTTTTGGTGAATGCATTACTTAGAACAAATGTTCTCTAACCAAGAAATTGTAACATAACAAGGGTTAAGCCACAAATCTCTTTAACAAAAGATTCACCAACAAAAAAGTTAGATCCTAAAACTATTATGTTATGCATTCTTTCAATGATTATAGTCCATTAAGGACATTCTCCTTTTATATCTATGGAAGGAATTGTATAAAACTGGTTCACGATAAGATATCCATCTTAAGAGAATAACTCTAGTTGTGTTATGGAGTAATTGTCGTGTAAACCCTTAAGTTGATAGACAAAAGTGCTAAGCATTTCAATAACTATCATAACTATCAGATTTGACAATAAGTAACTTTTTAATGACTTAATAACTCTGCCACTCTTAAAACTGCTTGTAAAGAAACATTTAAGGCATTTTTACACATGATGATTATGATAGACGTCAAATAGTTCAGTAAGCATTAAAAAATATAAATTTACATCTACTAGAAAGAAGGCAGTTATAGTCATTTACTGATAGAACTAAATTGCATTCCTTAGAGTTTAAAAAAGAAGACAGTTTAATGATTTTACCTCGATAAGCTTTGGAAATTGATTAGCAATTATATTATATACTGAGTTATTATTATGTGACGAACTTATATCAGAATGCTTTAGAATTAACGATAAGCAGCACCCGAACTTCTTACTTGTAAGTTTGTAAGCACAGGAAAACTTTCTGTGTTAGCTCGAAAGCTAAGTAAGCCCAGATTTTTCATGACAGTTCCACCTTGTGGTCGCAAGAAAAATAAGTCAGTAAATTGAAAAAGAAATCGTTCTATAAGATAAACATAATCAAATAGATAACTCAGATAATGAATTCATTAACATTTAACTAATCAAATAATTAGTTGACTGCATTTATGAAATTTATCTGTATTGTGAAAATTTTAAATTTTTCGGAAATTTTGGGTCTTGACAATGAGAAAGTAGGATTGTGTTTAGAAAGAGGGGATATAAAACTTCTAATTCAGCTAGTTATCTTTCATTGAATATTAGACTCTTATATGTTGCATATATTTTGCACAGTACCTTTAAAGTTTGTAAGCTCCTCAGGTTGACAATTTAAAAGTTGAAGTCAGGGATTCCAATAGTCATTGTTTTTTTTACAGTAACGATTATGGTATATTAAAAGGTGGTATAATCACAGAGATAGAACCAAGATACAAAACGCCCTTATGGTAGTGACAAATAGAGTTCAGCAGGTCTGAAGTCACGCCCTTATGGTAGCGGCAATTGGGTTCAGTAAGGTCTCAATAAACAACCTTATGGAAGCGGAAAAATGAGTACAGCATATCTCAAGTTTCAACTAAGCAGTGAACAAATAGTAAACTAGCAGATAACCATTACAACATTCAAAAAGACCCTATTTCCAGAATGAAAATTCATCATAGAGTGCGAATACAAGCCAGAGTTGCAAAATTAGTTCAATTGTAGATGACATTCCAAAATTTAAAACAGAGGGAGCTAATATAAACAACATTTAAAAATTAAAGAAGTTATCCCTAAATTCAGTTGATTTTTTCTTCAGGACGAGGCAGGGAACCTGGTTTTATTGTAGCTTCCACCTTTACAACTTTCAGAGCCAGCTTATCCACCTTTATCTCCAATTCCACCATCAGATTGATTACAACATTCTCAGAGTTCTTAACTGCACGCTTGAACTCCTTTCTCAGGAAGACCAGATCTCTGTCAATGTTCTCCAAACACCTTCCACCCTCAATGTCTGTTGTCTCCACTATATTTTGCAGGTTCTTAATTGCTCTCTTAATTTTTTGAATGTCAGACCCCACATACAAGGCAGGGGGGGCGAACCAGTGGACTCAGAAGACGCTTCCATCTCAAAGACCAGAGCTCCTGTGCAATCACCGCTTCTGCAGATCACCCTCAGATCCACCACGAACTCGCTCCTTCTCCAAATCAGCAAAATCATACTTTCTCTACCCTTCTCCTTTCTCAACCTTATATCCTTGCTTCTCAGGATCGTGAAGCTCCTACCACCTGCTTTCATCATTCGATCCATTAAACCTTGCATCACCTCACAGTTTTCGCAATACGTCGATAGGACGTAAAACCTTCCACGCGATGGAGCAGGATCCTCCTTAGTAGAACATTTATCATTTACCTTAGGCTTCATCCTGTACCCACGAGCCGTCGCAGTGCCAGGTGCTTCATCATGATGTAGGCACATGTTGAGGATTTAAATAGGCAGGGGCCCCAGCTTGCGGGCCCATAAGGCCTTTAGCCCCTAGACCCCAGCCATGGTCCTATGGGGGGGAACACTTAGTTTGAAATCCATTTATCAGAAGCGAGTCGGCTCTTAGGGTAGTTCCAACATTCACAGATAGGCCTGCTTCCTTGTTGTGAATGCGAAGGATGTGATAGAAGTCAATTTTGTGTAAGTAAAGAGCCAAGATCTAGATTTTTTTTATAAGTTGTTGAAGATGCATATGATTTGGAAGGGCCTTCTCAACTATATCTTGGATTACAATTCTCGAGTCTCCCAAGACTATGATCTTTGTTTTCCTCTGATTCTTAGCAATCGACATACCTTTCCAAAGGCCTAGCGCCTCAGCAATTTTTATTTTTTTTTCCATTCCAAGCCGCCAGGAGAATTTGGTTTCCATTTGTCCATCCGGATCAATGAGAACCCCACCCCTCTTCTGCCCCAGGATTCCCTTTAGAAGCTCTATCTGTAAATAGAATCGTCTTGTGAAGACGCTTTAGCCAAGTCTCAAGGTCCTTTCCCTCCATCCTAATTTCTCATGGGTTCCCCAGCCTGCTCTTTGGGGAGGCCCCTGGGAGATTCAGGGACAGGATTTGAAGCCAAGTGGATTTTGGATGAGATACATGGTAGTTAGTAACGTCACACTAGAGGTGTGAAAGACAGTCTCCCAGCAACACTTCAACCTTTGTTGCAACATGACTAGCCAACATCGCTTTCCCTCTGAAAATTCTTGAATTCCTTTCAATCCAAATCTTCCAAAGAATTACATTTGGCAGGGCCATCCAGCATGATTTGGTTCTTTCACGCTTGAGGCTAAAAGGTGAGGTGGATGCCCAATTAATAAGAAGGGACTGAGTATTGTCCGATGGAGGCGGAGCCTTCCCTAGGAGAGCCAACTTCCAGACTTCTCTAGCATAGGGGCATGAAATAAGGATGTGATCAGTGAATTCCTCACTATTAAGACAAAAAGGGCATCTCACTGGACCTTCCATTCCTTTTCTTCTTAGATTTTTTCTGGTCAAGATTCTACCATGGGCTAAGGTCCACGTAAAAAAGTCAATTTTAGGAAGACTCTTTATAGCCCATACACTCTTCCATAGAGCAGTGTTCCCCAAATTACCAGGAATTGATAAGGAATGATAACCCGCTAAGGCTGAATAACTCCCCGACTTGTCCCCCCAACCTCTTGTGTCCTTGATGTTTCTAGTAATCAGGGATTTCCCCCAGAGCTTGGCGATCAACATGATCTTGTCATTTTCCAGATTTTATGGGCACAAGATATTCCAGTACTTCCAAGAGCCGTTCAAATTCCAGTCAGAGATATCCCATAGAGTTAACAGATTACAGTTGTGCATGTAGTCTTTTATTTGCTCCAATCCAGGCCACTAGTCAATCGGATGATCGTTCATAATTGAGTCTTCCCACACCATGATGTGCTTCCCATTCCCTGGAATCTGGGTGAGCTTGGTGGGGAAGAAGGAGAGGTATTTTGACAACATTGAGAAAATAGAAGAGCCTTTTCTAACCCGCGGAGGGTTGTCCAGGCATCTCAGATGGCTTCCTGAAAGGTACTTTTTCCATAGGGAATTTTTGCACCAGGTTGGATTGCTAGAGATGATATTCCAAAGGATTTTTTCTACCATAAATTTTGCAAAGCCATAATCCTGATTTGCAATCCACATTGGATCAATGGATTAGCCACCTTTTCCCAACTAACTAGGGGGGGGCTTCTTCTCATTCCACTTCCCCCCTTTCCGAAGTAACTTTTGAGCATAGCTTCAATACTGGCTATTGTCCCTTTTGGGGCAAGAAGGATGGAGCATTGATAAATAGGGATATTGGAAAGCACTACTTTAATCAGGACCACTTTCTCGACAAGGTTAAGCCAAGTTGCTCCCCTTGTGTTAACCATGTTTTTTATTTTGTCTAAGATTGGAAGCCAAGAGGAGGATTTCATGTAGATTTGAATATGGGGCTCCTAGATACTTGAAAGCATCCCATTGAGTCTTACCTTCAATTCCCAGAATTCTACTAATGTCTGTCATCTCTCTACGATTGCAATTCCATCCTAGAATTTGACTTTTCCTGTAATTGATCCTACTGCCTGGAGCTTCTTGATAAAGATACAGTTCACTTTTAACAAGTATGGTAGAATGCACGCTCGTCCCCCCCAGGAGGATTGTATCGTTTGCAAATTGGGCATGATTTACATCTTTTACTCCTCTAGCAATGCACAACCCAATTAGATCATTATTGAGTTGGATTTGATTCAACTGAAAACTTAGAACCAAGGCTTGGATGGCGTAGAGAAGAGGAGAGAGAGGGTAGCCCTAATGGAGACCCTTGGTTTCTTGGAATGAATTTGTGGCCCACCCATTGGCCAGAGGGTCGATCTAAGGGAATCTAATACAGGCTTGAATCCATCGGATAAAGCCTGGATCAAAGCCGAACCTATGCATGACCTGAAAGAGAAACTAATATCTAACTCTATTAAAGGCGTTAGCTAGATCCAATTTTATAATCATACCTTTTTCCCGATGTCGAGTGCTAGAGTGGATTACTTCTTGTACAAGGATGATTATCGACAATATGTCTCCCTTTTACAAAACCCCCTTGATTCTCCAAAATGATTGCAGGAAGAACCTCTTTTATCCTATTTGTGATGACTTTGGTGATGATTTTATATCCAATATTGCATAGTGAAATTGGTCTGAACCTGTCGAAAGAGGTGGCTCCTTTTTCTTTGGGGATGAGGGCTAGGAAAGCCGAATTAGTGCTCCCCCCTATCTTGTTGTAGCCTTGGGATTTTAAGACCATTTTATAAAGATCATGCTTGATAATTTTCCAGCAAGCCTTGAGGAATCTTGTTGTTAACCCATCCAGCCCCGGTGCCTTGTCAGGCTCCATACTTGCTAAGGCCATTTTCACTTATTTTTTCGAGACCGAGGACATCAGTCTCCTGTTAGTAGAGTTTTTGACCAAAAGGGGAACCGAATTGAGAATGTGGGAGAGTGGAGCTCTAGGATCCTCTTTGGCATAGACATTTTGGAAGTGATCATGCACCACCTTTTTAATTTCTTCAAACTCTTGGATTGTTTGTCCATGGCTTTGAATCTCCTTTACTAATTTAAAGTTTTTCCGACCTTCTGCTTGTTTATGGAAGAATGTCGTGTTATTGTCCCTGACCTTTAGCCAGAGATATATTGATTTTTGCCTCATGTATTCTTCCTCGATCCTATAGGATGCATGCAAGTTGCGCTGAAGGCTTGTTTCTTTTTCTAGACTGGCAATGTCCAGCTCCTGATTTTCTTTCCAACATAGGTGACTCTCTAGATTTTTCTGCACTTCAATCCTTTGATCTGCAGAAGACTTCAGAGTCTTAGCCCAATATTTGAGGGATTTTTTAAGCTTCCGAAGCTTTTCTTTCCAGACATAGAAGGGGGAGCCAGAGACCGGGGCATCCCAAACTGATTTGACTGAATCCTGGAAACCGTCTTGTTTGATCCAAATTGGGATGAATCAAAAGTGGATGGGGCCAAGATTTTTTTCTTCTGTCAGATCTAGTAGGATCGGTTTGTGATCCAACATGCTAAAGGGAACGATGGAGGAATCTGATATAAACCCGATCATTGAGAAGGATTGGTGGACCAAAAACCTGTCGATCCTGACCACAATATGGTCGGGGCCAATTCTTTTGTTAGTCCAAGTGAAGATTCCATGCTTAGGTTTGATGTCTTCGAGATCCCAATCCCTCATGATGTCTTCCACATTTTCTCTCAGTGGATCTCTGACAATACTGCCACCTTTCTTTTCCTTGGCATTGAGAGTTATGTTGAGGTCCCTAGCCAAGATGAGGTTCTCTGGATGCTAGGAAGAAAGAGCTTCTTGAATGCTTTGCCAGCATTCCTTTTTTTTGGAAAGCATTGAGAAGGATTGGTGGACCAAAAACCTGTCGAGCATGGCTATAATATGGCCAGGGCCAGTTCTTCTGTTAGTCCAAGTGAAGAGTCCACACTTAGGCTTGATGTCTTTGAGATCCCAATCCCTCATGATGTCTTCCACATTTTCTCTCAGTGGATATCTGGCAATAGTGCCGCCTTTCTTTTCCTTGGCATTGAGAGTTATGTTGAGGTCCCCAGCCAAGATGAGGTTCTCTGGATGCTAGGAAGAAAGATCTCCTTGAATGCTTTTCCAGCATTCCTTTTTTTGGAAAGCATAACCGAGACATAAACATTAAGAATACTAACCTG
This sequence comes from Pseudotsuga menziesii, assembly GCA_001517045.1. NCBI lineage: Eukaryota > Viridiplantae > Streptophyta > Pinopsida > Pinales > Pinaceae > Pseudotsuga > Pseudotsuga menziesii. Next base: position 153,995 of record LPNX011086025.1, on the reverse strand, counting down.
ACTATCGGTTTCCTTGTGAGAGAATCCAGTGCGTGTGGGAAAGGGACTGAACCAAATCAAAGGATGCTTTCTTCCATAGGGTGCCAATAACTCCAAAGGCACCTTGAGCACTTCTAGCATTACCTTCATCATTTTTCCAGAACAACTGGCTAGCTTGGAGGAAGTCCTCTTCCTCCATTTTTGTCTCCTGGATCAGAAGAATGTTGAGATTGGAGATGCGGATTAGATATCTCATTGCTTCAGCTTTTCCCCTGCTCCCTAAACCTCTACAATTCCAGGAGACAATCTTCATTACTTACCTTTGTGATGTTTGGAAACCCCTTTGGTCTGCCCTTTCTGTCTGGTAAAGTTGGGGCTCATCATTTCTTCAATCGTAGCTTGCGTTCCAAGAAGATTATATTTATAGGTAGCTTCCTATCTTCTCTCTTTGTCTGTTTTCCTCCCTTTTTTGGATTTTTTTGCAAAGGATACGGTTGTCTGATTTCTCCTTCCTCTTCCTTCGAGACCTCCTTGTCTGATGTAGGGATCAAGGACTTAGGCTGACTATTTTATTCTTGGTGTTTTCCTTTATCAAGGGGGATTTTCCCTTCAGCATTTGAGCTTGGCGTATCCTCAGCTTCACAATCCAGATTCTCACCTTGTCTTTGTCTGAAGCTTCATTTGTTTGAACAACAGAGTTGTTTTCTTCTTCATTTTGGGATTTTTTAGTTGTCTCTTCCTTCCTTGTATGACCCAAGTTTCTTTCTTTTTTTTCTAAGTCTGCCTTATATTGGCCTTGGCTCTCTTTTCCTGGGTCCAACCTTCTTCCTGATCTTTTTCTGTTAGATCTATCAGATGCTTAGGGAAGTTCTTTTGGAAATGCCCATACTCATGGAAATGGTGACATTTGAATGACAGTTGTTCATAGTCCAGCTTTTGATAGTGCTGTCGATTTCCCACTGTTAGCTTGACTGCTTCAAAAAGTCCTACTTCCAGATCTACTTCAACACGGATTCTAGCACAAGAGTAGTTCTCTTTGGTGTGAGCTTTGTCAATATATTTGCCCAGTCTATCCCCAATAGCCAGCAGAGACAACGGAGTCAAGCAGTGAATCGAGAGGTTGGGAAGACGGACCTAGACAGGGACAATTTTAGGGACATCCATTGCTGGGTCAAAATCCGGGGTCCATATATTCAGATAGAGCCCTTGGGGCCCCATAAAGTATGGGCCTCTTTGAAAAATAAGGGCTTGATCTTCCTTAGCAATAAATTCAAAAAGGAAGAACCCTCTACCTACTGCATAACAGGTTACACTACAGGAGATCAAAGGCCTCCATTTTTTTTGGATCCAATTGTCAGTCGACTTGGGTGACGGCCATAGTCCGGTGAATTGACCTACCAATGCATGATCCACCAGGGAGACAACAATATGCATGGGATGCTGAGGAGGGAGGTCGATGACAGGGACCTCATCGATTTTGTTCACGAACTTTGGGATTGGAGCAACATCAAGATTCCTCGATCTAGCAGAAATTAGATTCTTGAAAGCAGTTACATCCTCACCCATGCACAGGGAAGGAGACCCTGCTCCGCCGTCAGGCATTCCTAACAGGGTTCAGAGGCCAACGGCCAACCGGCCCAAAAACTCTAATATGTACCACAACACAAAACCCTAAATGATTAGCGTCGGTGTAGCCTTGGGACTCATCCAATTCCAATAGTCATTGTTGATAATCCTTGGCCTCACCATTCCGTAGGAGGAAGAAGAAGTCGGGAAGATTGATGTAATTGGTTTCTGAACCAGCGGATTATCTGCTGAACCCTTAATATATCATAACCGTTTTTGTTAAAAAAAAATCCTTAGCCTCACCAATAAATACACAAGAAAAGTTGAATTTGTCCACTTTTTAACTCAGTCCTTTTAAGAATATTAGTAATTTGTTTGCTTTGTTCCAAATAACCCTCTCTACTCCATAAACAAGTTCCATATAGAGATGTCTTGTAAAACAAAAAATAGAACAAGCAACTCTTGGTATGATGAAGATTACAAACATGAAAGAAAAGTTGTTAGGCATGCTTCTAACAATTCCTTAAAATCTGAAGAAGAAAAAAAATATCGGTACAAATCCCTACTTAAAATGAAAAAATGTACAATATAAATATAAACAAGAGAATTTTTTGCACCTCTCTAAGATAGATACTAAGAAATTATGGAGGCAAATTCTAAAAGGAAAACCAAATAAAGCAATATGACTTCCTTGAGGAGTTGTAAATTCTACCTCTAAAAATATATACAGATCTCTTGATGTCATGGACAACATTCAAACCCTTTCTATATATGGATAAAAAAAAAATTCCCTGTAGAAGGCATATATTTTGGGGTTAAATGACTCACACATGAGAAAGCTATGGAAATTGAAGGAAGCCATACAAAAATATTTAAAACTGGTGGGCCTATCCTCGTCCCTCACATCCATTAGCTATTCAACTTAGCAATCAAATAGTGTTTCCCCAAACCTTGGACTTAAAGCCTCATTGTTCTTATTTTTAAAAGTGGAGATAAAAACAATCCCTCTAATTATTTGACCATTATGATTAGCCATCTTTTAGCCAAGTCATATGGAATTATTCTGGAAAATAAGATTAACATATATATAGAAAGTCATGAAAAATATTTAAAGACCAAGCTAGATTTAGGAGCTATCATTCAACTATAAACCACCTTATTGCACTTAGAACCATTGTAGAGGAGTGTCACAATAATAAAACCAATCTTTTGTGTTGCTTTATTGAGTTTAGAAAAGCATTTGACACAATGCCTATAATTGACCTTTGGAATTTATTAAAAGAGATAAAAGTACCTTTCGAGTTGAGAGCTATTGCAATAAGGTTGTATGAGTATGTTATTGCTAAGTTTAGGAACACTAAGGGTTGGTGAGAAAAAAACAGTTCTCATATAGGAGTAAATGAAGGTCATCTTCTCTCCTTTACCCTTTTTGGTAAGTACATTGGCAATTTAGAGGGTTGTTGTAACACCCCAGTTTTGACCCCATTTGCATTTAAAGTATATGATGTAAATATTGTATTTAATTGTGGTGTGGAGCTCAAGGCAAAGGCCCCACCATTGATTTAGTATGTTGTATTCCGGCAAGTAAATTAGATGCCGATGGTGTTTTTTGCTAGCTAGGCACATTATAATTTTACATCATGTAACTATGCAATTAATAAAATATACCACAACCGGCTATGTCAATGCGACCGTTGAAGAGAAGGGGCATGATCTCACAAGGATAAGGGCGGGGGGGGACCATTTAAACCTTTGGGACAATGGAGAAAAGCCAAATGTCAAAGGAAAAACCCATAAAGATATCGACTACCCTTTTTGTCTTTTGTGCCCAGCCATTTAGGAAGTGGTTGAGAAATTAATACATGGGGATGGGAAGAGTATGGGAGTCAAATTCGAATTTGGGGAGCCACCCATTTTGGAAAAGTGTGTATTTGACTTGTTGGGCATGTAAATTCTTGGAAAAAGCATTCCCAAGATATTTACTCACCCACACCCTTTCATTCTTCACCATTCCCATGGAGGTTGGGCACTCTCACGCAGGTGAAGCTTGCTGAGCTCCTTCCCTCACAATTTATGTAGTTAAATCTTTTTGCCATGGCTGGGAAACCCGATTTTGTTGTGTTCAATGGATGGGAGAAGAGACCCATGATTTTGGGGGATTAAGGGGACGTTTTTCCCTCTACTCACGCGGCTAAGTTTGTTGAGCGTTTTTCCTCCACGATTTTGTGGTTTTCCTCATTTTCCCATGCCCAAGATTCGTCCATTTGGGTTGCTCAGTGGTTACAGATCCAAGTCTTCCCGATTTGGAAGTTTGGGGAGTTCGTTTTTTCCCCCATGTTTCCCATAAACGTTTTTTGAATTCAGATCTATGATTTGGGGATTTATGGTGGTCATTTTTGCCCTTGAAATGCTCGTGGGTGATTTGTGAAACTGTGTTTGCCTTCAGAGGGTTGTTTTCCCTTTCACCAAATTGTTTTTAGTTGAAAAACATTTCCTTTCATGCCCAGCATTTGCATTTTGCGGTTATGTGCATCCCTGTGTTGGCTTGGTTGAGTAAGTCCAAGAAACCCATCTATTAATTGGTTTGTTTGGTTGATTAAGTCTGGGGAACCTAGCTGCTAGATGGGTGATTGAGTCGGGATGTGATTGGTTGTCTTGGCTGAGTAAGTCCAAGGAACCTCCACGTTATTGGCTTGTTTCTCCCACGTAGTCTGTGAAACCCAACTGTGTGTTGGCTTGACTGTGGGTGTGTGGTTGTGCTACATGTAAGCCTGTTGTTCCCTTGTTCCTTGTGGAATCATGCCCAGCTCGAGGGTGGCAGCGTTGCTGAGAGATTGATGAGCACGCTGGCCTATGGTTGGGTGCAATGGTGCAATGACATAGCTAGTTGCAGGAGGCATCAAGCTTCAATTCAAGATAAGTATTCTTATGCTTTCTAACTCTTGCAACTGTAATTGTTTTACGGATGACAATATGAACAATGTTGAAATGTGTTGAATGTATGTGATTGCTTCCGTTGTTTACTTATTGATGATTAGGCATTTGCATCTGTGTATGCTTAATTATTCAATGAATTTGTAAATTATCATGTTCATGTGGCTAGATTGCCCGGTTATGCATTGTTGGTCACGTCCTCTCCGTAGTTAGAGGGGAGGGGACATGACAGTTGTTCAGAACAAGGAGGTCATGTTTGCATGAATCTAGATGGTGTAGTCATCATCAATCTTCTTTATACTGTTAACAATAAAATTAACACCCTTGAGGATGATGGTCTGAAAACATATCTTCATTTCGCCTGGAACATGAAGACTAGAATATGGAACAAATTGATAGCTTTGATCTCTCATCAGACCACTACTTCTGTAAAGGAAGAAGTAAGTGAAGACAAGGGTTTCTCTAAATAACAAGATCAAGACTACTTAAGGGCCAAAACCTAGTTTCCACAACTCATGGAGTGGAAAGAATGATTGTCATGCGCAATAATCTTGGAAATTCAAGTAAAGATGTATGAAAACTAAGTAAAGTGGGTTTTTTGAAGAAAATAATCAAAATCCATAAAAAATCTAAATCCCACATTCATGGTTAGTGATTGGGAGCACAAACCCCAATGTTATATAAGAAAGGCATATGAGGTGAAGAGAAATAGGACAAAGAGAAAAGCAAAGGCATGCTGGAGAATTTGAAGGCTAGATAGATTCTTTTTCACATCAAGTTTTTGGAGATCATTAACATAGATGGAGAAGGATGGTTTAGAGAAAAGGAGAAAGGGATTCACCTATATCATTGGGTTGTAATCACTTTCTTCCTATTTTTAATATGATGCAATTCTAGTTTCCCTGAAATTTTGAGATTGAATCTATGTATTTTCATATATTTTGATGAGGATTTGGTAGAATTAGCTTTCAATTTTTTTTTTTAAGTTTTCAAGAGCTAGAGGTAAGGAACTAGTAAGCAAGTTGCAGATGGAGGCCTAAAGCCCATGGATTCTCAATCAAGGGGACCTTCCACAAATGAAACGCTTCAAGAGGTTATCTCCTTTCTTCCTCCCTTCTCTACTCTTTGAAAAAACTTAGGAATCTTAAGAAACTTTCAAATTATTGCATGTATTTATGTCGATTAGGACTCACACACCTATAATAAAGGATAAAGAATGTTGTACACACGTCCCTGCAACGATCTCTACCAATAGATTGATGACTCTGGTAACTTGGGGTTTTATTCTTAATTACTTGAGTTTTTCCTCATTTTGGGTGTTTTTCCTTCATATCTTTAAATTCATGCTTTATCTCTGTCTTTAGAGACCTTATTTCAATTTTGGAGTCTAAAACTCACCTAAATCAACCTTTACACATTCAAAATTCTTGAAATTTAGGTCTTTTTATGCAAGATCTCCATTTTCTTGATACATGCAGGTCACAGTGGTGACAAGTGTGCGTATATGCATGTTAGAAACATATAGGTCATGTATACATTCCTATACATGCGGTTATTCTTTGAACAACTGTGTATCTGCGTAGGGGATAGTGTTTTGGGTGTAATTTGGGCTAGGAGTGTCCGTTTTGAGTGATTTTTTTGTGCTTAGCTTAGGAATTCCTCTACTTGATCTTAGAGAATAATTTCATCTAATTTGACTAAGGTTTGAGGATTTTTTTAAATATTTAAAATATTTATATGCAACTAGGTTAAAAATTGCCAAAAAAAACTAGGAATTGCAAATCACTGTTTTAGGCCTTTATTTAGGGATAATTTTGAACTTTGCAGATTTGTATATGATGGTAGGGACCTGTTAAGATCTATCAAGAGCATACTTGAAGAATTTAGGTTCAAATTCACTTGAATTTGGAAGTCTTATAAACCTCCTTAAAAAGCCAAGAAAATCAATTTAATTAGTATTTTTTTAGTTTTGTTCAAGTTTTTCTTTAAAAGATTGTTTGGATCTGAATGTTTCGAACATATTTACCATTTTGATCCTTTATTTCACTATTAATGTATGAATGTTTTTTCATGATTTGGTCCCTTAATCACTTGTTTGCATAAGAAAATTGTCAAAAAATTGAACATGGCACATTGTTTCAATTTATGAACCTTTAGGCCATGAATTTTGAGTTGCAAGAACTTGCTAGCCTGACACACAGCATTAAATCACAAATAAGACACATTTAGAACCATCATTTAAATAAAATTCACAAAGAAATTGAAAACAAAAAATTGGACTTCTCACTTAAGATAAGTTCAGAAAATTTTCCTCCAAAACGTAAGAAAATGGCTTGAACAAGTAAATGTTTCTTTTGGATAGATTAATTTGAATTTCTTGAAGCACGGTTAGAGGAGTTTGTTTGTCATTCTAAAATTTATTGTGATACGTTGTGATTCGATCCATATGTATACTCTTCACTCGCACCTTCGGGCGATCTTGTGAAAGAGAAATAGGGATCTCAAGTGTAATAGTCTAGTAATATATTTTAGTAGAATTTCGAGCCCTACGTATCCTCTTCACTTGCACTTTTAGGTGGTCCTATGAATGAGAAACATGGATCTCAAGTGTAATAGGAATCATTTGAAGTTTTGAAGTAGATTTTCGAGCCATGAGTATCCTCTTGGCTTGTGCTTTTGGGTGGTCCTGTGAAAGAGAAAGTGGATCTCCATTGTAAATGCTTGCCAGTTTTAGAATTTTGAAATATATTTAGAATTTTGCATTGATTTTCAAACCATGAATCTGTAACATCAAATTCAACATTTAGAAAGAAAACATTATGCAAATGAAAAAGGAAAATTGAATCACAATCCTACATTTAAACATTGGTTTGAGAGACATATTAGAATTAGGAAAAACATTAAACAATCAAACACTTTCCATTTCCAATTAGTGATAGTTGAAGCAAATTGAACATTTCTTATGTTAGAATCCAACCTTTTGAAATCTTGCTAAAAAAAATTGAAAAATTCTTTTTTCAAATTTGTAAAAGTTATTCTATCTTGCAATTTGCATGTTTGAGGGATCTCAAAGAACCTCTTACTCTTCCATAGTATAGAAGTTCATTGAAATAAAGGAAAGAGCAGTGGTCATTGTGCATTTGATTGGTTCAACATTTTGAGTCACAAACACCATCAGTTTCACCATCACTCCTTGAAACTAAACAAACTAACCTAAAATAAATGCTTAATCTAAAATCTATCAAGATTCTTTTTTATATCACCAACATAGATTAGGTTAGGGATTTGGAATGAGATTGGAGAGTTAATACCTTCTCGGCCACATAATTTTGAAACTAGTATTAATTAAAGCGAGATCAAATCCATTAGTAGAAAAGAGTGCACGTCGGTAAAGTGCTTCTAACACATGCATTAAGCACGAGGTCAATCTGAATTAGTAAGGGTGGTACCCCCCCTCTTACTTATTTGGTGGGATATGAGCACATTACAATATTTCAATTAAGTGACAAGTCCTCAGGGTGACATCACTTTCTTGAGATATCTAGTCTATGTAAGTTATCCTAGACTGATGATTGTCCCACGTCTACCACTGATTGTTAAGTGGTAACCATAGTTTCTTTTCCTAGGACACGACACATGCTGTAGTGAGTGGGGGCACTTGCAATTCCTAGACAGACACAAGGTTGTTTCAGCTCCTAGGGAGGGCGAGTAGCCAAGAGCTAACACTTGCACCTTTGGTGATTGAAGGACATTGTAAATGTTTTTCATACCTTCACTATTTAGTAATTTTTGAGGTGTGATGTCCCTCAGGAGTTACTAGTTTTGGAAGGCCCTCTAGTCCGGCTTTTTGCTGAACTTTGTTTCTTTGGAAATAATTTTGCTTGTTGATTTTCTTAGGACTTTTTTAGATGTGTGGACACTTTGATTTTTTATTATTCTAGTTGCCTTTAGGATTGTTGGGTTGTATTTTGATATACTCTAATAAACAAATCCTTTTATTAAACTTCAAAGCAATTAATCTCCTGATTCACCTGTCAAGGTGGCAACGAGGAAGTTACCCAAGTTTGAGGGCTCGACTACATGGTCGAGGTAGATACATGAACCACATATTTGTGACTTTGAAACTAAACTACTTATAAACCCCATCAAATTTTACTAGAGAAGAACAATATTAAACCAATTCTCAAAATTTGTCACATCATGGATTAATCATAGATAGAGTTGATGATCTTACTCTAGTTGAAGTTGAAAAATGGAATATCACACAGTTGCTTACGTAAATCCACCCTTAGCACATCCTTTAAACCCAATCATACTTACATAAAGTGATTCATTCGTTAATATTTTTAAAAGTTGGAATAATATGCAAAACATTACACTTGACCCTTTGGCTTCGTTAGGAGTTTAAGGGACCACATCAATGCATCCTCAACTGGTTGTGGGAGGTTATCAAAATCCTCTTGGCACACACAATAGTTTTATAGGTTCTACTTATGGGGGAAACCCTTTACCTTAGAATGCTAATATTCTTGGTGAAAATAATCCATCCTAGAACACAAATGCCAATTGGAATTGTCCTTCATCGATGGGAGGAAATGCCCTAGAGGGTCATCCTCTAATTTATCCTAGCGCAATTCCTAGGGGAAATCCACCTATCAACCCCATTTCACAATGGAGTGGTCATGTTCTAGTAAGTAACCAATATTCTTAGGACCCAAATCCATCAGGAGGAAATCCACCAAGTGGTAAGGTTTTAGGAAGTAACCAATCTTCTTGGGACCTAACTCCATTAGGAGACAAAATACCCATTGATCATGTTTCGAGAAGTACCCAATCTTCTTGGGGGAAGCCTTCGCAAGGGGGAAACCCACCTTGGAACACTAGTCAAATCCAAGGACCACATAAATGGTGTGGTCAGATTATAGGAAATAACCAATCTCACTAGAGTCTAACTTGGCAAGATGGAAATACACTCGTTCATCAATGGTGTGGTTAGATTCCAGGAAATATCCAATCTCCTTGGAGTCTAACCCTGCAAGGGGGAAATCCACCCATGAATATCATTCCACAATGGAGTGGTGAGGTTCTAAAAAGTAAGCAATCTTTTTGGAACCATCCTGCAATACTTGTGTTTGATCTAGCTAGGCCATCACATGGATCTCATGCCAATGGTATAATGGGTCCCGTCAACAACCTTAAGTAGATTACCCAATGAATGGGACAACTGTTTGTTCAGAATTTGTAACCTACAACTGGAGAGGATATGCAACAACATGCTAAGCCTTCCTTGACTTATGAAATCCTCATAGTTCAATCCATGGACCTTAGGGGAAAGAAGAAGAAGTACAATGGTAATCACAATATTAATCCTTCCCAAATTCCTAAAATTCTCAGAGTTAAATCCATGGAACTTAGAGGAAAGAAGAAGAAATATAAAAGTAAGGAGAATACTAATCTTGGGATGAGAGATGCACTGAATCCGACTTAGGACGATGGGAAACAACAACCTGCTGTATTAATGCAACCCTTTCTACAATGCCATCATCAAATCCCCACAACAGGGAAATGACCCCCATGACAATGTCTTCATGTGTGATCATGAGGTGAACTTTCAAACAATATATAATTCTTATGATGTCCCTCTCAGTACATTGGATCAATCGTAATCATAGCCAAGTGGTTATCTTCCCATTGAGAAACCCACCATATACATAGCACCACACATCCCCCAAAGGTGTTCTACGTAAAACAATGCATAATCCTAACACATGAGCTGCTCATAATGAAAATGTTGTTGAGGAAATATCTCAAGTACCATGTGCCATGTCCGCTATGGAGGTATTGAAATATTATTGTGCATAAAGAAAGGAACTATTGTCTTCAACTAGAGTTGTTGATCCATGAGATGAGACTTCGATCACATTAGAATTAGACCAATCAACATGTAGGTTTCCTTCTGAAGTTGATTTTTTAGATTAAAGTAACATTTCATGGCAAGAATATTTTTCAAACCATAGTGGATGAACAGGTCTCGACTTCTGTCATGTCATTTAATTGTTGGCAAGTGTTAGGATCACCCACCTTAGTTCAATCCCATACTGTGCAAAAATTATTTGATCGACATTCGTTCTCTCCTTGCGGACTCATTTTAGCCTACCCTATTGAATGGGGTGGAAAAATAGTCACAACGGATAATGAGGTAGTAGATGCGGCTATAGATTACAATTTTTTATTAGGACGTATTTGGATACATGCGATGATTGCTATAGTGTCTTCAGAGTCCCGAGTGATTCAATTCCCTCATTGGGGGAAGATTGTCATGATTGACCAATTAGATTACTGCATGCTTGAAATTGATGGGAAAATTTATGATCTCTATACCCTTATTTGCTGTAGAACTTTCATGCCACACTATTCAAATGGATTCAACAGGTTTGGATCAAAATCTTACCTTGATGGAGGAATATGATTCGAGTACTTGGCCCATTTTGGTTGCGATCTCTCCCAACTCAATTGACTTCTTGGAAGTAATTTTATCATCAGATGAAGCAATCCTTTAAGTCATAAACATTTGGTTGCACCCACCTAAGGACATATTTTATGGGTCCACTAGGAGCATACTTGGTTTAAATCCACCCAATTTTAGGAGCATCCTTTGCATGTTCCTCGATCTTATTAGGTGTATTTGGAAGCATGCATATAGGTTTAGGTTATCCCTCTATGAATATGCATTTGAACCTTTTGCAACCCAAACTTGCCTTAGTGTTGAACCTATTGGAAATTGGTGGGTCAACCCATCATATCTATATTTTCCACCATTATGACAAAGGAGCCTAGCAAACATGGGACACCCTAGTCAACAACCCATTGCCATTTTGGTTCCTATGCTGAGTTATTCTCATAGGCATGGGAGCCTAATTAGTCCCATCATGACCTGGAGTTTGAGACCACATACTTCTCTTCCATACTGTTTTGACCATTTCCTGATCGGCTCCCTATTTCGTGTCAGTTTACATAAGCAATGTTAAAATATCCGCATGAACATTTGTGCTTACTGCTTCAGTGCTTATTGTTAATGTTGCGTATATGCCTTTTCAATAACTTTTTGCTCAAAACAACTATAAACCATTGCTTCTTTTTAAGTTGACCTATACATGTGATAACTATTTGATTAAGGTAGTTGATGGACCATGATTCATTGTGATTTATGATTTTTGTGTTTTTCACAAGAATTAGCATGAAGTAAACCACATTTCTCCTTTCCTACTTGTTCAGCACACCAAATTTGATAACTGCAGTTACTTGGTTCTATTTCACCGTCTGTCGACACATAATCCTGCTTCAGATAGCCAACAGATGGAGTGAACATTCGTAAGAGTGTGCACAACTAGATCAACCCTTGTTTGCAATATGTATCTTTTCTTTGACCTGAACCATGCTCTTGAAAAATAGAGTATGCCCATGCAACACTAGTCCCCTCCCATGTACCATATCATTCTTTATTCTTTTTCGAGCTAGTAAATGAAAAAAGTACTAAAAATGAAAAACACAAAAATCCCCAAAAAAGGGGGAGACTTGAATCATGCCATATTGAATCTTTGAAACGGAGGCAACAATCAATCCTAGTCGCCCTTGAACACAATAACTAGTTTTGTATCCATTGTCACTACACCACTTACATTTACAGAAAGAAATTGTACCAGTAATTTGAGCAAATCTCCACTGATGGGTTATCCTTCCCGTCATCTATGGATCCTTTTTTTGTTAATGCATCTGACATTAATGGATTTCATGATGGTTAGTTACTCGAGTCTTATGTTGCCAAGTGTCCATTCTACGTCATGTTATGTGTTCAAGGGAAGTCAAACCAATGTCGACCATTCCTCAAATATTCCTGACCAATCATGTCAGCCTTCCTTGTGTCAGTATACAGCGTTGGATCTCAAAACCTTACCTAATTATATAAGCCTATTGATCTTAGTTTCATGTCAATTGATATGGGATGCATTAACTCCCTCCTTTTGACATATCTATTCCTATCGACGCAAAATCATCATCTAGGAAATGGATTTAGGAACTCTAGAGAGTACCTTGGATCTTGCAGTCATTAGTGGCAGGTTTCCTTGCAATTGACATTGGGTATACATCAATGTCCCCTGATTGTTTGATTCTAGAAGTGTTTAACATCAAAACATCTATTCACACTTGTTAGTTTGTACTCAAGTACCTTGGAGTCCATCATCATTATCGGTGGGTTCCTCGCATATGTTAATGGTATACATTAATGACCAGTAATTAGATGGTGTTTTATTATGCTTGACATCAGCTCATATATTCGCATGATGTAAACTCGTACTATCGGTGGTTTGTATTGAAGACCTTGGGAAAGACAGTTGTATCACTCATCGATGCATTTCCTGAGTTAAGTAAGATTAAAATACCATGTCAAAGTACCATGAAGACCTGGATTTTATGCACTCATCAGATGTGCATATATATGTTTTTTAAGAATTTGCTTTTGACATGGATCCACTATGTATTGTTCGTGGCCATGCTTGTTTACTGCTAAGCATGGGTATATCTGCTTCAGGAATATATTGTATATTTGGGAAATTTCGTTGTTTGACTTGCATGTGTTTCTACAACTCCTGCATTCATAAACCATCCTTTTCCATCATGCCTTGATCACTAAAGGGTATTAGTATAAAGAGTATCAGAATAAAAGAGAAATTAATGTATTTCAACCCTCAACATAGCTTCGAACCTCACACATTAGGGGGAATCTATTAACAATAAAATTAACACCCGTAAGGATGATGGTCTAACAATATATCTTCATTTCGCCCAGAACATGAAGACCATAATATGGAACAAATTGAGAGCTTTGATCTCTCATTAGATCACTGCTTCTGCAAAGGAATAAGTATGTGAAGACAAGGATCGCTCTAAAGAATTCAATATAAAGACTACTTAAGGGCCAAAACCTAGTTTCCACATCTCTTGGAGTGGAAAGAATGCTTTCCATACATATTAATCCTAGAAATTCAAGTAAAAATGCCTGAAAAAACTAAGTAAAGTGGGTTTTTTTGAAGAAAATAATCAAAATCCATCAAAAATCTAAATCCCACATTCATGGTTAGTGTTTGGGAACACAAACCTTAATGCTATTTAAGAAAGACATATGAGGTGAAGAGAAAGAGGACAAAGAAAAAAACAAAGGCATGCTAAAGAATTGGAAGGCTAGATAGATTCTTTTTCACATTAAGCTTTTGGAGGTCATTAGCATAAATGGATAAGGGTGGTTTAGAGCAAAGGAGAAAGTGATTCACCTATATCATTGGTTTGTAATCACTTTCTTCCTATTTTTAATATGATGCAACAATAGTTTCCCCAAAATTTTGAGATTCAATCTAATTTGATCAGGATTTGGTAGATAGTTTTCAAGTTTTTTTATAAAAGTTTTCAAGAGATAGAGGTAAGGAACTAGAAAGGAAGTTGCAGATGGAGGCATAAAGGCCACGGATGCTCAAGCAAGGGGATATTCCACAAAAGCCATGCATGCTTCAAGAGGTTATCTCCTTTCTTCCTCCCCTCTCTACTCTTTGAAAAAACTTAGGAATCTTAAGAAACTTTCAAATTATTGCATGTATTTTTGTCGATTAGGACTCACCCACATATAGTAAAGGATAGGGAATGTTGTAGACTCATCCCTGAAACTATCTCTACCAACATATACTAATGATATGATTCTTATGGCAAGGAGTCCCTATGATCTCAAAAAGCAACATAAAAAAGCAACAAAAAACTATCACGGATTTTTTTTCTCTAGGAGAGATATGACTGTTAACATTGGCAAAACAAAGGTTATGATAACCAAATCCAAAAATATCACTTATGTTAATTTCATGTATGACAACAACAATTTTGAGGAAGTGACTATATTGGAATCAATCTTTATCACAAGCTTAACTAGAATTATAGCATAGAGAAAAGGATGAATGGAAGGTGGAAAGCTTCTTATGGACTTGAAAGCAAAGATAAATCAATGAACCTTTGGATTTGGGACAAGAAGAAATTAATCTTTGAGACACTCATCACTCCTATTATCTTAAATGGTTGTGAAGTTTTGGGTTGCAACATCTCTAGAGAATTGTGGAGAAGGATAGAAAAAATCCAAGAGGGTTTTATAACTTATAATCTCAAAATTGAAGGCAATACACCCTATCTTATCCTCCTCATAGAACCAAGTCTCTCCTCCATTAATAGCATGCCTATGACTAAGTACCTAATATACAAGAACAAGATAAACAACATGGGAGATAAGAGGCTTCTTAAGATTTTTTCATATTCCAGCCAAAACCAACCTATGGCTCAAGTGAGGTTTCCATAAAGATGTCAATGCTTGGCTAAATAATTGGGGAGTCAAGGAGAGGCCACTTTGCAAAATAGTGATAATATTAATATAAATATTATTACATTTAAATTTAAGGAGAAGTTGCGGTGTGATAAACAATTAGAGGATAAGAGAAAATTAAGATACCAACGAGGCAGTCAACCCTAATCTAGAGGATCAAAAGTACCTCTCTATTTTAATTAGTGTAAAGAAGAAAATCTAACATTGCTAAAATAAGAACAAACTGTCATGAGCTCTACGGTGAAACAAGTTATTGGACAACTCCTAAATGTCGTGGGACGAAAGAGTTTTTCATATTTGTGACATTAAGATTGTTGAAGATGAAAATCACTCTCTTAATATGTCATTTGTACACCCACACTATATCACAATTTCAAAATATTTATTACAATATTGACCTTCCTGACCTTTTAACTCATCACAATTATAATGATCTAGGAATGCTTCTTTTAAAGCTTGTCAAGAACATAATTTTTTATTTTAAAGAGAACCAAGAGATTCGTTATATTTTTTAAGATTCAAAAGATGAAAGTTAGTTTTAATGAACATTTATAACCATAATCATCATATATTGTAAGAATATCATTAAAGAAATCGTTTGAAATTTACTTTATGCTCCATACACACATTAATTTATTTTACATTTTGTTTAGTGCAATAAAACACTAGTTCATTGCATTGTGTTCTCCACCTTTTTAAAATATTGATATAATTATAAAATACCTAATCTGAAAAATAAAAAACTAATAAAAAAATACTAAATAAAAAATTCAATGAATTAATTACAATATATATACTATATGCAAATTATATGAATGGGGATATTATAAGCTAAATATATAAATTGCATTTGAATTTATCCCTATGATCAATATATCATGTATATTGCATTTGTATTATTCTTAGAAGCAATATATTAAATACATTGTGTTTATGGTAGAAACTAATCCCACAACCATTTTGACTAACTCGATTGAAAAAATAAATTATTATTTTATTTAAATAATAAAACTAAATTTAAACGATATAAACTCATTATATAATATTTTTCTACTATATATTAGTAACATTAAAAGCTATGTATGTGATATTATTAAGAAGTAGAAATCAAAAGTAAATTAAACCTCGTAAACATAAAATCAATAAGTAAATTAACCCCTTTTCAAAATTATTGGAAAACATGAAACAATCTTAACAATCATGCTACAATAAACTGAATCATTGCCCTAAGTATCTTATCATGATGTTTTATTTTCAGGGAAAAACCTATAATGCTTAAGAGCCTATGAAAAAGAAGCAGAAGTGGCTTCAACACAATTAAATAGCATATGACAATGTGATCCTATGATAGAAAACCACAAAGTAAGAAAAAAACACCAGACCCCCCCGAGGGAAACAAGTCTATACATTAAGAACAATTAAAACATCATTGTCAGTTCAACTTTTAAATGTGATGTTATGGATCTACAAAATGGAAAGAACCACTTCTAGTTGGGCTTCATCTCCTCTAATTTCCTTCCAAACCACAATACCTTCCCCTAGACATAAAGCTTCCTTTGACAAGAGATTTGCTTTAACATTATATTATTTGTAAATGTGTCACAAAAGGTAAGATTTTGAAAATGTCTCTAGCTTCCTTATCGTATCCAACAAAGGGCTCAGAGGAACATTGGAAATCATACATCACTCATTACACCTGTCCAACACAAGTTTTGAATATCTGAACAAATGAAGTTCTCTTATTCCCATATCAAACACCGACTTAAACAATATCATAGCACAAATACCTTAGCTTTGCTCTTTGTATGGATACCTATGCCATATTTGATTATATAAAAATGTGAAGGATTTAATAAAGGAGTCTCATAGGCTCCATAGATACTAGGTGTCCCTCGACACGAGCCATCATCAAAGAGTCCCAAAGAGTTTTTGTAATTTATATTCGGTTATTTGATCAGACTTTGTTGCTGAATTATTTTGTCCTTCCATCCATCTCTACAAGTTGTCCTAATTTTGTGAGTGACAATACCAGGTTCCCAATATTTGTCCTCAAATATCATTTTATTTTGAGCCATCCAAACTCCTCAAATAGCATAAGTTAACATAAGTTGGGAGGGACTTGTGACTTTACAAAGAGGGATTGAAACCTCAAGCTTCAAAGCATTGAACAAGAGAATTTTTTACCATTGTCCTAAACCTGAAATGGTTGAAGAACACTTTGCCACACTAATTTAGTAAAAGAACAAAAGATAGACAAACTACCCACAATTTCATTGTACATCTATTGGTCCATGCCAATTCAACTTTTATCCATTGTCCCAAGTCAAGATTTTGTTTGACAGAACCAAAAATGTAAATATTTTAATTTTTAAGAAACAATCCAATTTCCAAGTCCAAATCCACCACCAACATTGCTCCCTAGGTTGATTATCATGTTATAAAAAAAACATATTAAACAATTATTAATAAATATGAATTTGAAATATAAATTACTAATAAATTAAAAAAAATATTTTGCCCTTCAAAATTTATATACTATATGAAATTGTTCATACTCAATTATTGTTCGTAATCATTAAATTATTATTATTATTAATTTTCATAATGTCAATTTAATAATATTCAACTCCCTTTAAATATTTTATATAAATTAATATTTATAACATATACATTTTATTTTTAAATTGTAAAATCATATATTCTAAAAATTAATAGATAATAGTTACAAACTTTACAAAATATTATTTGAACTTGAAAATTAATATACTAAAATAAAATTGTTCATATTACTTATTGTTATTAGTCATTGATTTATTATTACAAATATAAACCTATCTATAATCTTTCACCACTAAACTACAACGTATATCCCCTCACCACTCTGCTACAATATCCTACAATACCGTGATGCATGCATTCTTATTTTTTATTTCTATTTCTCCAAATCTGCTCCACTATATTACAACACATTAATACATATATTCTTATTTTTAATTTTTGTGAAATAGAGTGATACTTTCTCCACCTAAAATGTAGTTATCAAATTATATATTTAAAAAATAATATATAATTTTGTAAATATTTTATCAATTTTATTGAAAAAAATTATATTTCAATTGGTCAAAGAAAAACATATTACATTAATTTTTTTATTTAATTAAAATAATTAAACAATAGTTTTTATTTTTAATATTTTAATGAAAACATAGTAAAATTTTAATAATTTTTTTTCTAATTCTTATACTTAATTTTAAATTATTTTCCTCGCTTAATGAAAGAATAGATTGTACAAAATTTAAATCTATAAAATAATGTTGGAAGCTAAAAACACGCACTTTTTCACCGGATTCCAAATAGATTGAAACGCTGCTTTCCGTAAATTACGGGATTCCAATTAAAATAAAACAAAGGCGTGCAAAGTGTTTAAATAAAACAATCCCATAGACCGCTTAAATAAAACATCGGTATTTTCTTATTTTAAGAGCGCTCCAATTAGGTTAATGTTGCGATCATTAAATCGAGAGCGCTCCTCAATAAATAGCCTTCTCTGCGCTCTTCTATTCAGTGTCTGATATTCTCAGTGGTAAAGAAACGGGAAACTATGATTCTCGTGAGAAAGTGCCGAGGCAGTGCTAATGGCTATGCCCAGAAGGATTTGGTGAACCTTCGAGTCCGATCTGTTCTTCTAGCATTTGAGGCCGAAAGGAAAGAGAGTGGTAAGCATTCTTTCTCTCTTATTTGAAATTTGCAATAAGGAAAGATACTGGCAAGCATTCTTTCCTCTTATTTCAGATTTTTGACTTAAAGTTTACTGGGCATAGAGATTGTTGAGGTTCTATTGAATGGTTTATAGTAGCATCCGTACAATTACATTTTAACCAAACCCCCGTCTATTTCATAAATTACTCTGAAACCCTAGATCTATTAAACCAATAGCTGGGAAACCCAGATCTATAAAGCAAATCGCTGAAGTTTTATGCCATGGTGTT
This sequence comes from Pseudotsuga menziesii, assembly GCA_001517045.1. Classification (NCBI taxonomy): domain Eukaryota; kingdom Viridiplantae; phylum Streptophyta; class Pinopsida; order Pinales; family Pinaceae; genus Pseudotsuga; species Pseudotsuga menziesii. The sequence goes on along the minus strand of LPNX011086025.1, from coordinate 135,113 downwards.
TTTATTCACATCCGTATATACTCATCTTAATCTTACCCCGATCTATTAAATAAATTACTCTGAAACCCATTCTATTAAACAAATTACTGTGAAAAGCAAGATCTACAAAGGAAATTGCTTAGGTTCTATGCTAACATTGTTTTTATTCGGATCCGCAAAAATCCATCTTATCTAATCCCGATCTATTAAATAAATTACTATCTATTCATAGTGTTTTTATATAGATCCATCATAAATTAATCCGATCTATTAAATAAATTAATTGGAAACCCCATATTTATTAAGCAAATTGCAGAGGTTCTAACCAAATTGCTCAGAGTTTATATTTTTTTTGTTTTTCAGTCACACACTGAAACAGATTCATTTTATATGAATGATGACTTTGGGCTTTTTTTATTGGCATAAATTTTAACCCGAGCTCTGTTCCTCAGGGGTTGTATTCATTTTGTAGGTTTAGTTACACACCCAAAACATGCACCAAGTGTACATAATTTTGCTTCTTTTTATATGAGTTATGACAATGGACTTCCGCAGTCACATTGGTTAAATAGTTGTTGATGTCATCTATTTTAAACTAGCTTTGTATTGAATTGCGAATATGTGTTGTCATGCATACAAGTGACAGTTTCTTCATGTTTTGGACCTGTTTTGTTGTCTTTTTATAGTGTTTCAGAAACACATACGATGTGTTTCTGAGCTTCAGAGGCTGAGATGATGGAAGAGGCCATTTTGAAGAGGATTTCTACCACACTCTCACCACCAGGGGTGTGGTGCCTCAACGAAGTAATGGTGACCCTTTTGCATAGTAATGGTAGATACAATGCAGAAGAAATTGGCAAATTGAAGAATGCAGTCTACACACTCTTGGGTTTCTCTGGTTGGTCCCTCCATGAAGACACCAATGGGTGGGTAATTCATGGTTCACTGTGCTGTTCTACTCTTATATTTATATATGGTTTTTTTTGAACTTTCATAATATGTTCATGCTCGTGCAGATATGAAGTAGTCCATTTGCTGTTTAGTGGTAGATCCAGCTCAGAAGAAATCGGTGAATTAAGCACTGCCTTTTGCGAACTCTTGGGTTTTGCTGGTTGGTCTCCCCAAGAGGACACAAATGGGTGGGTAACTCACTATTCCTTGCTTTAATCTGTTTTGACTTGTTTATATATATTTTTGCTTGAAATTTTATTATTTTTTATATTGTGCAGATATAAAGTAGTGCATTTGTTGGGTGGAACTTTTATTATTTTTTGATTATGTGCAGATACGAAGCAGTGCATTTATTGGGTAATGGTAGATACAAAGCAGAAGAAATTGGTGAATTGAATGCATCCTTCTACACATGTTCAAATTTCTTTTTGTGTCAGAGTTTGTGTTGCTCATTCTGTATGACACAACAGTGATAGCATGTGTATCAGAGTTTGTGTTGCTCATTCTGTATGGCACAACAGTGATAGCAGATATGTGATGGCACATTACAGTTGATCCATCGTACCTAGGGGTCTGTGCACAGCAGAGGGGCGTATTGATGATATGGTGCAACACTAGTTTGTTTTGGGAGGAGAGCTATAGCTATGTAGAGAGGCAGAGGGCACATTCATGCTGACAACTTGCATGTGCCAAACTTATCATATTTCAGATTTACCTGTCATTTCAGAATTAGGAACTACCTGCTATAATTTCAGTTTGCTTTTCTTGTTTTAGTAAAATCACATATGAGTCATGGAGTGTTTACATTTTCACATTAGTATGCAGGTTCCAAAATTAGAGCGAGGACCGCTACATGAGGGTTTGTCCTATGTTAGTCTAGGCATAGTGATATGTTCATTCAGGCACGCTGTCTTTTAGGTGCTTATGATTAGGGCGTTACCTTGTAAACCTTAGCATGCTTGTTTTATAAAAAGTGGCAGGGTCTTCACTTTTTTGATATATACAGTTCGAGAGATTGAATTTTGAGCTAAGCAACATTGTAATTTTCAATTGAGTTCAGATTTGTGTACATTGCATTTTTCAATTGAGTTCAGATTTGTGTACTTGTGATATACTTTTTTGATCTACACAGTTCAGAGATTGAATTTTGAGCTAAGCAACATTGTAAATTTCAATTGAGTTAAGATTTGTGTACATTGCATTTTCCAATTGAGTTCAGATTTGTGTACTTGTGATATTTTCAGTGTGGTGTTTGTAAATTACAGCTGCACAATTGAGTTCAGATTTGTGTACTTGTGATATTTTCAGTGTGAGGTGTTTGTAAAATACAGCTGCACAATTGAGTTCAGATTTGGTTAGTAGAATGCAGCTGCACAATTGAGTTCAGATTTGTGTAATTGTGATATTTTCACTGTGAGGTGTTTGTAGGATCTAGCATTCAGAATTTACAGTTTTGAGAAAAATGATCAGCTTCAAGTTTTCTAATGTTTAGGGTGTGTTATTGTGATTGTAAAATCTGCTTACCATGATTTAAAATCAATAGGTGGTTCCTTTAAGTGGAGACCAATGGCTCGATAATTCACTGTTCCCCTCCCACTCTTCTATTCTTATTTTTTTAATAGGCTTCGGATTAAACTTATAATATTTTCAGACCCTGGGTAGATATGAGCCAACCCATTTGTTGACCAGTGGTAGGTACAACACACAAGAAATTGGTGAATTTAATATTGCCTTGTATAGTCTTGGGTTTCGTTGGATGGCCCCACAAGAGTACACCAATGGGTTCGTAGTAACTCACTCTTTCCTGTTTGGCTCTATTCTTATTACTTTATATACGTTTCTCCTCGAACTCTTGATATTTTTAGACTCTGCAGATTTGAAGCAGCACTGGAGAAATGTGTGGCTGAAGACATCGTTAAATTGTAAGAGACAGACCGACCGTGAGGCATTCAATTTAATTTTGCTTGGCCATGGCTGCCCATATTAGCTTGATTCTCTTCCATTAGAAGGATCTTACATTAATCATTTCTTGGTTTCTTGTTCTTAGTTTGTGTCTATTTGAGAAAGTATCGTTAAATTGTAAGAGACAGACCGACCGTCGGGCATTCAATTTAATTTTGCTTGGTCATGGCTGCCCATATTAGCTTGATTCTTTTCCATTAGAAGGATCTTACATTAATCATTACTTGGTTTCTTGTTCTTAGTTTGTGTCTATTTGAGAAAGTCATCTACAATAGGCTCCGACAATATGCAACTGCAAGCTTGAAAACAACTGATTAGGTTAACTTATTATTTTGTTCCAGCTCTAATAGCTTTTATTTCATTCTACCAAATATATACAATGTCCAAGCATGGTTCAACAATTTAACCCTCAAAAATCTTGTGGATGGTCTGCTGTTTAGTTTACCCTGATCAACTAACAGGGTGAAATGGGCCTGGTTCAAGCATTGTCCATGTTTATCCTGTAGTTTCCACTGTCTATCGATACCGGAAGGGCTCCATGGAAATTAACGATTCTGGTTGGCAAATCATGTTAAAAAGAAAAAAGAAAAATGTTGCAAATGTTTGGGATCGCAAGGCATGAAAAGAACAAACTCTTTGGAGTGGGGACCTCAAGTATAAAACCCCAAAACTTGAACATAAAGGTGAGAGACTTGAGGTCGGAAAACTTGGATTGCGATAGGAGTTGGTAGCACAACCAATTATTTCTACCAACTTTTCGATAAGGTTGGATGGAGCGACACGATACTCGGAATTTGTAACCTTTTTTGGATGGAGAGATTCAATAGTTGGAGCTCGTAACTAATGCTCTGGTTCGTCTTGGTCATTCCAAAATTTTACCTAAATAATGTGAATATATCGAGCCGTCATGTTAAAAGATGAAATTGTTTTGCCAAATATTTAATTAAATCTATGAGGAAGTAGCGATTACCGTGCAGAACGTAGGCTCAAATACACAGAATGATTTGATTGAAGTGTATCAGTTCAGGGGAAAAGCGCAGCTGGTTCCCACTCTTCGTCGTTGGTCTTCAAGAATTACCAAGAGATTTAATGTGGTGCTTATATTGTCTTCGAAAATAAAGTTCACATTGATTGATGTTAGTACCAAAATAATTTTATTTGCTAACTGCATAAACGCAAAAAAGATTTGTTCCATGTTCACTGCACTTGTGAGCAGTGACTTGACCTTATGCACCGCCTATTTGTATCTCACAGAAAATGTGATCTTCCCCGCCCGATAGTGATGCCAAATACCATAGATATTAGCGGCAGCTTAATTAATTATTGTTTACGGCTCTTTGATAATGTTGGATGGAGAGATACAATAGTTGTGCGAACAATACTCAGCCTGTTGCCGGCTGTAGATGAGACTGAGACTGCAGCAGGCATTCCAACAGTTGGACCTTAAACAGTTTTAATCCAAAGGTTAGCATGCCTGCTGTCGGCGAATGCTCTTCAGCAGGCCGAGTATTGTTCATAGTTTGAGGTTGTCAGTAAATACAAATGGGCTGGTACTAGCACTTGCCATAGATTTGGGTACCTTAAATTTTTACCAAAATAATGTGATTATATCAAGCTGTCATCCAACAATGAAGAGCCATTTTTCCAATATTTAATCTAATCCATTATGAAATAGCGATTACTTACTGTGAAGAACGAAGCGCAAGTACACAGGATGAAGTGCATCGATTCAGTCGCTATTACAGGAGAAACATGCAACAGTCCATCTTCACATGCAACTTAAGAATTACCAAGAGAATTTAATGTGATCATGATTTAAAGTAGCCTATCTCATATTTATTTAGTATATATATGGCGAGTGTACATGACTAAGCTCACCGCTTGCATTCGTTAATATATCAGAAGTTGACACAAAAGCTAAAGAACCAACTTTAAGAATCCGTTGTCCATTACAGAGAACGTTGGGCTACTTTTGTTTAGTAGTTACATTTTATTTTGATGCATCGCCAACAACACTAAACAGGTCGAGCAGTATTAACAAAACAAAAACTATCAAAATTACCTTCAGTATCATTTGATATCCTTGGAAGATTTAAGTTTAATCTCTTTGAAATAGAGTAACTAAATGGAGATATCAAGTTATCAAATATCACGAGTTTGTGGTTCATGGCAGTGAGATTTGACTATTCATGATTACTGATTTTGGAAGTTTGATTTATCATTTATATTAAATGTATATAGATGAAGTTCTGCTTATTTTTTTGGCTTATGCAAAGAAGAGGAATGGATTGACATTATTGCAGCTATTTTAGTTATTCATGATTACTGATTTTGGAAGTTTGATTTGTCATTTATATTAAATGTATATAGATGAAGTTTTTCGCTTAGTGTTATTTTTTTGGCTTGTGCAAAGAAGAGTTATGGATTGACATTAATGCAGCTATTTTAGTTATTATTGAAGGAGGTTTGAAGATCTTACCCTTTGGTCTGTCTTTTAGGTTATCAATGATGTGAATAAGTGTTGGAGATGTCATGGTATGAGGTATTTTGCTAAAAAGAAAGATTGATTTTTTTGGCTTGTGCAAAGAAGAGTCATGGATTCACTTTTAGGTTATCAATGATGTGAATAAGTGTTGGAGATGTCATGGTATGAGGTATTTTGCTAAAAAGAAAGATTGATTTTTTTGGCTTGTGCAAAGAAGAGTCATGGATTCACTTTTAGGTTATCAATGATGTGAATAAGTGTTGGAGATGTCATGGTATGAGGTATTTTGCTAAAAAGAAAGATTGATTTTTTTGGCTTGTGCAAAGAAGAGTCATGGATTCACATTAATGCGGCTATTTTAGTTATCGTTGAAGGAGTTTTGAAGACCTTAGGCTTTGGCTTGTCTTTTAGTTATCAATGATGTGAAGAAGTGTTCGAGATCTCATGGCGTGAGGTATTTTGCTAAAAAGAAAGATTGTTGATATTACCTCCATAGGTCCTCTTGGATGGAGGGTTTTCGAAAGCTTCTTTGGTTGCTTTAGTTAGTGGCCTATCTTTTCCAATTGATTTCCCTATATAATTTATTTCCCAAAAGGATACTGTTTGGATGCTTTTGGTCACCTTTTAAGATGGATTTTATTATGTTTGCAATATTGTTATCCAAGGTGATACATTGAGTCATATCGAAGAAGCTATGTTCTGCAAGTTGAGTACATAGATGGGACATGTTAACCAATAAACTTTTATTATTTTAGATCCACTTAAGGCAATATTTGCAGTATTTTTCATGTCAACATAGAAGGTAAAGCAATAATTTCCATGTCAACATATAAGGTAAGCATAATTTGAAACATGTTTATTTCAATAATCATCGCTAAATCCAATCAACATTGATTTAAACCCAACCAATTCCTTTAACGAGAATACAAGATATTAAAGGGTGAACATTGAAAACATTGTATATATTTTTCATGAGTGCATTGAATACACCCTTTGTTTTGTTATGCATAGTATTTGCAAGTCATTGTTAAAACTAGGTACAATATGAATGGAAAATGAGTTTAAATATCAAAAGATGGCAAGCTTAATAACTTTGTTAGTAATGAAAAGAACAATTTTTCGATCAATTAAATTACTTTTATCTTTGGTTTGTATATGGTTTTGTTTTAGACTAGTGATGTCTTACCTTTTCTCCTTTTTGGTTGTATTGATTTCAAAGACAACAGTATGCTTGATCCTTCGCTATGTGTTGGATGAAATTGATTTTGACTTAGACCAACATAGCATACATTTATTATTTATAGAAGAGAATTCTTTTCAGAATCTCCCACATTTGGGATTGGTGCACATTTCTTGTACATTGTAATATCCTTAATATTGATATTCTACCATTTCACTATTCTAGGGCTTATTTGTACTCTCAAAATGTGCAAGAATACTGAATAAAAATTTGCATGCAAGGTGTCGGGCTAATGGCCTTAAATTATAGCTGAATTAGGGCAAAGATTTATATGAAGAAGGTAAACACTTATCACTGATAATCAAGCTGATGATACTCTAGAGATAACTACATGCATATAGAGATGGATTGGTGAAGTAACGATGCTTCCTTTCCGGTGTTACTGCTTGGCAGCACGAAACCCTCTCCTCAGCTAAAGGTGATGTTTTTGGTGAAGGAGGTGCTTAATGGGGCTGAGAATTTGTCGGGATGCAGATCTTCTCGTGCCGGAGAGAATGACTGGAGCATGAAGAGATTTTGACCTCTCCCACTGCGCTAGCGAATTGGTTTACCATGGTGCTCATGCCCTCAGCCTTCCGAATCTGCTCATAACTGCTTTGGATGAGCAAACTGATGATCGATAGTCACATGAGGGATAATGAAGCTTACCATTTGGATAAGGCATCAACTACTACATTGTTCTTACCTTTCACATACTTTATTTCAAAATCATAAGCCCGTACGTTGCTGACCCATTTCTGTTGGCGCTCATTTAATTCTTTCTGCTCCTAGAAGTATTTGAGGTTGTTATGATCTGTCTTGATTTTGAATTTGCTTCCCACCAAACACTGTCTAAATTTAGTTAGGGCATGTAAGATGGCTAGCATCTCTTTGTCATATATGGTGTAATAACCCAAAAATTCATGAAAATTTAAATTTTTTTAAAGTGACATAAAATGTCTAAATTCGCAGCTAAGTAACCGCTAATGGTTAGCAGAAAATGGAATAGTTTATAAAAGAACATGGGATTGGTTGTTTAAAAGAACTTGTAAACTAATGGATGTAATCTTAAACTCCTGTGTTAGTATTATTAATGACTTAACAACTTTAGTTCTATCAGAGTTAGAAAATGACTTGCATTTCTTTTACTGCTAGATATACTGATGATTAACTTTTGTCAAGTAGGTAAGAATTATTGTATGAGATTGGGCCTTACTTAGCGTTCTGCTAACTCAATTGGATTGCTGGTTCCTTACATGATTAGCAGGTAAGGGTAAGATCCAGGTGTTATTTAAAATTACGTTAAGAACTATTTCCCTAGCATGATTAAGATGCTAGTTTTAGAAAAATGTTTAAATATACTACTTGTCTTCAAGGAGGTAATGTCAATTCTTTTTCGTTATAAATCCATAGTTGTATTTATAACTAACACCATAATGACTTTCTATCAAAAACATAAACAATGGTTTAAATTGCAAAAGTAAGTACTTACCAAAGTTCCTTCAATCGTATGAAGATTATTTTCTAAAAGTCTAAAGAACATGGTTTAGTTTTCTTGTGTTTACAATACTGGTTATTGGCCGAGAGGCGCTCTACAGCCCAATATGGGGAGATCTTGTAACGTTATGTAACGTGTTACGTAACGTTACGTTACGTAAAGTTACATAGATGTCGGCTATAAAAAACAAAACTTTTAATTATCTTTCAAAATATATGTCGGCCACAAAAACAACCTAACATGGAAGAGATGTTGTAATGTTCCTACCTAACAAAATAATAAAAAATTTAATTATCGACCATAAAAAATGTCAGTGAGAAAAACAACACAATATAGGGGAGATATTGTAATGTTTCTTCTTAACAAAATAATAAAAAATAAAAATTTGAATTATTGGCAAAAAAAATGTTGGTAGTGCATATGGTTTTAAAACCATGAAAACCATGTGCAAGACCTCCTAAAAAACCCATGGTTTTATTGTACATGGTTGTACATGGTTTAGGAGGTAGTTGCAAATGGTTTTAATACCATGTGCAAGGCCTCCTAAACAACCCATGATTTTAGGAGGACATTGCACATGGTTTTAAAACTATGTATGGGGGAGATGTTATAATGTTCTTTCCTAACAAAATAAAAAACAATAAAAAATACTATATGCAACCATAAATAGTATTAAATACTAATAATAAAAATATTATTTGTGAACCTTAAATAAAAAGATGTGCCTTTTGGTCTAAATCACATTAAAGCTGAGAGTTGAGTGCAATACTTATGAAGAGGTCTGCACGTCCAAAGATTTGATCTCTTTCGACGCTTGATAGAGCCTACGATTTGGATCTATGCTGGTTTATAAATTCCCATAGAGAGAATAGAGCTCATTGTTTTGGGTTTAAATTCACTTCAAACTGTTTAGTGATCTTGCAGCTATTCTCATTTCAATACTGAAAATATGTCCTTCTCTTAAAGCACGATCAAGTTATCTATTTTTTCAATTATAATTTTAACAATGAGTTATTAGGAAATTATTGGAATTCTCTAACATTGTTAGTCTTCAGTTTCTTGATCACTTCTTCATTAAAACAATATAAAAGTTATTTTTTTAGAAGTTTATAGCTTTTCCTTTTTACTATAGTTATAAGCTATATTATAACCATCTCATAACTCTTTACTTATTTCTAAAATTACACCATCTATTCGACTTGTTTGAAGGCACGAAGATCTTCTAGGATAACAATAGTATCCAAGTTGTAACTTAAGGTCGAATACCAAAGTATCAACCACCATGATGAAATTAAATGATGGGTAATCATATGTTATATAGCTTTGGAATGATTGTTAGTTTTGATAATTCAAAAATGTTGATTGTAGCGCTGACTATAGGTTTCAACCCACGCTTAGAGAAATATTTGGCAAGACACATGGATAAGTTACATTCACTTGAGGGTTGACTTAAAACCTTGAAACCCTACACATTTGCTTTGTGTAGCGAGAGTTCCTCCTTGTGTTTGTCGAGCTGAGAACTCGCAGCCATGAGAGGCCTGTAACCACCTTCAAACATTTGACATTGCACCTGCAACTTCTATGCTGTGACTATTGAGAGAAGAAGTTGATGGTTTTGGTCTTTCTGAGTGTTGAAAGGTTACAACGAGAGTGGGTGTTGGCTTTTCATTGTGGCCCGAAGGCTGTGCTTGTCTCTAACCTGCAACTCTTCACCCATAGCTTCTGCCTTCATATACTTGAGTCAATTTCTTGTGTTTCCTTCGTAGAGGTGACTTCACGTCTTCTTCCCTTTCGACATGGTGCCAAAAGCGACCTGGTGTGGCCATTTCTCCTCAGCTTCAGCTTCAAGTTTCCACAGGTAAAGATTTACTCTAAACTCAAGTTTAAATTTGTTTTCTTACGAGGGTTTATACAATTTTTATGCAACAAAGTATTTATAATGATACAGTTTGATTCTTGCAGGGCTTTGTTCACGGCTCCAACGCTGTAGGTGTAAGCGAACTCACTCTTTAGTTTTTACATGAGCATCCAACTGGTAAGCCCCTGTTCCATTGAGGGTTTCTTCCTGCGTGACGTTGTGGTTGTTGGAAGTTGGTTCTTGTGGTTGAAAATGTGGCACGACCTCGGTTCTCTGTTAGCTTACGTTTAAAAGCTTGTTTGTTATTACAAAAGTTTTAGAAACCTTTAAAAGGGTACTTCGTGCAGGGTGAAGAAGGCTCTGGAAGCCATGATGTAAATGGGTTTTAATTGATGTTTTCAGCCTTACGGCCTGAACAATGTAATTGATTTCATTTTAAAACAAAAGAGCCCAGCTCTGAACTCAAAGTGCTGTCGACCTCTGTCTAGTTTATTTTAGTTTTTCTAATAGATTTTAGTATGTGCAGAAAGAGTGTGAAACAGTCAGGATTGTAAATGGAAACAAGATTTTTCTCCTCTCAGTAAATTATGGATACTGTTATATATATATTTATATATTTTGCATAGTTTCGTTTTGTCAACAGGCTTGAGCCTCGACCCTTTAATTCTAAGGCTGCAAGCCATTCTTATTATTTGATTCTGTTTTTGCAAAATGTTTATGTAATATTTGATTATTTAATTTTGTTTTCAACAATTTGTTTGTGTAATATTTTTAATTATTATCCTGTATTATAAGGATTCCAGTGCAAAGTTTATGGGACATTTTACTGTGTTTAAGAGTAATATTTTACTCCGTTTTTGGCTCAAAAGGGTTAATTTAATAAGTAAACTCTACAGTTCGATAATAACATTATTTATACTTAGTAATTTTTAGCTCTGTTTATTTAATATTTTCCTTAATGATTTTTATAGCTTGTTTTTAAATCTCAGCTAAAAAAGATTAGGGTTAATTATTGCAAACTTGTAAATATGATATATTTATCTTTCAAAACCTAAGTAGTGTATTTAAGTTACTGTAGAGACTTCTGTATAAGATCAGAGACAGATAGTGTCTGAAAATCAATGTTATAAAAATGTTTTGCAATTTCTCTTTACCTGGTTCTCAGGTGTTAGCCTATTTACTATACTTCTGTTTATTTATTAAACTGCAAGTTCTATGATTTATAAAGAATACTAATAATAAAATTAGTTCTATAAATAATATCATTACTAATGTTTTTACATACCTATCTTTTAGTTTTTATTTGAAGTAAATATATTTAATGCAGACAATATTTAGAAATCATAAGCAAACTAAAGTAAAATGTAGTTACAATTTTCATTCAAGTGAAAAGAATCATCATATTCACCTAAACACCCAGCTGTACTAGAGTACTTCCTGAGCCAGGCGTGGAAAAAATACAGTATGGAAATTCTAATTCTATCTATTTCTTATTTTGCATATTTATTAATATTTTTAACATGTTTTTTATTTTTTAGCGTGGGATTTTGCTGCCGTTTTCTTCAGCGTGGAGTTCTCTCAGGAAATGGGCTCTCATGCCCAGCTCGCCGCCTTCAAGGCTCTTGTTCAAGCTGCCGCTCCTCAGACAACCTCTCATTCTTCTTCCAAGTGCGTGAAAAAGATGGACAAGATCCCTTCTGTAGAGCTCTCTCCTTCGGATCCATGCCAGAAAGCTCTCACCCTCTCTGAGCAAGCCCTCATTGGCAAGTTCACAGGGTTGTGGCCCAGCCCTAAGGCGGTGGAGATCTGGATTGCAGAACATTGGAACCCTCTGCTGCAAGGTCAGGTCTCTCTCTTTGCAGCGGGTCGAGGGTTTTTTGTATTCCTGTTCTCAAATAAAGAAGAAATAGATCTTGTCTTCCATTCGGGCCCTTTCTTCATGGACTCGAGAGGTCTGTTCTTAGCCCCTTGGTCTTTGGGGTTCAACCCAGAAGCAGAGATCACTGCCGCTCCATTCTGAGTAAGACTCCCTAACTTTCCTCTTCATCTTTGGGGGAAAAGTACTTTGATTGACATTGGTAATAAGCTAGGCAGCTATCTAGATACCGTAGAACCAAAAGGGGGTCAGTACAGAAGTGCCCGTATCTGCGTAGAGGTGAATCTAGAGAAAGGGCTTCCGGAGGTCCTAAAGCTCACTTTAGGAGAATGGAGCCACATTCAAGAACTGGATTATGAGAAGATCCCCTTTAAATGCAACTTCTGTCATGTATACGGCCACTTTGCTAAAAGCTGCCCCAAGCTTGCAGAACCACAGAAACCAACAAATCTCCCAGCTTCCAACGATACAGAGTTCCAGACGATTTCTAATCGCCGCCATCCTCCCCGACGAAAGGAGCCTCAAGCGTCTCAGTAAAATCCTCCTGCAGATGCTCCACGGCCGGAAAACAAAAATAGTTTTGCAGTACTTCAAGAAGATGAAGCACAAGAACCTGAAGTTGCAGCTGCCTAGGATCAAGGCAACTCTGGCCCCATTGGCTCCTCAGCGGTAGATGAACAAGTTTCTCCAAAACCGGCTTCTCTAGGTTCAAAAAAAGATCCTAGCGTTTTGATTTGCGAAACTCCAGCCCAGGCAGGACCAGCATCCTTGATCCCTTCGCCAGAGGGAACCTCCGACTCCGAAGACTTTTCAACCCCTTCTCCTCCCCTCACCAGAGGGCAAAAGTCAAATAAAGAACGAAGAGAAAAGGAAGCAGCCTCAAACATCAGCGCGGGCTCCCAGAAGAAATTGGATCATTTCTTTAAGGGGCACTCCTCTCCGCCTGTTTAATGTTTTGTTTCTGTATTCTTCTTTGCTCACAATTCATAAGAGTCTACTCCCACAAGCAGTCATTTTCTCGAAATAGCATCAGAAAAATTTGGGATTCACCTCTCAAAGCACTGTTAAGAAGGCTGACTGCTCTAATAGAGGTCACCAGCCTTCTTTTTCAGAATTCCTCTTTGTACGCCTGGCTGGGCAACAACCTTTTTTAATCAATCAAAAAATTTCTCAATTTCTGTTAAAAAAAATATTTTTAACATAATCTGCAATTTACCAAGTCTAACATTACACATTACTCCTTTCTTCACAAACCCTAATTTAAATACTAACATGCCTGTATTTAAAGACTAGTAAACATTTTACTGATGATGGTAAATAAAAATAACATAAAGACAAATAGAACATGTCAATGATAAGACGACAACAACTTAAGGAGGCTGTTCCTCCCAACCAATCTTTTGGAGAATGTTCAGACAACGCTTCCTCAGGACCCTTGAGCTTGTTCCTGGTCCTCTTGGCAGAGTTCTGGGTGGAGAATATCACCTTAAGACCTTTTGTCACCTTACTGGTCCAATTATTTCAGTAATTAAAATCTGCTCACAGCGGTAAGAACTTCAGCCTAATAGCTGCAATAAGTTTAGTCTCAGCAGTTAACCCCTCAAACTCACTTGAGTAATCCCCTCCATTGAATTTCTCTTGAGTAAATTCATTCACCCTGAATGATCACCTCTAGAATGAGCAGCCTCAGCTGTCTTCAATGGGAAATTTTATAGAGATGCCTAGGTCTTCTGGGTCAGTTTTCATTTAATGAGCCACCTGCTCCAATTCCACTTTCTTGGAGAATCATGACCACAAATATAGGGAAGTTTCCATCTGCAACAGTTGGAAGTAGTTTGAGGATGCTGCCACTTGTCAGTGTATTCTCCACCCAGTCTCCTTCACCAATTGACCAGTAAACACTCTTTTAACAGCTTCCATAAGCTGTTGTTTCATCATTTATTTATTTATAAATAAAATATTCTGAATTACATTAATTATTCTTGACCCCATTAGGTCATCAATTATAAATTTAGCATAAAATATAACACAATGTTCCTCAAATAATATTAAATTGTTTTTGCAAATTGGGGCATATGACATGCACACCCCCTTAAATTATAACATCGTCCTCGATGTTATTTATTCCTCGTCCTCAGAGTTCCTCTGAAATAGAATTGGATATACATCCCGCATATGACCTTCCAATTCCCAGGTGGCCTCCTTTGGACTAAGGTGCTTCCATTGCACTTTCACTTGACCAATGGTGCGGTTCTGAAGCAAGATCTCCCTCCGCTCGAGGATACAATCCGGTTCGACCAGGAAATATTCTTCGGGTTCCACCTGCAAATCATTCCAATTAATAACATGAGTAGCATCATGTACATATTTTTTTAATACAGAAGTGTGAAAAACATTGTGAACTCTTCAATCCGGTGGTAGAGCTAACTGATAGCCTACTTGTTCGATCCTGGACAGTATTTCAAAAGGACCATAATATCGAGGTGCTAGCTTGGCACAACTACCCAACCTCAGAGAACTATTTTTGGGTCTCACCTTAATGAAAACATGTTCGCATACCTAGAACTCCTTTGGAGTTCGTTTAAGTTCTGCTTGACTTTTCTGTCGATCTTGTGCAATTTTCAAATTACCTTGTACTTGTTTTACAATTAATTCCATTTCTTTCAATAATTCAGGTCCTAACACTAACTTGTCCACTGGATTACTCCAAGAGATGTGGGTATTGCATTTCCTTCCATACAGAATTTCGAAAGGACTATACCTAGCTGAAGCTTGATAATGATTATTGTAAGCAAATTCTACCAGGTGTAAATGATCTTTTCATTTACCTGGCTGCTCCTTTACGTACATTCTGAGTAGATACTCCAATACCTAATTTTCTTTTTTAGTCTGTCCATCAGTTTGAGGATGAAAAGAGGCACTAAAGTTTAACGTAGTATTTAATCATTTGAACAAAGATTTTAAAAAATTACCTGTAAATTTAGGGTCTTGGTCTGAAATTATCACCTTCGGTATTCCATGCAGCCAAAAAATTTGTTTTAAGAAAATATCAGCAATATTTGCAGCTTTATAAGTAGTTTTTACAGGTATAAAATGGGCTACACTCAATTTGTCAATCACTACCATTATCGAGTCATTTAAGTTCGATTTTTAGGTAATCCAGTAACAAAATCAAGGATAATTATCTCCTATTTCCAGCTAGGGATAGGCAATGGCTAAAGTAGCCCAGCTGAATGCTGATGTTCGGTTTTTACTTGCTGACATTCAAAGCATCTAGCAATATATTCAGCCAGTTCATTTTTCATGTTTGGCCATAAATAATCTTTTCTTAGCATGGTTATAGTTTTCTAATAGCCTGGATGCCCTGAATAAGGAGTTTTATGAATTTCGTTTAAAATTAATAGCTTAATCTTAGGTACATTAGGTATGTATAATCTGTCTTTATATAGTAATAATCATTTTTCATTCAAGCTGAACCCTGTACTTAGACTTTCTATTAGACTTTCTATTACTTTTGCTTGTAACTTTCGGTAATTTTCATCATTTTCTATTCCAGCTTTAAGTTGTTCTTCCAAATACGTTGTATAAGTGCTGATAGCTGCTGTAAAATTCAGTTTTGCATTTCTACTTAATGCATCGACACCCTTATTCTCCTTTACTTTGACGTGTTGAATTTCAAAATCGCATTCACTTAGAAAAGCGAGCCACCTAGCTTGCCTAGCATTCAATTTAGGTTGATCTAACATGTATTTCAATCCTTCATTATCCGTCATCAAGATAAACTTCCTTCCAATTAAATGATGACGCCACATATTTAAGGCATGTATAACAACAACTAATTCTAAGTCATAGGTCGCATAATTTTTCTCATGAATCTTTAGTTTCCTAGACTCATAAACAATGACGTGTCCTTCCTGAGTCAATACTCCTCCTAAACCCTCATTGCATACGTTAGTACATACTATAAAATCTTTATTAGGGTCAGCAATTCTTAATATTGGTGCGGTGGTTAATAATGTTTTTAACTTTTTAAAACTGTCTTCTCATTTTTTATTGCAATCAAATTTCTTCCATTTTTTCTGCAAAGATGTTATCGGATTTGCAATTTTTGAAAACCCTTCGATGAACCTCCGGTAATAACCGATAATCACGGGGTCTTCACTTGTTGACCAATATCCTATCACATTAGTTCATATTGTGGGTTTTAAAATTATCAAAAATTGAACCAATATATTGCAGGTATTGGGGGGATGAGGGGTTTAAGGTGGAGGTGGGTAGGGTGGTTTATAAGGATTGATGTATAAAAAGGGGTGGGGTGGAGGTTTTAATTATTGGGAGGGGGTTTCAACAAAAAGATTTTGGGTCAATATCTCTAGAAATTAAGGGTATTTTTTAATATCCCACGATTGTACGTGCTATGTGAGAGGTTCACTAAGTGAAGTCCCCGTGCCGATAATTCCCATGAATGATTGGACGTCAGTTACGTCTTTTGGGACTAGCCAATATTCGATTGCCTTTATCTTTTTCGAGTCAACTAAAATTCCTTCTTTAGTCACCACATGACCTAAGTACTAGATTTTATCTTTAAAGAAGTCACATTTACTAAATTTCGCAAAATGTTGATGCTCTCGTAATTCTTGCAAGATAATTTTTAAGTGTTCTTTATGTTCTTCTTCATATTTTGAATAAATTAATATGTCGTCAATAAATATGACCACAAATTTATCCATATATTTGTGCATTACATTATTTATTAGACACATAAAAACAACTGGAGCGTTAGTAATCCCGAAAGGCATAACGACAAACTTGTAATGTCCATATCGAGTTCTAAAGGCTGTTTTAAAAATGTCTTCATCTTTAATTCGGACTTGGTGATATCCAGACCGTAAGTCAATCTTTGAAAACCTTGTAGCTCCATGTAGTTGATCAAACAGATCATCTATGTGAGGTAATGGGTATATGTTCTTGATATTCATTTTATTTAATTGGCGATAATCTATGCACAGTCGTAGAGTTCCGTCCTTCTTCTTAACAAAAATGATAGGTGCCCCCCCAGGGAGACACACAGGGTCTAATATAATTCTTATCAATAATTTCTTTTAACTGTGACTTAAGTTCATTTAGTTCAAGTATATTCATCTGATAACGGCCTTTTACGTTGGGCACTGCACCAGGTACCAGCTCAATAGTAAATTTAATTCCCGTTTTGGAGGCAGTCCCATAATTTCTTTTGGAAATACATCTGAATATTCCTTTAGAATTGGTATATTTTCCAATTTTAATTTATCTATGTTGTTCATGTTTCGTCATCGATTACTGTTACTGCATAAGCCTTACAACCTTTCCTAACAACTCTCTTGATCTGCAGAGCAGAGATATGTCTTACGACTGTTTTTCTAGGGATTTCCTTTACACTTATTAACTTTCCATTGTTATTTATGCAAGTAAAGGTTTTATCAAAACAATTCAAGACCACCCTATGCTGCTCTATCCAATCCATACCAATTAATATATCATATGAACCTAAATGTAATACATTGAGCTTAACAAAAGTTTCAAATTGATCCATAGTTACTGTAAAATTATTTACAAAGCTAATTACCTTTCTCTTTGCACCAGTAACTAATTGAACTAACCAAGAACTTGCAAACTTTTCAGCTGAAAGTTTACACGTTTCTACCAAATTAGGAGAAATATACCTTAAAATAGCTTCTGGATCAATTAAAATAGATATAGGTATTTGATTTATCTTACCTTCCACTTCCACAATGGAAGTTTGATAGTTTGCTTGCCGATTCTCTCATGCTGCATTGATCTTGGGCATTGTCCTCGCTAGATCACCAACAATCATCTCCTCCTGTATTGTGTGGATGTTGCTAACAATCTTCCGATTGGGGTAGACTGATGCATAATGTAGACCATTGCATTCCAAACACTTTATGGGTTCTTTTCGTTCAAATTTCTTTGTATAGTTACAGTGGTTGTTAGCCGATTCTTTATTCTTTTGATTATTCTGATTGGTCTGTGAATTACTTTTATTCCCTTGGAAATTCTTATTAGGAAAATTTTAGGTGTTATTATTTTTAGAATTTCAATTAGGTACAAACTCTTTCTTTTTTTGTTCAAAGTTATTATTCCTTTTGGCATTCCAGTTAGCCATACTCTTTTTTTTTACGATTCTGTTCATAACAGAAATTCGCTTTTCTCATTGCTTCTTCTAAAGTTTTTGGATTGTCATACTCAATCTTGTCTTTTATATGATAAGGTAAACAACTGAGAAATCATTGTACCTTAGGTTTTTCATCCACAATGTATGGCACATACCTGAGCAGACTTAGAAATTTACTATTCAGTTCTTTCATATTCATTGTACCCAATTTTAGCTCGTAGAATTTCTTAGCCCTTTCCTCATAGTACTATTCAAATAAAAATTTCTTTTTGAAATACTTCTTGAATGTGCTTCAATTTATGTTTTTCTCTCTTATACCTTTTACTCTTTTTAAGTCCTGCCACCATATATCAACTTTTCGGGTAAGATTATAAATAGCCATTCTGGCCTTTAATTGATTAGAATAGTTATAAATTTGGAAGTATTTCTTCATCCCGGATAGCCAAGATTTTGTTTCTTCCCCCTCTTCAGTTTATCCATTAAATTTTGGCGGCTTGATCTTCTTGAACTCCCCAGAGATTTCTTCATAAGGTTTATATTTGTTTTCCTAGTATGGTGGTTATCTTCACTACTATCACTAGTATAATGAGACTTGTGTTTATCACCATATACTTCGAAAGATGAGCTACTTTCGTTTTTAACTTGTTTAGTCTTTTTATACGTATGCTGATAACCTATATCTTCAGACTCAAATCTTTTACCCTTTCCCTCAGTATGAGATCTTTCTATTAAGATCTGATTCAGCACCTCTTGAGCTTTCAGAATCCTCTCATTTTCTTTCTTAACTGATTCCATCTCTGATTTTAATTCTTTAACTGTTTGAAGTAGTTCAGAAGAATTATTGGTTATATCTTCTTGTATAGGTTCTTTTTGAAGATTATCTCGTTCAATGTAAGGAGATTCCTCATCTGCATATTCTTCCAATCTATCCATACCTGTCATTAACTCAGAAACAAATTTCTCTGTGTGTATCATTCAAAGAAAACAACATCAGCATAATTATTTAGATTTACTGTTCCATATAAGAAAGTTGAGCTTCATTAAGGCCTAGTGTTTGAACCTTGTGCTGTGATACCACATGTAATAACCCAAAAATTCATAAAAATTTAATTTTTTTAAAGTGACATAAAATGTCTAAAGTCGCAGCGAAGTAACGACAAATGGTAAGCGAAAAATGAAACAGTTTATAAAAGAACATGGGATTGGTTCTTTAAAAGAACTTGTAAACTAATGGATGTAATCTTAAACACCTGTGTTAGTACTATTAATGAATTAACAACTTTATCTCTATCAGAGATAGAAAAGGACTTGCATTTTTTTACTGCTAGATATACTGATGATTAACTTTTGTCAAGTAGGTAAGAATTATTGTATGAGATCGGGGCTTACTTAGCGTTCTGCTTACTCAATTGGACTGCTGGTTCCTTACAGGATTAACAGGTAAGCGTAAGGTCCAGTATGTGTTATTTAAAATTACGTCAAGAACTACTTCCCTAGCATGATTAAGATGCTAGTTTTAGAAAATGTTTAAATATACTGCTTGTCTTCAAGGAGGTAATGTCAATTCTTTTTGGTTGTTATAAATCCATATTTGTATTTATAACTAACACCATAATGACTTTCTATCAAAAACATAAACAAGGGTTTAAATTGCAAAAGTAAGTACTTACCAAAGTTCCTTCAATCATATGAAGATTATTTTCTAAAAGTCTAAAGAACATGGTTTACTTTTCTTGTGTTTACAGTACTGGTTATTTATAAATTCCCATAGAGAGAATAGAGCTCATGGTTTTGGGTTAAATTCACTTCAAACTATTTAGTGATCTCGCAGCTATTCTCATTTCAATACTGAAAAGATGTCCTTCTCTTAAAGCAAGATCACGTTACCTATGTTTTTCAATTATAATTTTAACAATGAGTTATTAGGAAATTATTGGAATTCTCTAACATTGTTAGTCTTCAGTTTCTTGATCACTCCTTCATCAAAACAGTATAAAGGTTATGTTTTTATAAGTTTATGGCTTTTCCTTTTTACTATAGTTATAAGCTATATTATAACCATCTCATAACTCTTTACTTATTTCTAAAATTACACCATCTATTCGACTTGTTTGAAGGCACGAAGATTTTCTAGGATAGCAATAGTATCCAAGTTGTAACCTAAGATCGAATACCAAAGTATCAACCACCATGATGAAATTAAATGATGGGTAATCATATGTTATATAGCTTTGGAATGATTGTTGGTTTTGATAATTCAAAAATGTTGATTGCAGCGTTGATTATAGGTTTCGACCCACGACTGGAGAAATATTTGGCAAGACATGTGGATAAGTTACATCCACTTGAGGGTTGAATTAAAACCTTGAAACCCTACACATTTGCTTTGTGTAGCGAGAGTTCCTCCTTGTGTTGGTCGAGCTAAGAGCTCGCGGCCATGAGAGGCCTGTAACCACATTCAAACATTTGACATTGCACCTGCAACTTCTATGCCGTGACTGTTGGGAGAAGTCGTTGATGGTTTTGGTCTTTCTCAGTGTTGAAAGGTTAGAGCGAGAGTGGGTGTTGGATTTTCATTGTGGCCCGAAGACTGTGCTTGTCTCTAACCTGCAATTGTTCACCCATAGCTTCTGCCTTCGTATACTTGAGTCGATTTTCTTGTGTTTTCTTCGCAGAGGTGACTTCATGTCTTCTTCCCTTTCAGCATGGTGCCAAATGCAACCTAGTGTGGCCATTTCTCCTCAGCTTCAGCTCCAAGTTTCCATAGGTAAAGATTTACCCTAAACTCAGGTTTAAATTTGTTTTCTTACGAGGGTTTTTACAATTTTTATGCAACAAAGTATTTATAATGATACAGTTTGATTCTTGCAGGTATTTACTCACGACTCCAACACTGTAGGTGAAAGCGAGCTCACTCTTTAGTTTTTACATGAGCATCCAATTGGTAAGCCCCGGTTCCATCGAGGGTTTCTTCTTGCGTGACGTTGTGGTTGTTGGAGGTTGATTCTTGTGGTTGAAAATGTGGCATGGCCTCGGTTCTCTGTTAGCTTACATTTAAAAGCTTGTTTGTTCTTACAAAAGTTTTAGAAACCCTTAAAAGGGTACTTCGTGTAGGGTGAAGAAGGCGTTGGAAGCCGTGATGTAAATGGGTTTTAATTGATGTTTTCAGCTTTACGGCCTGAACAATGTAATTGCTTTCATTTTAAAACAAAAGAGCTCAGCTTTGAACTCAAAGGGTTGTCGACCTCTGTCTAGTTTATTTTAGTTTTTATAATAGATTTTAGTAGGTGAAGAAAGACTGTGAAACAGTCAGGATTGTAAATGGAAACATGATCTTTCTCTTGTTAGTAAATTATCGACATTGTTTGATATATATTTATATATTTTGCATAGTTTGGTTTTGTTAACAAGCTTGAGCCTCGACCCTTTAATTCTAAGGCTATAAGCCATTCTTATTATTTGATTCTGTTTTTGCAAAATGTTTATGTAATATTTGATTATTTAATTCTGTTTTCAACAATTTGTTTATGTAATATTTTTAATTATTATCCTGTATTATAAGGATTCCAATGCAAAGTTTATGGGAGATTTTACTGTGTTTAAGAGTAATATTTTACTCTGTTTTTGGCTCAAAAGGGTTAATTTAATAAGTAAACTCTACAGTTCGATAATCGCATTATTTATACTTATTAATTCTTAGGTCTGTTTATTTAATATTTTTCTTAATGATTTTTACAGCTTGTTTTTAAATCTCAGCTAAGAAAGATTAGGGTTTATTACTGCAAACTTGTAAATAGGATATATTTATCTTTCAAAACCTACGTAGTGTATTTAAGTTAATGTAGAGACTTCTGTATAAGATCAGAGATAGATAGTGTCGTAAAATCAATGTTATAAAAATGTTTTGCAATTTCTCTTTACCTGGTTCTTAGGTGTTATCCTGTTTACTTTACTTATGTTTATTTATTAAATTGCAAGTTCTATGTTTTATAAAAAATACTAATACTAGAATTTGTTCTATAAAGAATATGATTACTAATGTTTTTACATACCTATCTTTTAGTTTTTATCTGAAGTAAATATATTTAATGCAGACAATATTTACTACTTCTTTATAGTAGAAATCATAAGCAAACTAAAGTAAAATGTAGTTGCAATTTTCATTCAAGTGAAAAGAATCATCATATTCATCTAAACACCCAGCTGTACTAGAGTAGTGCCTAAGCCAGGCGTAGAAAAAAGACAGTATGAAAATTCTAATTATATTTGTTTCTCTTTTTGCATATTTATTAATATTTTTAACATAATCTGCAATTTACCAAGTCTAACATTACACAGTTACTCATTTCTTCACAAACCCTAATTTAAATACTAACATGCCTGTATTTAAAGACTAGTAAACATTTTACTGAGGATGGTAAATAAAAATAACATAAAGACAAATAAAACATGTTAATGATAAGACAACAATAGCTTAAGGAGATTGTTCCTCCCAACCAATCTCCTGGAGAATGCTCAGACAGTGCTTCCTCAGGACCCCTAAGCTTGTTCCTGGTCCTCTTGAAAGAGTTATGGGTGGAGAATATCACCTTAAGACCTTTTGTCACCTGATTGGTCCAATTACCTCAGTAATTAAAATCTGCTCATAGCAGTAAGAACTTCAGTCTAATAGCTGCAATAAGTTCGGTCTCAGTAGTTAACCCCTCAAACTCACTTGATTAATCCCCTCCATTGAATTTCTCTTGAGTAAATTCAGTCACACTGAATGATCACCTCTAGAATGAGCAGCCTTAGCTGTCTTCAATGGGAAATTTTATAGAGATGCCTAGGTCTTCTAGGTCAGTTTTCATTTAATGAGCCACCTGCTCCAATTCCACTTTCTTGGGGAATCATGACCACAAATATAGGGAAGTTGCCACCTGCAACACTTGGAAGTAGTTTGAGGATGTTTCCACTTGTCAGTGTACTCTTCGCCTAGTCTCCTGCACCAATTGACCAGTAAACACTCGTTTAACAGCTTCCCTAAGCTATTGTCTCATCATTTATTTATTTATAAATAAAATATTCTGAATTATATTAATTATTCTTGACCCCACTAGGTAATCAATTACAAACTTAGCATAAAATATAACACAATGTTCCTCAAATAACATTAATTTGTTTTTGCAATTTGGGGCATGTGACATACACACCCCCTTAAATTATAACATCGTCCTCGATGTTATTTATTCCTCGTCCTCAGAGTTCCCCTGAAATAGAATTGGATATGCATCCCACATATGACTTTCCAATTCCCAGGTGGCTTCCTTTGGACTAAGGTGCTTCCATTGCACCTTCACTTGACCAATGGTGCGGTTCCGAAGCGAGATCTCCCTCTGCTCGAGGATACAATCTGGTTCCAGCTACAAATCATTCCAATTAATAACATGAGTAGCATCCTGTACAATTTTTTTAATACAAAAATGTGAAAAACATTGTGAACTCTTAAATTCGGTGGTAGAGCTAACTGATAGGCTACCTGTTTGATCTTGGACAGTTTTTCAAAAGGACCACAATATCAAGGTGCTAGCTTGGCACAACTACCCAATCTCAGAGAACTCTTTTTGGGTCTCACCTTAATGAAAACATGTTCGCCTACTTGGAACTCCTTTGGAGTTCGTTTAAGGTCTGCTTGACTTTTTTGTTGATCTTGCGCAATTTTCAAATTACCTTGTACTTGTTTTACAATTAATTCTATTTCTTTCAATAATTCAGGTCCTAACACTAACTTGTCCATTGGATTACTCCAAGAGATGGGGGTATTGCATTTCCTTCCATACAAAATTTCGAAACGACTATACCTAGCTGAATCTTGATAATAATTATTGCAAGCAAATTCTACCAGGTGTAAATAATATTCCCATTTACATGGCTGCACCTTTACGTACATTCTGAGTAGATCCTCCAATACTTGATTTACTCTTTCAGTCTATCCATCAGTTTGAGATGGAAAGAGGCACTAAAGTTTAATGTAGAATTTAATCCTTTAAACAAAGATCTCCAAAAATTACCTGTAAATTTAGGGTCTCGGTTTGAAATTATCACCTTCGGTATTCCATGCAACCGAAAAATTTGTTTTAAGAAAATATTAGCAATATTTGCAGCTTTATAAGTAGGCTTTATAAAACGGGCTGCTTTACTCAATTTGTCAACCACTACCATTATTGAGTCATTTAAGTTCTGATTTTTAGGTAATCCAGTAACAAAATCAAGGCTAATTATCTTCCATTTCCAGCTAGGGATAGGCAATGGCTGAAGTAGCCCAACTAGATGCTGATGTTCGGTTTTTACTTGCTGACATTCAAAGCATCTAATAATATATTCTGCCAGTTCATTTTTCATGTTTGGCCAGAAATAATCTTTTCTTAGCATGGTTATAGTTTTCTGATAACCTGGATGCCCTGAACAAGGAGTTTTATGAATTTTGTTTAAAATTAATAGCTTAATCTTAGGTACATTAGATATGTATAATCTGTCTTTATATAGTAATAATCATTTTTCATTCAATCCATACCCTGTACTTAGACTTTCTATTAGATTCTCTTTTACTTTTGATTGTAACTTTCCGTAATTTTCATCTTGTTCTATTCCAGCTTTAAGTTGTTCTTCCAAATCTATTGTATAAGTGCTGATAGCTGCTGTAAAATTCAGCTTTGCATTTCTACTTAATGCATCAGCAACCTTATTCTCCTTTCTTTTGATGTGTTGAATTTAAAAATCGCATTCACTTAGAAAATCTAGCCACCTAGCTTGCCTAGCATTCAAGTTAGGTTGATCTAACATGTATTTCAATCCTTCATTATCCGTCATCAAGATAAACTTCCTTCCAATTAAATGATGATGCCACATCTTTAAGGCATGTATGACAACAGCTAATTCTAAGTCATAGGTCGCATAATTTTTCTCATGAATCTTCAGTTTCCTAGACTCATAAGCAATGACGTGTTCTTCCTGAGTCAATACTCCTCCTAAACCGTCATTACATACGTTAGTACATACTATAAAATCTTTATTAGGGTCAACAATTCTTAATATTGGTGCGGTGGTTAATAATGTTTTTAACTTTTTAAAACTGTCTTCGCAATTCTGATTCCAATCAAATTTCTTCCCCTTTTTCTGCAAAGAGGTTATCGGATTTGCAATTCTCGAAAACCCTTTGATGAACCTCCGGTAATAACCGGTAATCCCCATGAATGATCGAATGCTAGTTACATATTTTGGGACTGATCAATCTTTGATTGCCTTTATGTTTTTGGGGTCAACCAAAATTCCTTCTTTAATCACCACATGACCTAAGTACTAGATTTTATCTTTAAAGAAGTCACATTTACTAAATTTTGCAAAAAGTTGATGCTCTCGTAACTCTTGCAAGAAATTTTTTAAGTGTTCTTTATGTTCTTCTTCAAATTTTCAATAAATTAATATGTCGTCAATAAATACGACCACAAATTTATCCAGATATTTGTGCATTACATTATTCATTAGACACATAAAAACAACTGGAGCGTTAGTAAGCCCGAAACGCATAACGAAAAACTCGTAATGTCCCTATCGAGTTCTAAAGGCTGTTCTAAAAATGTCTTCATCTTTAATTCGGACCTGGTGATATCCAGACCGTAAGTCAATCTTTGAAAACACCGTAGCTCCACGTAGTTGATCAAATAGATCATCTATGCAAGGTAATGAGTATATGTTCTTGATAGTTATTTTATTTCATTGGCGATAATCTATGCATAGTCGTAGAGTCCCGTCCTTCTTCTTAACAAAGATGACAGGTGCCCCCCAGGGAGACACATTGGGTTTAATATAATTCTTATCAATAAGTTCTTTTAACTGTGACTTAAGTTCATTTAGTTCGAGTATATTCATCCGATAAGGGGATTTTGCGTTGGGAACTGCACCAGGTACCAGCTCAATAGTAAAATCTAATTCCCGTTTCGGAGGCAGTCCCAAAATTTCTTCCGAAAATACTTTGAATATTCCTTTAGAATTGGCATATATTCCAATTTTAATTTATCTATGTTGTTCATGTTTTTTTCATCGATTACTGTTACTGCATAAGCCTTACAGCCTTTCCTAACAACTCTCTTAAGCTGCAGAGCAGAGATCTGCCCTACGACTGTTTTCCTAGGGATTCCCTTTACACTTATTAACTTTCCATCGTTAATTATGCATGTAAAGGTTTTATCGAAGCAATTCAAGACCACCCTATGCTGATCTAACCAATCCATACCAATTAATATATCATATAAACATAAAGGTAATACATTGAGCTTAACAAAGGTTTTAAACTGATCCATAGTTAATGTACAATTCTTTACAAATATAATTACCTTTATCTTTGCACCAATAGCTAACTGAACTAACCAAGAACTCACAAACTTTTCAACTGAAATTTTATACTTTTCTACCAAATTAGGAGAAATGTATCTTAAACTAGCTCCTATATCAATTAAAATAGATATAGGTATTTGATTTATCTTACCTTCCACTTCCACCATGGAAGTTTGATAGTCTGCTTGCTGATTCTCTAATGCTACATTGATCCTGGGCATTGTCCTCGCTAGATCACCAATAGTCATATCCTCTTGTATTGTGTGGATGTTGCTAGCAGTCTTCTTTCGATTGGGGTAGACTGATGCATAATGCGGACCATTGCATTCCCAACACTTTATGAATTCTTTTCGTTCAAAGTTATTTGTATAGTTACTGTGGTTGTTAGCTGATTCTTTATTCTTTTGATTATTCTGATTGGTCCGTGAATTACTTTTATTCTCTTGGAAATTCTTATTAGGAAAATTTCTGGTGTTATTATTTTTAGAATTTCGATTAGGTACAAACTCTTTCTTCTTTTGTTCAAAGTTATTATTCCTTTTGGCCTTCCAGATAGCCATACTCTCATTTTTACGATTCAGTTCATAACAGAAATTCGCTTTTCTCATTGCTTCTTCTAGAGTTTTCGGATTGTCATACTCAATCCTGTCCTTTATATGATAAGGTAAACAACTGAGAAATCGTTGTACCTTAGGTTTTTCATCCACAATGTATGGCACATACCTGAGCAGACTTAGAAATTTAGTATTCAGTTCTTTCATATTCATTGTACCCAGTTTTAACATGTAGAATTCCTTAGCCCTTTCCTCATAGTACTGTTTAGATACAAATTTATTTTTGAAATATTTCTTGAATCTTCTCCAATTTATGTTTTTCTCTCTTATACCTTTTACTCTTTTTAAGTCCTGCCACCATATAGCAGCTTTTCCCGTAAGATTATAAATAGCCATCCTGGCCTTCAGTTGATTAGAATAGTTATAAATTTGGAAGTATTTCTTCATCTCGGATAGCCAAGATTCCGTTTCTTCTCCCTTTTCAGTTTCTCCATTAAATGTTGGCAGCTTGATCTTCTTGAACTCCCCAGAGATTTCTTCATAAGGTTTATATTATGTTTTCCTAGTATGGTGGTTATCTTCACTACTATCACTAGTATAATGAGAGTTGTGTTTATCACCATATACTTCGAAATACGAGCTACTTTAGTTTTTAACTTGTTTAGTCTTTTTATACTTATGATGATAACCTATATCTTTAGACTCAGTTTTTTTACCCTTTCCCTCAGTATGGAATCTTTCTATTAAGATCTGATTCAGCTCCTCTTGAGTGTTCAGAATCCCCTCATTTTCTTTCTTAACTGATTCCATCTTTGATTTTAATTCTTTATCTGTTTGTAGTAGTTTAGAATAATTATTGGTTGAAGTTTATCTCGTTCAATGTAAGGAGATTCCTCATCCGCATATTCTTCCAATCTATCCATACCTGTCATTAACTCAAAAACAAATTTATTTGTATGTATCATTCAAAGAAAAAAACATCAACATAATTATTTAGATTTACTGTTCCATAGAAGCAAGTTGAGCTTCATTAATGCCTAGTGTTTGAACCTTGTGCTGTGATACCACATGTAATAACCCAAAAATTCGTAAATATTTAATTTTTTTTAAAGTGACATAAAATGTCTAAAGTCGCAGCTAAGTAACTGCTAATGGTTAGCGAAAAATGAAACAATTTATAAAAGAACATGGGATTGGTTATTTAAAAGAACTTCTAAACTAATGGATGTAATCTTAAACACATGTGTTAGTACTATTAATGACTTAACAGCTTTAGTTCTATCAGAGTTAGTAAATGACTTGGATTTCTTTTACTGCTAGATATACTGATGATTAAATTTTGTCAAGTAGGTAAGAATTATTGTATGAGATTGGGGCTTACTTAGTGTTCTGCTTACTCAATTGGACTGGTGGTTCCTTACAGGTTTAGCAGGTAAGCGTAAGATCCAGTAGGTGTTATTTAAAATTACATCGAGAACTACTTCCCTAGCATGATTAAGATGCTAATTTTAGAAAATTTTTAAATATACTGCTTGTCTTCAAGGAGGTAATTTCAATTCTTTTCCGTTGTTATAAATCTATAGTTGTATTTATAACTAACACCATAATGACTTTCTATCAAAAACATAAACATGGGTTTAAATTGCAAAAGTAAGTACTTACCAAAGTTCCTTCAATCGTATAAAGATTATTTTCTAAAAGTCTAAAGAACATGGTTTAGTTTTCTTGTGTTTACAGTACTGGTTATTTATAAATTCCCATGGAGAGAATAGAGCTCATGGTTTTGGGTTTAAATTCACTTCAAACTGTTTAGTGATCTCACAGCTATTCCAATTTCAATACTGAAAAGATGTCCTTCTCTTAAAGCACAATCAAGTTACTTATATTTTTCAATTATAATTTTAACAATGAGTTATTAGGAAATTATCGAAATTTTCTAACATTGTTAGTCTTCAGTTTCTTGATCACTCCTTCATCAAAACAGTATAAAGGTTATGTTTTTAGAAGTTTATGGCTTTTCCTTTTTACTATAGTTATAAGCTATATTATAACCATCTCATAACTCTTTACTTATTTCTAAAATTACACCATCTATTCGACTTGTTTGAAGGCACGAAGGTCTTCTAGGATAACAATAGTATCCAACCTGTAACCCATGGTGAAATACCAAAGTATCAACCGCCATGATGAAATTAAATGATGGGTAATCATATGTTATATAGCTTTGGAATATTTGTTGGTTTTGATAATTCAAAAACGTTGATTGCAGCGCTGACTATAGGTTTCGACCCACACTTGGAGAAATATTTGGCAAGACACATGGATAAGTTACATCCACTTGAGGGTTGACTTAAAACCTTGAAACCCTACAGATTTGCTTTGTGTATTGAGATTTCCTCCTTGTGTTGGTTGAGCTAGGAGCTCGCGGCCATGAGAGGCCTGTAACCACCTTCAAACATTTGACATTGCACCTGCAACTTCTATGCCGTGACTGTTGGGAGAAGTCCTTGATGATTTTGGTCTTTCTAGGTGTTGAAAGGTTAGAGCGAGAGTGGGTGTTGGCTTTTCATTGTGGCCCGAAGACTATGCTTTTCTTTAACCTGCAATTGTTCACCCATAGCTTTTGCCTTCGTATACTTGAGTCGATTTTCTTGTGTTTCCTTTGTAGAGGTGACTTCACGTCTTCTTCCCTTTCGGTATCGTGCCAAATGCGACCTGGTGTGGCTATTTCTTCTCAGCTTTAGCTCCAAGTTTCCATAGGTAAATATTTACCCTAAACTCAGGTTTAAATTTGTTTTCTTACGAGGGTTTTTACATTTTTTATGCAACAAAGTATTCATAATGATACTGTTTGATTCTTGTAGGTATTTGCTCATGGCTCTAACGCTGTAGGTGAAAGCGAGCTCACTCTTTAGTTTTTACATGAGCATCCAACTGGTAAGCCCCAGTTCCATCGAGGGTTTCTTCCTGCGTGACGTTGTGGTTATTGGAAGTTGGTTCTTGTGGTTGAAAATGTGGCACAGCCCCGGTTCTCTGTTAGCTTACGTTTAAAAGCTTGTTTGTTATCACAAAAATTTTAGAAACCCTTAAAAGGGTACTTTGTGCAGGGTGAAGAAGGCTCTGGAAGTCATGATGTAAATAAGTTTTAATTGATGTTTTCAGCCTTACGGCCTGAACAATGTAATTGCTTTCATTTTGAAACAAAAGAGCCCAGATCTGAACTCAAAGGGCTGTCGACCTCTGTCTAGTTTATTTTAGTTTTTATAATATATTTTAGTAGGTGAAGAAAGACTGTGAAACAGTCAAGATTGTAAATCGAAATAAGATCTTTCTCCTGTTAGTAAATTCTGGATACTGTTTGATATATATTTATATATTTTGCATAGTTTGGTTTTGTTAACAGGCTTGAGCCTCGACTCTTTAATTCTAAGGCTGTAAGCCATTTTTATTATTTGATTTTGTTTTTGCAAAATGTTTATGTAATATTTGATTATTTAATTCTGTTTTCAACAATTTATTTATGTAATATTTTTAATTATTATCCTGTATTATAAGGATTCTATTGCAAAGTTTATGGGACATTTTACTGTGTTTAAGAGTAATATTTTACTATGTTTTTGGTTCAAAAGGGTTAATTTAATAAGTAAACTCTACAGTTCGATAATAGCATTATTTATACTTAGTAATTCTTAGCTCTGTTTATTTAATATTTTCCTTAATGATTTTTACAACTTGTTTTTAAATCTCAGCTAAGAAAGATTAGGGTTTATTACTGCAAACTTGTAAATAGGATATATTTATCTTTAAAAAACTAAGTAGTGTATTTAAGTTATTGTAGAGACTTCTGTATAAGATCAGAGACAAATAGTGTCGTAAAATCAACGTTATAAAAATGTTTTGCAATTTCTCTTTACATGGTTCTTAGGTGTTGGCCTGTTTACTATACTTATGTTTATTTATTAAATTGTAAGTTCTATGTTTTATTAAGAATACTAATACTAGAATTAGTTCTATAAATAATATGATTACTAATGTTTTTACATACCTATCTTTTAGTTTTTATCTGAAGTAAATATATTTAATGCATACAATATTTACTACTTCTTTACAGTAGAAATCATAAGCAAACTAAAGTAAAATGTAGTTACAATTTTCATTCAAGGGAAAAGAATCATCATATTCACCTAAACACCCAGCTATACTAGAGTACTGCCTAAGCTAGGCATGGGAAAAATACAGTATGGAAACTCTAATTCTATATGTTTCTCATTTTGCATATTTATTACTATTTTTAACATAATCTGCAATTTACCAAGTCTAACATTACATAGTTACTCCTTTCTTCACAAACCCTAATTTAAATACTAACATGCCTGTATTTAAAGACTAGTAAACATTTTACTAAGGACAGTAAATAAAAATAACATAAAAACAAATAGAACCTGTCAATGATAAGACGACAACAGCTTAAGGAGGCTGTTCCTCCTAACCAATCTCTTGGAGAATGCCCAGACAACGCTTCCTCAGGACCCTCGAGCTTGTTCCTGGTCCTCTTGGCAGAGTTCTGGGTGGAGAATATCACCTTAAGATCTTTTGTCACCTGACTGGTCCAATTACCTTAGTAATTAAAATCTGCTCACAGTAGTAAGAACTTCAACCTAATAGCTGCAATAAGTTCGGTCTTAGCAGCTAACCCCTCAAACTCACTTGAGTAATCCCCTCCATTGAATTTATCTTGAGCAAATTCATTCACCCTGAATGATCACCTCTAGAATGAGCAGCCTCAACTGTCTTCAATGGGAAATTTTATTGAGATGCCTAGGTCTTCTGGGTTAGTTTTCATTTAATGAGCCACCTGCTCCAATTCCACTTTCTTGGGGAATCATGACCACATATATAGGGAAGTTGCCACTTGCAACAGTGGGAAGTAGTTTGAGGATGCTGCAACTTGTTAGTGTACTCTCCATCCAGTCTCCTCCACCAATTAACCAGTAAACACTCTTTTAACAGCTTCCCTAAGCTGTTGTCTCATCATTTATTTATTTATAAATAAAATAATCTGAATTACATTAATTATTCTTGATCCCACTGGGTCATCAATTAAAAACTTAGCATAAAATATAACACAATGTTCCTCAAATAACATTAAATTGTTTTTACAAATTGGGGCATGTAACATATGGAGTAGTGGCGCTCATAGTCTTTCAGTTTCTGTCTTTCAAATGCAATCGGGTGATGATTTTGCATCAGTACTGCCCCTAGTCCTTCTCCTGAAGCATCACATTCCACTATGAATGGCTGTGATAAATCTGGTAGTGCCAAAACTGGGTAAGAACGCATGATGGTTTTCATTTCCTCAAAGGTTTGATTTTCCAATTCTATCCATGTGAATTCCCCTTTCTTTGTGAGATTGGTGAGTGGTGCGGCGAATTGAGAGAATCCCTTAACGCACCACCTGAAATATATGCAAAGGCCTAAAAATCCCTTCAGTTCAGTAATTGTCTTTGGCGTAGGCCAATCCCAGATAGCTCTAATCTTCTCCATATGAACCTGTACCCCTTTTGCATTGATTATGTGTCCTAGATACAACATCTCCTTCATGCCAAACTCACACTTAGACATCTTCACGTAAAGCGAGCGCTCTTCTAGAATTTTCAATACCTCATTTAATTGTTTCAGATGTTCCTCCCAAGTTTTGCTATAAATTAAAATATCATAAAAAAATACTAGCAAATAATTTTGTAACTGAGCCCTGAAAGTATGGTTCATGCAATACTGGAAAGTGGCTGGAGCATTGGTGAGTCCAAAAGGTATGACTAAGAACTCATAGTGACCATAGTGGCAATGGAAATTTGTATTGGAAATGTCTTGATCCCTTACTCGGATCTAATGGTATCCTGATCAAAGTTTGATCTTTGAAAAGTATTTGGTACCTCGTAGCTCATCAGTTAGTTCATCAATCCTGGGGATGGGATACATGTTTTTGATGGTCTTCTTGTTGAGTTCTTTGTAATCAATACACATGCGTAATGTTCCATCCTTCTTTTTAACTAAGACCACTGATGATGCAAAGGGACTAGAACTTGACAGATATATCCTAGTTCTAGTAATTCCTTGATCGTCTTCTCGATCTCATCCTTGTATCTATTGGGATGTCTATATGGAGTGGTTATCACTGCCTATGTCCCCTCCTCCAACTCAATAATATGCTCAATTCCCCTATCTGGTGGTTTTCCTACTGGAATATCCTGAAATACCTTTTCATGTTTCTGCAATAGTGCTTGAATATTTGCTAGATGTTGGGTGTTGTTCTTTGGAGGTTTTCTAAAAGTAACCAAGCACTCTGCTGACCATTCTATGTCACCTTGTATGAGTACGGCCTCCATTTTCTGTGATGATACTAGTTTGGGGGGATAAGTATTCATGCCCCTCAAAACTACCCGTTTTCCATCCGATCCTTGGAATTCCATTTCCATTGTCCTGTAATCTGTGGTATGGTCAATCTACCTAAGGATTTCTGCAACTCATAATTCTGGTTAAGCCCTATGTTGAAATTCCTAGGTCGTTTCCTACTTTTTATATTGCAGAAGTCTGAGAAAGACATGGCTGCATGGAACTCATCTCCCAAATCCCTATATTCTTGTAAATAGGCTCCAAATGGTTCACTAGGTTCTACTGGCATGGCTGGTCCTGCTTTGCATATGTCTGGAAGTGAGACATAGTAGGTATGTTGGAAGGTCTATTATATATGTGGGGTGTGTTTAGCATATTAGTGTATGCATGCTTCCCACTACTGCTTGTAGACCCTAGTATCTATTGGTGAGAGAGGCATACTTCTATGACCTGGTTTTGGTTTTGAGCCAATCTGTTTATTGCATGCAATACTTCCTTTTCCCCTTTGGCTAGGTCATGCAGTGCGTTTACTAAGCTATGGAAATCCATCATGTCGTCCTCTTCTCCTATGCCTTTCCCTCTGTCAGAGTGTACACCTATTGGGTCCATATATGAGTTTGCATCTTCTAACTGGATATCCTCAAATTCCTGCTCCTCAGTGTGCCTACTCTTTCTTCTCCTATAGGCTACAAAAGTGTCTTTTTCTGTATTCATTTACTTCTCATGTTCAAGTCCACAACTGGCAAGGAACATGCTCTGATACCACTGGAATATCCCTAATACTGATATTCTACTGTTTCAGTATTCTAGGGATTACTTGTACTCTCAAAATGTGCAAGAATAATGAATACAAATTTGCATGCAAGGTGCCGGGCTAATGGCCCTAAATTATCTCTGAACTAGGGAAAAGATTTATAGGAAGAAGGTAAACACTTACCACTGATAATCAAGCTGATGATACTCCAAAGATAAACTGCATGCATATAGAGCTGGACTGGTGAAGTAATGAAGCTTCCTTTCAGGTGTTACCGCTTGGAAACACAAAACTCTCTCCTCAGCTAAAGGTGGTGTTTTTGGTGAAGGAGGTGCCTGATGGGGCTGAGAATTTGTCGGGATGTAGATATTCCTGTGATGGAGAGAATGACCGGAGCATGCAGAGATTCTGACCTCTCCAAGTGCCCTAGCGAATTGGTTTACCAGTTTAGTGCTCATGCCCTCAGCCTCCCGGATCCACTGATAACTGCTCTAGATAAGCAAAATGATGGCTGGTAGTTACTCAAGGCAATAGAGTGACCTTGTTGATGAAGATGAAGATGACATGCAGAAGAAAGACTGAGATTCAGAGACCTAGTGAATACCTTGGGATTTTTGAGCTAAATCCCTAGCTACACACATGAACTTGCAAATAATATTCTGGTGGATAATGAATCACTCAATATGGATGAATATGATGAATGCTGCTGATAAATATGGATGGTCTATCCTAAAAGAGACTAGGGAAGATAGTTGCACTACCGAACTCTCGTTAGCTGAAGACGTCGTATTCAACCCCAACTTTCGCGGCTGCACGCTGTGCTACTGCTCAAAAGCTATAAATCAACAACAATAATAATAGATATCTCCTTTAGTCCAATAAACCTTCTTAAATAGAGCCTAATGCACTTTTAGGGTTTTCATGTCACTTTTAGGGTTTATGCTTCACTTTTGCATGCATGCAATTCTAATTTGATGTTGACTCTTAAGCCTAAAGAAATAAGGCTTCTTTTATCTGAATGATGATTTTAATATTGAATGAATGTCCCTATCTGGTCTAAGTACCAAATGTCCTCAGTCAATTCCCTCTTATGCAGTACCCGCTCGGACCTATGGGAATTAAGTAGGTTAGCAAGTGTTTTGGTGCTTAATTAGAGGGGGACATTACATACATTGATGAGAATGCTCTTCAGAATCTACTATCACATCTTGGAAGTAGTCTACATTTCTTGTTGACTATGAAGAGTGCTCTTCACAATCTAGTGATCTACAACATTTGGGAGTAGTCAAGGTTTCCACTGACATAAATTTATCATCTATGCTTGATTGTAACTATTTGTCACCTCTTCTTAATAAAATTTTGTTGTAGGCATGCAATATAGTCTACCATTAGACTCATTAATAATAATTAGTAGTTGCTCTTCTAGCTTGACATCTATTTGCATCCCTCGACCAAGCTATACGATCTTATATTTTTCAAGTAAACATATATTTGACAAGGTATGCAATTAAAACATGTCTAGTTCAATAATTGGTAAATCCAATTAACATTAAGGTAAACACAAGCAATTCCTTTCACGAGGATATGAGATATTAAGGGGAGAAATTGAAACATTGTATACCATTTGTATGAATGTGCTGATTACACATGCTTTGTTTTGTAATGCACAAAATTTGCAAACTATTACTAAAATTTGCCTCATCGAATGGTTTGAGACCATCATTGTCCTTGTTTGGGGTAGTGCATTTGAGAGAAAATGTGTCGTATCTTTTTCATGCTTGTGTTTTGTCATTTATAGT
Source organism: Pseudotsuga menziesii (assembly GCA_001517045.1). NCBI lineage: Eukaryota > Viridiplantae > Streptophyta > Pinopsida > Pinales > Pinaceae > Pseudotsuga > Pseudotsuga menziesii. The sequence continues at coordinate 99,240 of LPNX011086025.1, read as the reverse complement.
TTACAACATCATTATATATGAACTTCATTGGAGACAAACCTATAGTTCAACACTTGATATTCTCTTCAACCTTTGTTTCTCTTACGATTTATACTTTCATTCTTATTGGTTTGCTGGCTTGGAGAATGTAGCATTGTTGTAATTGCTTGTTGCCCAAAAAGCGTCAATTTTTTTTGATATCTAAGAATTTTGTAGATGGTGTTAGTGTTTATAGAATCTCCTAGATAACATCATTCATTTTTATCTAGACAATTTTTATCAAACCGATGTGGTCCATCATTTGTATAATTTGTGAAGAGAAAATTTAATTATATATTTGTTATTATTATGTAATATTTATTAATTTATTGTCAAGCACTGTGTATGCTCTCCCTCTGCGCCTTGAGCGATCAAATGGGATCAAAAGTAGTGATCTCACTTGTAATGAGTCTGTAAAACTAGTAGCGTATGCTCTCCCTTTGCACTTAGTGTGATCAGCTGGGATCAGAAACTTTGGTTAGTGTAAGTTTGCGCTTGTGATGATCTTCTCCTCTGAAGATGAACAAGTTTTTGAGTCTGTATTAAGAAGCTGTATTTTTTGAAGTCTTTCTCTCTCATCAGTTGCGTTTGCGTTCGATCTTGGTGTCTCTTGGTATCAGAGCCAACACGCCATTTGTATCATCTACTTCTACTTGTAAGTTTCAGAAGCTCTTCTAATCAAATTCTGGTATGATATTCGAGAAATATTTCTGTCTAAAGCAATCTGGGAACATAGTTCATTTATTTCTGTAAAATTTTCCATGTGGAATAGTTGTGATATCTGAGTCCATTTCAAATTTTTGTGGTTATAGTCTTAGTTACAGATGCTGTAAATCCACTAGTGTTGTCTCTTGGGAGATCTGTAGGATATACTTAAGCCCAAAACTATTCCTTTACTTCCCGATTCCGGTAAGTTTTCCATGGATCCTTCAATGGACTCCATAGGGATTACATCACTGGACTACCAATCTACAGATCAAACTACTGTTTCTTTGACTGAAAGAAAATCTTCCTTTCAGACTTCTGGAGCTTCATCATCCATAATAACCATCGATGATACAATACATTCCCCTGACTGGAAACTGTCTGAAATATTACCTTCCGAGGTTTATAAAATGAAATGGTGGCAGTATAAATCCTGCACACAAATTAAAATCAGTTCTTTGGACATCACCTTTACTGACCAGGAAGATCCCTCACATTAATTTAATAGACAAAGACCAAATTGACTGGGCAAAAACAAAAGGTTACAAATATGCGCATCTAGGCGTTGTCAAATTAGGACTTGGTCCATTAGTACGACCCTATATGAATGTTTCTTCCTTGTGTTGTGTTTTGGATACCTGCCACTTAGATTTTGCTGATGCTTTAATTGGAGGTTTTGAAGGTCCCTTGCACAATGGCCCTTTTTTTGGTACTATATTTCCTAAGTATTCTGTCAGCCTTGATGACGCCTACATCTATGATTTACTCAAGGCCTATATTCATCCCTTAGGATTTAAAATGGACACTGGCTCTAAAATCATCCAGCTTAAATCGTTGGTTGTAATCCACTTTGGAAATGATTCCTTTCCACCTCTTACCCCTAAAGTCCATGAAATCTCACGCCTACTAAGTATGGTAGAAACTGATAGGTCAAAAAATTCTACACCTGTCACATTTGACTGGACTAGCATCAGTTACCCAAAGCAATGGGAGGTAAGATACAAAGAGTTGAGAGACTTTGAAAAAACTAAAAACGAACAACTCTCTATTCCTAAACCCCCTGTCTTTGACATATTTTCAAACTCTTTTAAATTTCCTGAATGGTTTCCTTCTCCCCAATTTGATCCACCTCTTGTAATATCTTCCTCTGTGAATAATACTTTTGAAAACTCAGCCTTGTTTGAACCCTGTTCTTCTTCCCACCTTTCCTTTTTCAGGTGTTCATAACAATGAGCACAAAGGTCAGCATGCAGACTGCCCTGCCTGTAGAAAAGCACTTGAGAGACTAAAAATCAGAAACAAGGGAGTATGCTTGTACATGATGTCTCTCGCTAGAAGTAGCCCTGGTTTTACCTCCACAAACCCACAGGGTGATACCTCGTTCCATCTAGGAAGAAATCTTCCTGATACTCCATTTCGACAGTTTGCTCATGATGGTCTTTCTAAAAGAGAGTTCATTCCACATAGATCATCAAATCCACATGAAAGTGTCTCTGATGAAATACATTTGCTTAGTTATAGCAATTATCAACAACAACTGACTGGCCAAAACATCGATGACATAGCCTTTGATATTTTAATTCTTAGACAAAAAGCTCAGATAGAAAAAGAGCATATTTCCTTGCTTGAAGCTAAAATTGATCACTTGCTTGCAGGATAAGAAGAAGTAAAAGCTACTATTATTTTAGCAAGCGAAAAATTAGAAAAAATGCTAGATGTCCTAGGAAAAATGATGGCCAAAACACAAAATGTAAATAGTAAAAAAATCCCTGTAAGCCAAACTGCATTAGAGCTTGCAGCTAAAGGCCATAAAGTCAAACATGAAAGAAGATACTCTTTTGGAATGATGAGTATCCAAGAAGATGACCAAAGACCAGAATTCCTTTTTGGTCAAGAAATAGAAGAGCTTCATGAGTTAAGAAATATGGTCTCCTAGTTCAAACAAATGCCAAATGCCCTCCTAGATAAATATTTATCGGCATTCAGAATCCCCAAAAAATAAAATATTGGATCGTCAAATCCATACGACCAAAGTCATAGTAATCCTCAGATAATAGGTCCTCCCCCTCCTTTTGATACTAAAATGTCAGATCTTCCTGACACTTCTCCTTCGTCAGTACCTCGATCCCTTAGTTTCGGGGTAAATGGAATGAATAATTTAATCTCCCAAATGCCTGATCAACCTGTGTTGAACATGCAATGTCAATCCCACGCCCAAATTAGATCTGCCACCCAGCTTCTATCAAATTGGGTCTTGTACAAAAGAACACAGGACAATACAATAACTAGCCAACAACTAGCACTCCAGCAGGTTGTTGGATTTTTAGGGATAGCCTCAGAATGGTGGAGCTGGATTCCCCAAGAATCCAGAGAAGAAATGTTGAATGCAGAAGATGCAGACCAACAAATTCTTATTGCCCTTGGTAAAGAATTCTATGGTCCCGATGAAAATGAACATTATGAACATCTTGCATCTTTATTTATGACAGCCAGAATCTATGACCTAAATAAGAGTGAAGAATATTTTTGCTATATGCAAAAATTGTTGATTTCTTCTGGCAATGCTGATAAGCCCGCATATCTGAAACATTACTTGAGAAGCTTTCCTGGCCATGTTCTTGATGCTGTTGGACAACACCTTAAAGATAAAAAAATCCCTCTCTCAGGTATTTCCCTTGCCCAATTGCATGGATTCATCATGGATACTTGGCAAGAACATTGTATGGAGAAAAGAGTGGCTAAAAATTTCAAGAGACACTCTTCAATGTTTTCCCCGGGTTTTTGTAAAGACGTTGCAAAAATGCCAAATTGGGGGTGTGGTGCCCACAACCGAGGACACTTCGGGAATGAATCATGTAGTTGTAAGAAAAAACAACAGCCCAAATATACTAGTGCACCTAGATTTCATCCAGGCAAAGACTATAAGCATAAAAAAGGAAAAAGATTTCAAAAGAAAGCCTACTTTAAGAAAAGATCTAAACCTGCAGATAAAGAAAAATGTTTCATCTGCAGTAAATGAGAAGAACTCTTTCTGAGTTATAGCATGAACAAAATGAACCAACTCCAAGTTTCTGTGATAACAACTCAGCTATTGCACTATCAATAAATCATGTCTTTCACAAAAGAAGTAAGCATATTGATACACGGTATCATTTATCCGTGAACTGATAAACAACAATGAAATCAATGTGGAATTTTGCACATTAGGAAATCAGTTTGCATATCTATTTACAAAACCATTGGGAAAAGATTTGTTTGAACTTCATAGAAAAAACATTGGGGTTTGTAAGCTGTAACAGAAATCAAGTGTTACACAATTTTGTTTTTTGAATGCAGTAATTAAGGGGGAGAATGTTGGGAATTCTGTAATTACTCCACCGTCGGCTGCAACAAATTTTGAAGAGGCAACATCAACTGCCGGAATTTTGAAAAGGAAAACATAGTTCATAAATATAATTTCCACACCACTGAAGAGTCACAACACCGCTACACCACATGACAAGACAAATTATTAAAATCATAAACAATACACCACCTCACCGCCTGGCAAGACAAATGATCAAAATCATAAACAATCATTTTTATATGCCAGCAATGTGGATCTATTTTCTAAAGAGGCAACGTAGTCTATACTTCTGTCAGACTGTAACAGAGCGTTAACAGAGAATTCCGTCTTGTATTCTGAAAGGGAAATTAATAGTTAATGATCGAATTAGGTAGAAATACTATAAATACTTGCAATGTAAATCATATTGAGGACGCTGAAAATACACAACAGAGAGTGAAATAGAAACAGAGTTAAAACTTTGATATTTTCTGTGTAATTTTATTTTACTCTATTTCTGAGTGTAAAAATCAGTTTTATTCTAATGATAGTTTGTTGTAGCAACTCGAGTTTAATTTATGTGGATGTTGTTTATTAACTCAGTAGAATATTTGTGATAATTTTACGGACACAGGGGTGATAAAAAATGTGTTAAATAGTGAGGTGCAAGAGAGTTGTGTGTGAGTTGTCAGTGAGTTGTAGGTGATGTCAGCAGTCACAACTAGCTGAAACAGGCGTATAAAGTGTTGCTAGTTGTAACAACGAGCTGCAACACCATCTAGGAAGCATTATTAGCAGTAGCATCCAAGCTACAACAGTCATGTAGAAATTAAATTGAGTTTGTGAGCTCTGTCAGTGAGTCGCATCCAACAAAGTACAACTTTCCTGTAAGTTTTATTTTGAACTATTAGTTAAGTTTTTAGTGTTGCTGTTGAAGAGAGCGGCACTCCCTTGCCTTTCCCACAAGACGAAGATCTATCAGATCAAAAAATTGTTAAGAATATTTTGAGGTATATGCCAAGAAAATTTGAATCTATGGTTGTAGCCATAGAGGAATCAAAAGATCTAAGTTTGATTACTGTTGAAGACTTGACTAGATCATTGGTGTCTCATGAATCAATAATGAGCAAGTATGATGAGCCTAGTCTTGAAAATGCATTTAAAAACTAACTATTAATGTCAAATATCAAAGGTAGAAGAAAAACAAGAGATAGAGGCAAAGGTACCATATCGTATGATCGTGGTGAACACAAGGAAGAAGTTGATCTTGAGAACATAACTTATCAAACCCCTCATAGTTTAATGGGGAGTAAAAAGTAAAAAAATTGGTCACTATGCCAGTAGATGTGGGAAGAGGCAAGAGATGTTGGTAGATAGTCTAAAAATTTGACTGAAGAATCTAAAGATGAAGAAAAATCAGTTCTATTGATGGGAAGTGTTGCGCAGGAAAATTCCAAGGATACTTGGTATATTGACAGTGGTTGCAGTAACCACATGACTGGAGTTGTAGATCTGTTTTCTAAATTGGATAAGTCAGTCCAGTTAGAGGTAAAACTTGGCAATGACACCAAGGAGAATGTAAAATGTAAAGGACATATTTCTATAATTGATAAAAGTGGTTGAAGAATAATTGTGGAAGATGCTTTTTATGTTCCAAGTCTAAAATGTAATATGTTAATGGTTGGATAGCTTGAAGATAAGAATTATGAAGTCAAATTTAAGAATAAAGTTTATACTATTTTGGATAATTCTCCTCAAAGACAACTAATAACTAGAGTGGAGAGGGTGAAGAATAGAATGTACCCACTTACTATAAGGAGTAGTGTATCAAATTCAGAAACAGATTATGTGGCTAAGAGTCACGATCAGTCTTGGCTATGGCATTTAAGGTATGTCCATTTGTATTTTGGAGGATTGAAAATGTTGCAGAGAAAGCATATGGTAAAAGTATTTCCATGTATTAAGCATCATGCAAGCTCATGTGAAAGTTGCATCATATAAAAACAACATAGAGAAAGATTTCTTGCTCATGTTGCATAATAAAGCAAAAGAACCTTTAGAGATTGTCCATTTAGATTTGTGTGGATTGATGCAAACACCTTCACTAGGCGGGAATTTGTATTTTCTAGCATTCATAGATGATTATAGCAAAAAGGCATGGGTGTATATGTTAAAACAAAAATCTGAAACTTTTGATAATTTCAAGAAATTTAAGGTTATGGTTAAGAAGGAAAGTGGAAATCAAATGATGGTGTTGAGATTTGATGAAGGAGGTGAGTTTAATTCCAATGATTTCTTAGAATTCTGCAAACACCATAGGATTAAAAGGCAGTTTACATCCCGTTATACACCACAACAAAATGGTGTATCCTAGAGAAAGAACATAACCATAATGAATATGCTTATTAGTATGCTCAAGGAAAATAATTTACCAAATGAATATTGGGGAGAAATTGTAGAATGTGTAGTTTATATTCTGAACATGTGTCCTACGAAGAGTGTGATCAATTGTATACATTTAGAATCTTGGAGTGGTAAGAATTGTTTTGTGTCTCATTTCAAAATCTTTGGGTGTGTTGCATATGCACATGTGCATGAAGAAATAAGGAATAAGTTGGACGAACGAAGTGAGAATTGTATCTTCATTGGATACAATGATGTGTCCAAATCATATCGTTTATACAATCCCATAACCAAGAAGCTGATAATCAACAAAGATGTTCAATTTAAGGAAAAAGAAGCTTGGGATTGAAGCATAGATAGATCGATTGTTGAAGGAGTTACAAATCCATGTAATGTTGAATATGAAGAAATTGACTAGAATGTGTAAGGTGTAAAACCAACACCACATGATGATGTACCTGCAACAAATACACCAAGAAGGAAGTTAGCTAGTCCAAACACTCCTAAATCAAGAACTCCAAGAGATATTGCACAAGATGCATAATTGAGTACGCATGTAAGCATTGATTCTAATCCAATAATTGCAACATTAAGATAAAGTATTAGAGAGCAGAAAATGAGAAATTTAAGTAAAATTTATGATCAACAAAATGATACAATATATGAGAATATTAATTTTTCTTTCTTATCATATCAATCAACTAATTTTGATGAAGTTGTGCATGAAGAAGTTTAGGTAAGAAGAAGTTTGGGTTGATGCAATGGATGAGGAAGTTGTAGCAATAGAAAGAAATGATAGTTGGGAGTTAACTTATTTACCAGAAGATAAAGAATGTATTGGTGTCAAGTGGATTTATAAGACAAAATTGAATGTTGATGGATCAAAAGTTTTAAAATAGAAGGAAAGACTGGTTGCTCAAGGCTTTATTCAACAACCTGTAATTGATTATAATGAGACTTTTACACAGGTTATAGCAAGGATCGACATAGTAAGACTTGTGTTGTCTATTACAACAAAAATAATTGGAAAGTGTATTAAATGGGCGTGAATTTGGAATTCTTGAATTGATATTTGGAAGAAGAAGTGTATGTAAAATAATTGTCTGTTATGAAGTTGAAGGTCCTGGAAATAACGCGTACAAATTGAAAAAGGAATTATACAGATTGAAGCAAGCTCCGAGAGTTTGGTACAACAAAATTGACACATATGTGATAAATAATGGTTTCAACACAAGCGCAAGGGAACTGATATTGTACATGAAGGTAAATAATCTTGGTGAAATTCTCATCATTTTATGCTTGTATGTAGATGATTTAATTTTCACATGAAACTTATCCATAAAAGAATTTAAATTAGCCATGATGACTGAATTTGAGATGACAGACTTGGGTCTCATGAAATATTCTTGTATTAATAGAAGTTAAATAGTCTGAAAATGGCATTTTCGTTTCTCAATCTAAATATGCTAATGATATTTGGAGAATATTCATAATATTTAATTGTAAATTCCTAGCTACGCAAATTGCGTGTTAGCCTAACCGAGCCAACTAAACTTGAGTTTACTGCTTAGTTATTAAAAATTAATTTTCACGTCAACCTCTTTTTCTTTTTACTTGTCGGGTGAAATCGACTAGACAAGTATACCACTTTGGTCAGTCTTTTAGATCCGACTATTTTTCTTCTTCAAGCCTTTTACTTATTAGTTCTACTGACAGTTACTTGTTGATTCTACCGATAGGTTTTACTTCGACCACTTGTCGATAACTGACAACTTGTCTATTTTACACTTAGATAGAACTTAATCGACTACTTGTCGGTTTGACCTCTTCGACCACTAGTCGGCTTGACCACTTCGACCACTAGTTGGATTTTTCTCAACCGACCTTGTTGGTTCACTTACTTTGGTTTGGTTTTAGTTGAAATTTACAAATGATATTTCTTAGTCTAAAAGACTCAATAAATTACAAATGTTTTTCACCTGTGAGTAAGATGAAGTAAAATATGACACAATAACAATTATAGAAAACTTATAAAATCATATAACCAAACATTTAGGAAGACTTGAGTCGACCACTCTTTCGTAAAACCTGGAACTTTCACGGAGTGAGAAATTTATGGATTCGTGTTCTTTCACTCAACCATAATTGTAAACAACATTTACACAAGTAAATCTAAAGGAAATGTGCAACTAAATAAACCTACATTCAACCATAAACTATTTCATATTAATAACTTGTCCGGAAATAACAAAGGTAATACAAACTTGTCGATCCAAACTTGTTGTCTCACCGACTAATCCTTTTACAGAGCTTTGGCTCTTCGACAGAATCACACACACAGAAGCTTAAGCGTCAACTTCACTCTCTGCTCAGAGTTCTCTCTTTCTCTCCTTTTCTCACCCAGAGTTCTTCTGTCTAACATGATTTACAATCTTCTTCTACTATTTATAGGAAACTTGAAAATTGCTTCTACATGAATCTACAGACTTTCCATTAATGGCTGTAATAACTATCTACCTACAAAATTATCTTCAGAAATTAATTCGACTAGTTTAGATTGCTGAATCATGGAATCTTCCCTCTTGTCAGACTGACCGACAAGATCTTGACTGATACGGACTCTGACAGAGTCGGCTGAGATCATATGCGGATCTGCGAGTAATTAATATTTCCAACACTCCCCCTTAATTATGAGCATATGGGGATTTTTAAAACAAATTTTACAAAATGTTTCAGATCTTAGACTTGCTCTGTGCATGACAGAGTTTACTGTGCAGAACTTGTCATTCCAAGATATCTACGTAGATACTCGAAAGTATCCTTTTCCAATGGTTTTGTAAAGATGTCTGCAAGTTGATATTCAAACCTGCAAAATTCCAAACAAATTTATTTGTTGTTCACCAACTCTCTTATGAAATGAAACCTTATGTCGATGTGCTTGGTTCTCTTGTGAAACACATGATTCTTTGATAATGCTATGGCTGAATTGTTGTCACAAAAGATGGTTTTCGGTTCTTGATGGTTTTGTGACAAGTCTTTTAACACTATCCTCATCCAGACAACTTGACATGCAACACTTGTCTCTGCAACATACTTTGCTTTTACTGAATACATAGTTACTATTGGATGTTTCTTTGAAGCCCATGAAACAACACCTGTACCAAAATTAAATTTGTAGCCAGATATGCTCTTCTTGTCATCTATGCTGCCTCCATTGTCATTGTCAGTGTAGCCAGTGAGTTTAAAATTTTATGAGGTTGAATACATAATACCAAGGTCTTTTGTGTCACTTACATACCTCAGAAGTCTTTTACCTACTTTCCAATGAGAGTCTTTTGGTGACTCCATGAATCTTGAGATCATACTTACTCTATACATAATGTCTAGTCTTGTTGCTGTCAAATACATAAGGTTGCCAACAAGCCTTTTGAACACCATAGGATCTACAGTTGATCCTTCATCCTCCTTGCTCAATTTTAAACCTGTTATTACTGGTGTTGGGGATGTATTCAATTAGACATGTTAAATATTTTTAAAACTTCAATTGCATACCTTGACTGTGATATAAAAATACCACTTTCATACTGCTGGACTTCAATGCCCAGAAAAAAAATTATAAACCCCATATCAGTCATTTTAAATTCACTTTCCATGACTGCTTTAAAATATGCTATGCCAAAATCACTAGTAAATATTAAATCATCTACATACAAGCATAAAATTAACATTTTACCTTGCTCATTCACTTTGGTGTACAATGTCGGTTCACTTTCACTCTTTTGAAATCCATTTCCAATGAGATAGGAATCAATCCGACTGTACCAAGCTCTAGGAGCTTGCTTCAAACCATAGAGTTCCTTTTTCGGCCTGTACACTTTATGCTCTTGACCTGGAACTTCATAGCCTTGTGGTTGTTACACATATACTTATTCTTCTAGATATCCATTCAAAATGTTTAGTTAACATCCATTTGATAAACAAGCCATTTGTTTTGTGCAGCAATGGCCAAGACTGTTTTGACTGTATCCATGCGTGCAACAGGTGCAAACGTTTCATTGAAGTCTATGCCAGGTTGTTGTGTGAACCCTCTTGATACCATTCTTTCTTTGTGCTTGTGCACATTCCCATCCACATCTTTCTTGGTCTTGTAAATCCATTTGACGCTGATTACATATTTGTCTTTTGGTACATCAACTAGCTCCCATGTTCGTTTCTTCTCAATGCATTCTATTTCTTCATCCATGGCTTGTGCCCATACTTCTTCTTCAACAACTTATTCAAATGCTAGTGGATCATATATAGGAGAAAATAATGCAAAGAGAGAGAATGAATTTGGTGTACCAGCTTCATATATTTCACGCAAACTTCTTGTCTTCATCGGTTCTGTCGATGTCGACCTTGACGAAATGCTTGATGGAGTATTCTGTCCTCTTGTTGTGCTTGTCAATGTAGCTTGAGCTGCCACTTGTGTCGATGGTCCTTGTGTTGAACCATGTTGTGGTGTCATGGGATTTGACGGTGCTACGACCGATTGACTTACATGTGGTGTTTGAACCACTTCCTTTGCCATATCATCATTGTCAATGTTCGACACAATATTGAAATTTATGTCGAAAGTTCCATCCCATGATTCATTCTCGACAAATTGAACATCTCAACCGATTATCACTTTACTTGTGATAGGATCATACAACTTGTATGCTTTTGTGTCTTCAGAATAGCCGACAAAAATACATTTCTGTCCCTTCTTGTCTAGCTTCTTTCTCAGCTCATCTGGAACATGAGCATACGCAACACAACCAAAAACTTTTAAATGAGAAACACTATGATTAATACTTGTCCATGCATCTTGGGGAACTTTGTTCTTCACACTCTTTGTCGGACACCGGTTCATAATGTATATAGCAATTGCGACTGCTTCACCCCAATATTTGTTTGCAAAATGCTTGGCTTCCAACATGTTGCATGCCATCTCCATGATGGTTCTGTTCTTTCTTTTGGAAATACAATTCTGCTGAGGTGTATATCGTGCAGTGAATTAATTTTGAATTCCATGGGTCTTGCCAAAATTTAGAATTTCATTTGAAACATATTCACCTCCTCTATCGGTCCTTAATATCTTGATGCGGTGTCCACTTTGGTTGTCCACGAGTTCCTTGAACTGCTGAAAATAACTAAATGTATCAGATTTATGTTTCAAAAAATATACCCATGTTTTTCTTGAGTAGTCATCAATAAAATTTAGAAAATAATTGCAGACACTAATGGATGATGTCTGCATTGGACCACAAATATCAAAGTGCACAATTTCAAGTGGTGTGCGTGCTCTATAAGACTTTCTGACTGGAAAAGTCTCTCTATGTTGCTTGCCAAAAATGCATCCTTCACAAACCATTTCTGGTATGTCGATCAATGGAAATACTTTCACCATATTCTTTGTGTGCAGTAGCTTCAACCCATTAAAATTCATATGTCCAAATCTGAAATGCCATAGCCAAGATTCATCCTAAACTTCTGTCTGAAATGCACCTTGCAAATTAGCGCTGCCATTTTCTTTCTTGTTGAGGGGCTCGACTGTTTCTTTACTTTCTTCCTTGAATGCAGCTCCTGCATTTGTATTCCCTTTCATGTCGAGAACTATCCTTAATGGAAACACGCAATTTCTTGTCATTGGCACTTTTGCTATCAGTTGGTCGCTTGGACGCTTGTCTTTAATAACATAATGATCATCTTCTATATAGACTATGTATCCTTTTTGTATCAGCTGTCCAATTCTTAACAAATTATGTTTCATACCTTCGACATGATAGACATTAGGGATATACTTACTCTCCCCCTGTTTCGTTAGAATACTGAGAGTACCCTTTCCCAAAATAATAACTTGGACATTGTTTCCAAGTGTAATATTAGTTTGAACTAAATTATCTAGACTGGAAAACAAATTTAAATTACCAGTCATACGATTATTGCAGCGTGAATCTAAGTACCATATGTTATGTGGAATTTCTTGAACAATATTGCATTCAATTTGAGATATCGATGCCATTAACATTGCACTTGTCGAAGTGCTGGCGTTGGTCGAATGATTTGGGCTTTGCCTTCCTTGGTCATATTGTTTCTTCTTGCATTCATATGTATAATGACCAAATTTATTACAATAATGAAATTGGATTTTTTATTTATCAAACCTCTTGCCACTTGGCTGACTTGGATTCTGATACTCTCCTCTACCACTGACATTTGAAGGACTTCTTCCTCGTCCTCCTCTAGAAGAACTTCTTCCTTTGCTTCTGGAGTTGTTTCTGCCCCTGCCTCTACCACAGCTTATGGATGACTGTGCTGTGAATGCACCTTCCAATGATGTATGTGTTTTGTTGAGTCTATGTTCATGATTGACGAGTGAATCTTACATCTCATCAATGGTAAAATTTGACATGTCTGTGTGTTCTTCCAAGGTCACCACCAAGTTTTCAAATATTGGGGGAAGACTTCTGAGAATTTTTTCAACAACCCTTTGGTCTTCTATGTATTCTCCATGAGATTTTAGTTGGTTTATCAAACCAACAACTCTGGTGTAGAATGAGTCTACACTCTTTGAATATTTCATGGATAGAGATTCAAAATCTCTTCTCAGAATATGCAACTTGGAATTCTTTACCTTTCCCAAGCCTTGATAGGCGGTCTCCAATGTATCACATGCTTGCTTAGCATTAAATACTATTGCTACTCTTGGGAGTATGCTTTCATGCATTTCTTTATGTATGTAGAACATAGCTTTTCCATATTTATTCCTCTGTTCCCTCAAGATATCTTTCTCAGCTTGTGTAAGATTGTTATATGCTGTCATATTTGCTGGTTGTGCATAACCATGCTAGACTATCTCCCATACATCTTAACCTCTGAACAAAGCCTTCATTGTTAGAGAATATTCATAATTCTTTCCTGTAAAAATTGGGTTTGTAATGAACCAGAAGTGGAAGTCATTTTTAATTTTTTTAACTTTCCTTAAAAAATTACTTTTCCACTTTTAAGACAAGATTTCTTTCCTAAACCTTGCTCTGATACCAGTTAGCGTAAACCGAGCTGACTAAACTAGAGTTTACTGCTCAGTTATTAAAAATTAATTTTCATGTCGACCTCTTTTTCTTTTTACTTGTCGGGTGAAACCGACTAGAAAAGTATACCACTTTGATCGGCCTTTTAGACTCGACTATTTTTCTTCTTCAAGGATTTTACTTGTCGGTTCTACCAACAGTTACTTGTCGATTCCACTGACATGCTTTACTTTGACCACTTGTCGGTTTTACACTTAGACAGAACTTAACCGACTACTTGTCGGTTTGACCTCTTCGACCACTAGTTAGCTTGACCACTTCGACCACTAGTTGGCTTGACCACTTCGACCACTAGTCATCTTTTACTCAACCGACCTTGTCGGTTCACTTACTTTGGTTTGGTTTTAGTCGAAATTTACAAATGATATTTCTTAGTCTAAAAGACTTAAGCAATTACAAATGTTTTTCACCTATGAGTAAGATGAAGTAAAAACCGACACAATAAAAATTCTAGAAAACTTATAAAATCATATAACCAAACATTTAGGAAGACTTGAGTCAACCACTCTGCCGTAAAACCTAGAACTTTCACGTAGTGAGAAATTTATGGATTCTTATTCTTCCACTCAACCGTAATTGTAAAAAACATTTACACAAGTAAATCTGGAGGAAATGTGTGGTTAAATAAACTTGAATTCAACCATAAACTATTTCATATTAATAACTTGTCCGGAAATAAAAAAAGGTAATACAAACTTGTCGTCTCATCGACTGATCCTTTTACAGAGCTTCAGCTCTTCGACAGAATCACACACACAGAAGATTGAGCTTCAACTTCACTCTCTGCTCAGAGTTCTCTCTTTCTCTCCTTTTCTCACCCAGAGTTCTTCTGTCTAACATGATTTACAATCTTCTTCTATTATTTATAAGAAACCTAAAAATTGTTTCTACATGAATCTACAAACTTGCCATTAATGGGTGTAATAACTATCTACCTACAAACTTAGCTTTAGAAATTAATTCGGATGGTTTAGATTTTCAAAACGTGGAATCTTCCCTCTTGTCAGACTGACCGACAAGATATTGACTGATACGGACTCTAACAGAGTCGGCTGAGATCATATACGGATCTACGAGTAATTAATATTTCCAACATTGCAGTAGGAACTAAACAACAGAAAAGATTCATAATGTTTAATTGTAAATTCGTAACTACACCAATTGCAGCAGGAACTAAACTACAGAAAGATGATGAAGGGTCAAATGTAGATCCAACAATGTTTAAAAGATTGGTTGGAAGCCTAATGTATTTAACAACAACAAGACTAGACATCGTGTACCGTGTAAGTATGATTCCTAGGTATATGGAAAGACCAACTAGTCTACATTGACAGGATGGAAAAATATTTATGTGTTATGTTGTTGGGACAACAACATATGGAATCATGTATTCTTCAAATTCAGATTTTAAATTATATGGTTTTACTGATAGTGGTTTTGCGAGGAATCTTGATGACAAAAAAAACACATCAAGATACATAATTGATCTTGGTTCAGGTTTTGTAGCATGGTCATCAAAGAAGCAACTAATAGTAAGGATATCACTAGTAGAGGTGGAATATGTTGCAACAACTTCAACAACTTGTCAATCAGTTTGGATGCAAATAATTCTTTCAGCTCTGCAACAAAATCAAGAAGAACCAACTAAGATTTTTTTATGACAACAAATCAGCAATTTCATTGTCAAATAATCATGTCTTTCATAAAAGAAGCAACCACACATATACCATATTGTTAAATGACAACTAATCTAATGTGTTTATGAGAGGTTTCTCATTACGGATGTTTACAGGAAGTTTCTCATAACGGGCATAATCGGCAATGGTTTACTCATGTAACTAAATTCATGAAATATATAGTGCATGGTTGGGATGCACGATGCAGAGAGTTATCTGTGAGGTTGGGACTATCTTTTAATATCTCCTTCTCCATTAATGAGCTTCAATACTTTTCTCGTGGATGTTTCCCCTTTTGGGGTTTTACCACATGAAATGCTAGTGTTATGAATGTTGTTATTCATTGTCTGAGTTCAAATGTGTCTCTGTAATATAACAAGTGGTATCAGAGCTATCTGAAGAGGAGACCTTCGCTCCTTCCTGCGTTTGTTGAAGAGTGTTGGAGAGACATCCATCTACTGGATTATGGAGAAAAGAAGACTGTGGAGAAAAGTAGTGAGTATTCATTGCTGAATGTGAAGATTAAGGATCGTTTGTGAAGCATGCAACCACTGTAGAAGAATCTGTGAAGTTTAAGAGTCGCAGAGTCTCCTGGCTATGGAGAATTGTTTTCCTGCAAAGGATCATTGCTCTAGATGTGTGGAGGTTATGCAGCATCTAATGCTGCAATTGATGCCACGATTCTATCTTCCTAGAAGAATCATTTGGAAATAAAGTTACATTATTGTTTGAACATGTGAACCATTGTAGCCTAGAAGAATCTGCATGTGGGAGAATTATTGTCTGCGTTTTCTGTCTGCATGGTAACTGTCTATGTGGAAGAATTGCAGCTCAATGGAAAGATCCATGGGGAGCTGCATTGTTGGATGCTGGAAAAGAAGGAATTAGTGCAAGAGATAAAATGTGATTCGCTAGCTAGTTGAAGTTGCTGCTGCGTTTGTAGAACGATAAATTTTTTGCCGGATATAAGTTTGGGTTTGGATATATATTTCCAATTTTTTTTTGAATATATGTATTTGCAATAAAATAACCAATAGTGATATATATATAAGTCAGAATTACACTCTGGAGGTTTATTTGGGCTGAGAAGAAATAAAGTATTGCTTAGTTTTTGGTTGGGTTGAAAAATAATTTAAGAGATGAAAATTTTAAATTATTTTATAAAAAAAATGTCTAGCACGAAGTTTGATATTGAAAAGTTTAATGGTAAAAACAATTTTGAACTTTGGAAGTTAAAGATGCGAGATTTATTAGTTCAACATGGGTTACAAAGAGCTTTAGACAGGAAAAGAAAAAACCTCTCACCATGACAGATGATGAATGGGAGGATCTAGATGCCAAAGTGCTAAGCACAATCTGTTTATGTCTTGTGGATGATGTGTTGTTTAACATTATTGGAGAAACATCGGCAACAAGCTTGTGGAAAAAAATTGAAAGTCTGTATATGACTAAATCGATGACAAACATAATCTACTTGAAGCAATAGCTATACGGTATGAGAATTAAAGAAGGTACAAAGATTGCAAATCATTTAAATGCTTTTAACAATCTTATTTTCCAGTTGAGTAGTATGGATGTTAAAATTGATGATGAAGATAAAGTCGTAAATATTTTATGTACTTTACCTAAGTCTTGGAGTCAAGTAGTTTCTTCTAGTATCCTTAGTACAACTGATACTTTAGAATTTGACAATGTTGTTGGAGCATTATTGTCTGAGGAATTAAGGAAGAAAACCGGCCTTGAAACCACTTTGCTAGAAGCTTTGGTTGTTAGAGGTCGTTCCAAGGAGAAAGGAGAAAAGTCAAGAGGTACTTCCAGGTCTAAGTCGAAGGGAAGAAAGAGTAAATTAAAATGTTGGTACTGTAAAAAAGCTAGTCATCTCAAGAAAGACTGTTGGAAGAGACAAGAATACAATAAGGATGACTCCAAGTCAGTGGCAAACTCAGTTAAGTCTTCTGATTTAGGTATGATTGATGAGGTCTTGTCTGTTTGTAATATTTCTGAATGTAATGAGGAATGGCTATTAGATTCTGGTGCTTCGCACCATATTTGTCCTCATAAATATTGGTTTGCTTTTTATCAAACAGTTAATGATGGAATAGTTCTTTTAAGAGACAATCATTCATGTAAAACTGTTGGGGTTGGAAGTGTTAAAATTAAGATGTTTGATGGAGTAATAAGAACACTTACAGGTGTTAGACATGTACCTGAATTAAAGAAAAATTTAATTTCTTTGGGAGTATTGGATTCTTGTGGTCATACGTTTACAGGTTTTGATGGAACTCTAAAAGATTCCAAGGGTGCTTCAGTGGCCATGAAGGCATAGAGGACAAGAAACCTTTACAAACCGGTTGGAAGGACGCAAGTTAATGGTACTGCATTAGTATCTGAAGAAGAGTCAGGACCCATTCAGCTATGGCATCAACGTCTTGGTCATATGAGTGAAAAAGGGCTTCAGGTATTAATGAATCGTAAATTGCTTCCAAACTTGAAAACTCTGAATTTTATGTTTTGTAAACATTGTATATATGGAAAGCAGTGTAGACAAAAGTTTAAAGCAAGTAGTCATGTCAGTAAATATGTACTTGACTATGTTCATTCTAATTTATGGGGTTTGTCTCCTACCATTTCCTATGGGGGAGAAAAATATTATGTATTATTTGTAGATGACTTTTCTAGAAAGGTTTGGGTCTATGTCCTAAAAAGAAAAGCTGATGTGTTTAATATGTTTAAACATTTTAGAGTTATGGTTGAAAAAAGAACTGGTAGGACAATCAAGTGTTTAAGGATGGATAATGGAGGTGAATTTACTACTTTGGAGTTAGAAAAATATTGCAAATATGAAGGAATCGTTAGACACAAAACAAATGTATACACTCCTCAGCAAAATGGTGTTTCAAAACGCATGAATAAGACTCTTCTAGAAAGAGCAAGGAGCATGATCAGTAATGCTAATTTAGGGCAAGATTTGTGGGCAAAAGCAGTTTCTACTTCTTGTTATCTTATAAATCGGTCACCTTCAATGGAAATAGATTGTAAAATTCCAGAAGAGGTATGGACAAATCACTCCTGTGATTATTCGAATTTGAAAATGTTTGGTTGTGAAGCTTATGCACTTACTCCTAAAAATCAGCGTTCTAAGTTAGACCATAGATCAAAGAAGTGCATTTTTGTTGGTTATGATGATGTAATGAAAAGATATTCATTGTGGGATCCTACTTCCCACAAAATAGTCATTAGCAGAGACGCCATTTTTTATGAATCTTCTTTGATTGAATATGAAAGTGTAAGAGTTGATGTGTAACAGGAACATACAATATCAAAACAACTAATCCAGTTGGAGAACCAATATTCTAATGACTCAAAGAAACAAGAAGAAGTTTTCGGTGAGAGAGAAGTCATAGAAGATGAAGAAATTCAAGAAATTGTGGAAACCCCACAGCCTACACCATAAAGATCATTAAGGGAGAGAAATCCTCCTAAGAGGTATAATGATTTGTTTCGTCTGTTTTATTTACTAATGATGGAGAACCTTCTTGTTTTCAGGAAGCCATTGAATGTATTGACCATGTTAAGTGGAAGGTGGCAATGAAAGAAGAAATGGATTCTCTAGAGAAAAACAAGACATGGGAATTGGTTAAACTCCCCAAAGATATAAACACGGTTGAGTGTAAATGGGTCTTCAAATTTAGGAAAGGATTTGATGGTAAGGTTGAAAGATACAAAGCCATATTGGTCGCAAAAGGGTACGCTCAGATGGAAGGTATAGACTATCATGAGATTTTTTCACCAGTTTTCAAGCTTGTATCTATTCGTATTGTGTTAGCATTGGTTGCATTGCTTGATTTGGAGTTAGAACCACTAGATGTTAAAACAAATTTCCTACATGGATATTTAGATGAGGATATTTGTATGGAACAACTAGAAGGTTTTGTACAACATCAGAAAGGTAGATTAGTTTGCAAGCTCAAGAAATCATTGTATGGCCTGAAACAGTCACCAGGAAATGGTACAAGAAGTTTGATTCTTTCATGGTGAGCCAAGGTTATACTAGAAGTGAGTATGATCATTGTTTATACTTCAAAAAGTTGAATGATATATTCATTATATTAGTATGATATGTTGATGATTTGCTTATTGTGAGCAAAAGCATGGATGAGATTAACAAGTTGAAGGCTCAGATGGCTAGGAATTTTGATATGAAGGATCTTGGAGTTGCAAAACAAATCTTGGGTATTGAGATACACAGAGACAGGAAAAATGGTAAGCTCAGTTTTTCATAGGAGAAGTATGTTGAGAAAATAATTGAAAGATTCGAAATGAATAAGGAAAATCCTGTGAGAGTTCCTTTGGCTGCCCATATTAAACTTTCTTCAAGTTTATGACCTAGTAGTGTTGAAGAAAAGGATTACATGTCTTGCATACCATATGCCAATTCAGTAGGATGTTTGATGTATGCAATGGTGTGTACTAGACCTGATATTTCACATGCACTAGGTGTTGTTAGTAAGTACGTGGAAAATATAGGAAAAGAACATTGGAATGCAGTGAAATGGGTGCTTCGGTACTTAAGAGGCACAAGTGACTATTGTATCACCTTTAATAGTAACAATGATTCTAGGTGCAGTTTTGTTGATTCAGATTTTGCAGGTGATTTGGACAAGAGAAGGTCTACTTTAAGTTATGTATTTACCCTGGCAGGTGGAGCTATAAGTTTGATGTAAAAGCTTCAAGACACAGTTGCTTTATCCACTACAGAGGCTGAATACATTGCTTCCTCACATGCTTGCAAAGAGGCAATTTGGCTGAGAGAAATTGGAAGGTTGCATAATAGTGTGCCTGTCTTCTGTGACAGTCAAAGTGCTATTCATTTGGCTACAAATCCTATTTATCATAGTAAGACTAAACATATTGATGCAACATATCATTTTGTGAGACAAGCTATTAGTGAAGGTGGAGTAGATCTGAAAAAGGTCCATACTAAAAATAGTGTAGATATGTTCACAAAACCTGTATTGTTAGAGAAGTTATGTTGGTGTGTAGCTTCTCTTGGTTTGAAGAAAGGGTGATAAATAGTCTTGGGAAAAGTATTTGTAAATTTTCTTGTCAAGGTGGAGATTGTTAAATGACAACTAATATAATGTGTTTATGGGAGGTTTCTCATTACGGATATTTACAAGAAGTTTCTCATAACGGGCATAACCGACAATGATTTAGTCATGTAACTAAATTCATGAAGTATATAGTGCATGGTTGGGATGCACGATGTAGAGATTTGTCTGTGAGATTGAGACCGTCATGTAATCTCCCCTTCTCCATTAATGAGATTCAATACTTTGCCCGTGGATGTTTCCCCTTTTGGGGTTTTACCACATGAAATGCTGGTGTTATGAATGTTGTTATTCATTGTCTAAGTTCAAATGTGTCTCTGTAATATAACATGTATTTCATTTTATTAGAGAGTTGGTGAATGAAAAGGTAATAAATCTTGACTTCTGTAAGTCAAATGATCAAATTGCTGATGTATTTACAAAACAACTAGCAAGAGAACAATTTGAGTTTCATAAAGTGCCTTAGACCGACTTAGCTGAGACTTAGACCGACTGGAAAAGTGGTGTAAATTTTGTTTTTTTTAAACTATTACTGTAATAGCGACTATGTCTAAAATTAAGGGGGAGTAATTTCATAGCATTGAGAATCTGTCATGAATCCGTAAGGAGAATTTTTGGCAATTTTGCAATCTACCACCAACTCAAATACTAATTCTATTACAACAATGAATTTTTTTATGTACGTGGGTGTTGTATGACTCATCCTACTTTGAATACCAAAGTAGGTGGGTTGAATGTACAGAAGAGTCTAGAAAACACTTCCATGCTATCTAGTTTGATGTATTAAAAAGGATGTAAAAACATGTAATTTTGTTTTTGTTATGAATGAAAAATAAAATATTGTTGCTTTAGTTCTCCTGTTTTTTTTGTGTAGTTTTGTATTGTCCCTCCAAGCTTCTGCACTTTCACCCTTGAGTATATAGTCTTGTATGTAATCCCTACCACAAATTTGAGGAAAACGTAGCCAAGTGTCTATCAAGTGAATCCAGTACATCACCTCTTTTTGTCGCGAATTTGTATTCATATCAATGTTTTGATATCGAATATGAGGGTGCA